>CM021105.1:629645652-629919559 GCA_007115665.2 Sequoiadendron giganteum | reverse complement strand
CCCTATCCCTAAACCTATTGGGATATGGTGTTGTAAACCATTGCATAAAATGATTTATTATAATGTTGTGATTAAATAATTATTTAGTTGTGATGCACCTAGGTGGTGTGGTTAATCACACTAGGTAATTATTTGGGTACCACTTTATGTTGTATTGTAACATTCTATTATTATTTAATGTGTGGGAGACATGTGATAATAATTTAATATTGGGGAAATATTAAATAAAGTCAAAAATTAGTACCCAATATTAAATAAGGGATTAGTGGTTTTGTGTTTAGATGGTTTTATTGTTAGAGTTAGTGTTAAGTTTTAATGAGTCCTCCACCTCTTCAAAAGAGGATAAACCTAAGAAGGATAAGTTTAGTTGTGTGTATTGCAAGAAGAAAGGTCATGATGAACACCACTGTTATATGAAGAAGATTGACGAGCTTTCACATCTTCTTTAGAAGAACAATATTCCACTTCCTTCATCTATGACTCCTTCTACAGCCTCTCCATCTACATCGCATTCACCTTCATCCAAACCTACACAATTGGGGATTGCAAGGTTTACAAATGGAATGAAAGGTAAAGAGGATAAACTCTACATGGGTAAAGGACATGCATTGGTAACTTTTGCAGTTCATTTTGGTCGTGATAGATATTTTTTGGATTTAGGAGCATCTCATCACATGGGTTTTACTCCCTATCTTTTTTTGGGTCTTCATCCTACTGATACTTCTAAGATTTTGTTGGGAGATAGTAAGTTTTTGGATGTTGCAGGGATGGGAAATGTTGATATTGGTGATGGTTGTTTCAGAGATGTACTGTGTATTCCTAATTTACAAACCTACTTTCCATCTATCAGATTACTCATGGTGAGGTACCTAAGACTGTAGAGTTCACTACAGATTCTATTTTCATTAGAGAGGTTGATACTAGAAAAGTCATTATTGTTGGTGAAGCTAATCATGATTCTTGTCTCTATGCCTTTTCTCATTTTGTTGATGATGATGATTATGAGCCTCACACCCCTCTTGCTGGTGTTGATAGTAATTACTCAAATTGAACTTTGGAGTTCTTCAAACCTATGTTGATTCATCTCTTGTTGCTTTAGAGGTTGGTTCTTCAGCACAATCAGATGTTTTTGATCCTTTAGATCATTCTTTGTGGGATAGTCACTTGACAGGTATTGCGGAGTTGTTTTATGAATCTCACATTTCTAATTTGGATGATGCATTTGAGGGTATATCCCTTCTTTTTTATGACAATATCTGCACTGTTGTCAATCCATTTGAGTCTTTGAATATTGTTTCTTCGGAGTTTCTACATGGTCTTGTTGATCCACCTTCTTTAATTGAGGTTTCAGTTGATCATGATGTGACATTTGGTTATGTGGAGGCATCGGGATAGTTTTCAGAGGCATCTTTCATGTTGATTCTTCCTCTCCATTCTCTTGTTTTGGAGTTGGAGTTTCTTTTGTATCATTGGTTGTTTCTCCCTAAAGGGAGGCATGTTGTTTGTAGAAATGGGATATTCTTTAGACTTATAGGATCAACACAGGAGTTTCTTCATCATGGGGGGGTCTTTAGCATTTCTACTCTTTTCTATGGGGGGCTATATAGTCTCTCTCCTTTTGTATTTTGTTGAGATCAGTGACGAGAGTTGTCCTTGGGGGGTCTTGTGAAGACCTCCTCCTTTCACTTTTTCAACTTTTTTTTCTCTTTTTTGGAGAGGAGTTTTCTCCTGCAGGGTTTTCTCCTTTCTTTAGTTGTGAGAGATTGCATTGCATAGCATTTGTGCATGGGTACCTAACATGGCCTTGTAGCCGAGACCCATCTTTCATTTCATTTTGCATAATAATCTACCTAAGTTTTCACTTAAGGGGGGGTGTTAGTGTTAGTGTTAAGTTTTAACTTCGGGATAATTATTTTTGCATTTTTTATCGTATCAAGTATTTTTTCACCCATCTCAATTTTTATGCCTTTAAAAGGCCTGTACACTATGTATTTTATCATCTCATTTTTTGAATATCATCTTTGCATATTTGGCAGAATAGATTTGTGCTTTTATTATGTATCTGTGAGGGTGGTTTGTTTTCGTAGGTTGAGGATCCTAGGAAAGAGCTTCCATCTCCTACATTTGTGGCACATGGTTTTATCTTACCACTTCGTTGTATTTGTGTGAGCTTGAATCTATAAAATCAATCACATGTTTAGAGGTTAAGGTTGGTTGGGTAAGTGGGTTATCATTATTGAGTCATTTTGAGGAGTGCACATGTGAATCATGGCATGGGATGTGTGGATTCATGCTTGGACACATGAGGATGCATTGAGAGGCTTGATTCTTTAGAGGTATTTATTGTAACTCTTGTATTTCTTTATTCTCAATAATATGATGCAGTATGGATGCTTTTGGAGGCTAGGGTTTTCCCTCTTCAGGGTTTTCGTAGGGTATATCTTATGTTATCTTACATGGCTTGTCTATTTGATCTATGCATTATGGTTACTTTTATGAATTTTTATCTCTCATGGGGTAAATGGATTAAGATTGTGGGTTGAATGCATTATTTCCTAACAAGTGGTATCAAAGCTTTCATGGTTGACAGATTTTTGTTATAACCCTAGTTTGAGTGTTTTTTGTAAAGTTGAATTCCATGGCTATACATGAAATATTTGAGGCATTACAAGATATGGAACACATGTTGCAGTTGTTTGTTTGAAAATTTGGGCTGTTGGGTAGTTAAGATTTGTTGAGTTTATTATAGATCTAAAGTTTTCAAAATTTGGGTCAAAGAGGGTTTCGTAGTTTGAGTTTTCATATGAAAGTTTTGTAGAGGAAATTTCATGGATGACCTCTTGAGAAAAAACTAACCTAACCATTGGATCCAGGAGGCTCGAGACATGAAAAATGACATAAATTTTGACCTATTTTTGAAAAGTTGTAAAAAAAGGAAAAAAAAATTAGCCATATGGATATTTGACCACCCAATTTCACCATGTGCAAGAATTTTTTTGAAAAAATAATATAATATAATCCCGCAAAAAAAATTATGAGCTTGGAAAAATAAAAATAAAAATTATTAAAATGTTGCATTGAAATTTTTTAAAGGAAATAAATGAAAAAAATATATATTGATGGGGGGTCAGACCCCCCACCCCCATGCCCATTCTCTCTACAAAATATCATGGCAATACCAGTAGGTATTGTCACAATAGTATCGGTAGGTACTGTCATGGTAGTACCAGTAGGTACTATCATGAGAATATCAGTAGGTACTATCGGTGGCAGTCCTATCGATTGTCATCAATAGCCTCTCGGTACCATTGCCGATAGACAGATACCCCACCTAGCCTTCAAGCTTAAAACATTAACCCGCCATTGGAAAAAACAATTAATGCTTTTTTTAAATGTTTTAAAAATGAAATTTAATCCATCGACATAAAACTAGACTTCAAAAGTTTTTAAAAACCACACCCCATAAATGGTCGGGTCCAAAATAAAAGGGGGAAGTATAAATTTTTTTAAAATGAAAAATCAAATTTAATTGAAATTTGGTTTGGAATTTGTCACCCTAGGTGGTGGCACTGCTAGGAAGCCACCGGTGAGCCACCCTAGTGCCACAATTTTTCCTCTTCATAGCTAGATTTGATAGTTTTTCTTCCAGGAGGCATAACTTTTTCCGAGTATGTTTTTTTTTTGACTTATTGTAGTCGTTGGAATGCTCTTTCCATGCTCTTCACTATGAGATAGGTTTGTTTGTATTATTTTCTATTTTGACCTATTTTTGGAGCCTAAAACACAAATTTTCTCGGTTAAACTATTTTGGGCATAACTGTTGCATACATAATCGAATTTTCAATTTCGAGCAGGCATTAGATAGAATGTGATGTGTAATACATAATGGATTGGTCATATTATCATTTTGTGGTATATGATGAGTTTTGTACTTGTTTTATCACTTATAGGAGCTTGAGATTTTGGGTGTGATTGTGTAAGTATCTTGACAAGTCAAGAGGTAAAACCTTGAGGAAGTACATGTTTTTATATGATATTTATGATGGTATAGATGATAATCAGTTTGGTGCTTCCCGGTACAAGTTTACAAGTGTTTTTCAGAGTTGGAATTTGATGGTAATAGGTACACATGTTGTCTTTAATTTTGAGGACATGGTTTGACATAAGTGGAGACTTGGAGTCTCACATGGGTGATATTTGAGTGCAAGTACATTTATGCATTGGCACAACATGATCATGTATGATGTTGTTTGGTGGTGATTTGGTTTGATGTTAGGAGGTTGTTCTTATCTCCTTGATTCTTTTTTGGTTTCTTGACTATGGTTACTCATTTGTGGACATGGTTGGAAAATCAGATCTATGGTCGATTTGGTGTTTAAGTCTTAATGTATATAGGATTATCTTCCTTGATATCTTAGTTTGCAGTTTACTAATGTGATGATGAGTTTGCATGTTTTAGTGGTTGGATCTACAAGTTATGTGATTGGTAGGTGTACACATCCATTAATTCCAATGGGATGACTCAGATGTGGAATATCTATATTCACCAAGTTTGATTCATTGTTGTTGCATATTTCATTTGTTGGGCTTGTTTGTGGTCATTTGTGCATTGGTTTGTTGTTTTGGGATGAGAGGATGGATGGTTAGAGTACCTAATTAGTTAGCTAATGGAACTTGTAGCATGTGGTTTGATCACGATGTCATGATAGGTTGGCACATTCATTGGGCATCCACTTTCAGTGGGAGATTTTCAATGTGATGATTTGGTGGTGTTGGATTGGTTCTTGATGTTTTTATTGCGGTTGTATGTATCTTTGTGGCATGGAGATCTTGGTTTTACTTGTATGTTATTGAAATTGTATTTGAGTGTGTGTAGACCCTTATGATCTTCATGGAGGAGATGGTAGTCATAATGCAATTTGTAGCTTGGTATCATGGTTTAGTGGGAGTTGATGGCAATGATGTGGATGAATTATTGGTGATGGTTATCTCCATGTGATTGGAGATATGGTTTCTAGGTTTACAGTGTGATTGTTATTATGCCATGGTTTACTCTTGATACTAGTTTAGAGTTTGGAATAGTAAATGTTCTCTTGATACCAAGATGTATGCATTGATGCATGTGATCTCCTAGGAGGAGATGGTTAGATTATGTTGTCATCATAGGTTCTTGATTCTGTGGTTAGAGCTTTGACATTGATATTGGTGTTTCTCTTTGTATTGAGTACATTGATCATTTTATTGATTACTCATGATGGTTCTATGTTGAATTCAGAGTTTGGCATGTATTGATTGGTTACAAGTGCTCATGGATACTTGGAGACATGGGTAATCGTTGGATTTATCTTGTGATTAGAGACAATTTCTTGAGATGATCACTCTTTGGATATTTCAATAGGAAAACTAAGGAGCTTTCACCTAGTTATGGACATGAATTCATGATGGATGTCACACCCCACTGTGCATTTACCTATTTACTATTACTATGTTAGGGTAATTATTACATATGTGAATGTAGTTGGAATTTTGATTGGAAATATATGTGTTTGTACCTTATTATCAATGAATTATGAATGAGTGTGTAAGTGTGAAATAAGTAAACAAGGTTAAAACACTTCTTAATAAGATATTATATCAATGATTAAACAAATTGAACCAATTCAAAACAATAATCAATTGAAAGCATCCTATTGCTCTCTATCTTCAAAGAATTATTAAATCTTGATTGCTCTCAGATTGTTTAAGCAAATAAGACTGTTAAAATGACAATTCAAAGAACGAGATGATGCTAATGCAATACTAGATGATAAAAAAATTAAACTAGCACGATATTGATGTGAAACAGATAAATGCAGCTACAGGAGGCAGCCATGGTTGAAAGCTTGATTGTTGATGCTTGGTTGTGTGAATGCTTGATGCTTGATGCTTGAATTCTTGCAGAGTAAGAGTGCATAAAATAAGATTTTTTAGGACCCTTTTCTTGGTTCAATGAGGCTGTATTTATAGATTTCCTAGCTGTAGAAATGCACAGAGAAAGCTTTGAGAGGCTTGGATTCAATCTGGAGAATTGAATGGTGAGATATGGAGGAGATTGAGAGAAATATGAAGATTGTCTCTACCCATGAAAACACCAAGCAAGAGAAGAGGAAGGATTGATGGAGGAGGATTGAGAGATCAAATTCCAAATTTGTCTCCAATTTGTCTCCAAAACTTCCCGTGAAGTTTCAAAGCATTAATTGTGACATATTTTAGACATGGTTTAGACATAGGATATCTAATTCATTTTTGAGAGAATATAGATTGGAATATTCCTTGTGCAACAATTCAAATATTTTGATTTATTTAAATTAGCAAAAGAGGGATAAATAATTCAATAAAACAAACTATAGGATAGTTGTTTATTAAATTAAAATAGAAGAATAATGGCAATTAATCAATAAAGTGTTTTGTCTTTATTTAATTAATTTAAGATGGATGTGATAGATTTAAATAGGGATTTGATAATTAAATCGAACAAAGTATTTAATTTTGTTTATTTAATTAAGATGAATTTAGATGTGAACTATATAAATAAATATTTCTATTTATTCAATAGTAGAGGAAATTAGGATAATTAATCAAATAATTCATAATTAATTAATCGGATGCTCCAAACTAATTTTAGGTGTATACATTTTGCCCCTCTTCGTAGTGATGTGTTTACGCGTTGCTTCGAAGAAAATTTTGCTGCTACTGTCAGGATTGATGATATAAAAAAAAAAAATCCGTGTGCCCCAGACATGCCCCAAACATTGATTTTCAGATGATGGATGATAATATGCCCCCTCGGGAGATAAATTAATGATTTTATGATTTTTAGAATTTTTATGATTTTTTGATGATTTTATGATGTTTTGATTTTGAAATAATTTATCTCCTGATATAAAATGAAGAAATCTTGCTTGCAGATGGGTTTTCTAATTAATTTCCTAATAAAATTAATTAAAAGATAATAAAAATCCACCAAAAATACCTTTCCAAAAATTATAAATACTCCAAAAGGTCAATTTCCAATTCATTTTCATTATTTGAGTTTAAAAATCTTTGTGATAGAGACTTTTCTACCAGCTTTAGCAAGATGCCTATCCCCTTCCATAGTCACCGATTCGAGCATGTTCAACGTCACCGACGGCCGGCCACGTATGGACCTCCGGTATGTTCCCCTTGACCTCCTTGTAATTTGTGTTTTTTTGTTTTTTATGTTGTTTATGCATTTAGGTGTAATTTAGGTGTTCTAGCGCTTTCAAGCCGCGCTGTAGCACTTACAGTCCGATGTAGCGCTTCCAGTAGGTCAATTAGCTCTTTGAGTTTTAGCGCTTGCGTTAAAAACTCTAGCGCTTCCAGTTTGTAATGTAGCCTTTTCAATATATTAGTGCTTAGGAGTCTAGACATAGCGCTTTGAGATTTTCAGCACTTTCAGGGTCTGTTCTAGCGCTTCTGGTAAAGCGGCGCTTTGGGATCCTGTTTTAGCGCTTTGACGCAGAAAAATAGTGCTTTTGGATTTTTAGCGCTTTGGGTCCTTGACTTAGAGCTTATGGCTAATAAAATAACGCTTCTGGATTTTAGCACTTCCATGTCAGAATTAGAATTTTTGACTTGGTGAACCTTGATTTTGTCAATTCTGATCATGTCCATTCTTTGAAGTGGTATAATTTGTAGGATTGATGCTTTAAATAAGTCTAATTTCTCATGATAGGCGAGAAGAAAATCCTATTTGTGATGATCCTCATGATAAGCGAGGAGATGATTCAATATCCAATAGATCTCATGATAGGCGAGATTAGATATTGTTTTGATGAACCTTATGATAAATAAGGTTTGTTGATGTTTGCCCATGAATTTTGATCAAAAAATTTATACCAAAATTTTGGAATAGACTTGATAGTAGATTGACTTTTGATTTCTGACATATTTCACTGATTTGTTGATTTTCTGTTGTGATGATAGGAGCGTCTAGGTACTCTCTAGATGCGAGAGAGATTTCCACAGACTACAGACTTGATACCTCATCTGAAACCAGATGAGCTTTAGGTGATAGACCGATGTGGCCTTACGAGCTTGCTTGATATGCCCCAGATTAGGATTAATCGGGGTCTGTTGACTGCATTGGCTGAGAGGTGGCATAGTGACCACAACACCTTTCACCTACCTACCGGTGAGATGACGGTCACACCCAAGGATGTGTGGCAGATTCTGTATATTCCATTTATGGGTGAGATAGTCGTGTATGATTCTCATGGGACCGACAGTAGAGATGCTTTTTGTAGAGTGTTTCAGGATCAGGACATTGCAGGTCCGAACGTTCGATGGAGGAGGATTGCTGAGTCTTACTCTACACTACCAGCAATGCTAGTTGGATTCATTGGAGGTTTCCTTTGTCCTGATTGTAGGTCAAAGGGATACCTCGTTGGCTCGGGTAGGACTCTTGAGAGCATGATGGTACACGGTACTAGATATGCATGGGGGATGTGCATGTTGGCACATCTTTATTATGATCTACACTCGGTCGTGTATCTTGGAGCGAGGAGTTTATCAGCAGGGATGACCCTGTTACAGGTGTGGGCATAGGAGCACTTTGCTATTGCTCAGCCTTTTCCAGTTGTAGACAGACCGACTGGCAGACCATATATTTTTTGATACAGTGGTCGATTTACACAGGCCCGGATGGGCAAGTTAGAGCATTGGAGGCGGGTTTTTGATGATACAGAGACAGTTATTTAGTGCCCATACCTCGACTATGAGGAGTGGGATGAGGATGGTGCAGTGTTGGGATTCCTTTTTTATTCTATGTATCTCATCGGCCATACACCATTTGTCTTAGAGAGATTTTTGCTGCATCGAGTGTACCGACAGTATGGTATTGTATAGTGCATGCCACAGGGGGTAGCCCATTATGCGAGGCGATGGATGGATATTCCTGATTGGGGTCCGCGTTTGTCTTATGATGCGATAGTAGAGGGGTACTGAGCACTACAGCCATCACCCTAGGATATGCGGAGGGACATTACAAAGGCGACGGTTACTAAGGAGTATGCTATATTTTTGGCATTGGTGCCGCATCCGTGTATCACCATTCCTGATGAGCCGGTACCTTTACCTGTGCAGAAGGATGTGGGAGAGGGTCTTGCAGATAGTGAGGGTGGAGAGGATTCTTTATCATGTAGTAGTTCAGAGAGCAGCAGCAGTTCAGACAACAGCAGTGATGATAGTGACTGCGGCAGTGGAGGAGACAGAGGGGTAGGACCAGCCATCAGCAGTGTGCCATCCTCTAGCAGGCCTCGCAAGAGGTGAGCAGTGACAGTGCCACTTGTGGATCAGCAGAGACAGATTGCAGTTTTGCATACATAGGTGCAGACTTTGCAGGGGCAGTTGGTACAGGCTTGAGGTTTGCTTGTGCAAACCTAGACTCAGATACAGGCACAAGCACAAGCTCATGCCCAGGCTCTATCGTAGATGCACGGACAATTGACTGTCGTACAGGCACAGGTGGCTACTCTAACAGCTGAGAGAGACAGTGCTCGGCAAATTTCCGAGAGGGCATAGGAGACAATGGAGACTCTCCAGAGAGTGGATGATGGCACTTCGGTCGCAGAGTATATGAGAGAGGTCCTACGGGCTGGCTAAGAGGTAGAGTTCTACAGAGGCCGATATCATGATGCAGTGCCTGTAGAGCACAAAGTTAGCTATGCCCCGTCGAGATCTGGGTGGACTCATACACAAACAATGAGTGAGGGGGTGACATAGCCTCCACATAGAGATCCTAGAGATCTTGGTACTTCTGGGGGTGGTGGTGGTACAGGTCTCATCGGTCCCACACAGTCTGGCAGTAGCAGATCGTAGATGGTATTGTGAGCATTTATGATGTCTATTACGATGAAGCCTTTTGTTGATGATGTATTTTTAGATCAGATTTCATTGTACACTTGACACTTGATGATATATATATGAGATGCATTCGATATGATTTATGATGGTTTATTGTTTAGTATGTGATGAATGCATTTATTTTGTGATGTATGCAATATGTGATGATTGTATTTTGATGTATGATGTAAAGATAAATGTATGTGTAGAATAGATGATATATGGATGTACGAATAATATGATGTGATGTATGATTTCTTAATGAGTATCTATATGTATGAATGGATGGATAGATGTTAATATGATGATGATAAAAAATGATGATCTTATGATGAATGATAGGGTAATGGATGTAATGATAATAATGACGTGATTTTAATATTTTTATATATGGATGGTAAATAATGTATGCATATTTGTGTTGGATAGATGATAATGTAATGATATAATGAGAATAATGGAAAAAATGAACATGATGTACCCTATGGCACGATGTAATTCATAATTTATTTGATGGAATGAATGATAAAAATGGATGATGTAATGATGAAATAAAATGATGTGGTGATGATTCCTACATGTCTTTGATGATTTTTATGTCAAGTATACTTAGTCTGATTTGTCGATTAGATAATCATTTATTAGAATCCTTTATGCAACAAATACTCTGTAGATAATGAATTTATTATGAATTCCATCTAATTTATTTATGCAACTATATGCAACTGATGTCATTTTAACAATCTTTTTGTGTTTGGTGTCATCATAGAGCTTTTATTGGATGTTGAAAGTTAGTACAAGCGTCAATGGTTGTGTTAATCCAATGTCGACCTTAGTATGACTTTCATGATTTTTGATATTGCAATTTGAACACAAGCATCTAGGTATAATTGAACTTAGATGACCTGATCATTCATTGCGTAAATAGGCAGAGATAATCATTTGAGTGTGTGAATTATGAATGTCATCGGTGATACATTTACATAGCACATCCCTCGACAATTCACACATTTATATGATTATCGTACAAACAGCAAACAATAAAAATATCCTTTTTTTTCCTTGTTTCTCTAGTGTGATACATCATCGAGTAACTCCAAAGAAATGATAATCAAAATAATACAATTTATCCATTTTTTACTTAGAGTGTTTTCATTCATTTAGTCAGATTTTAGATCATCCATCCTGATTTTGTGATGTTTTTGTGTTTTTGAGATATTTGAAAAAAAGACCTAACCTATTGACCTATCTTAGGGGTCTCGAGGACTGATCAAAGATTAGCCTTGCCTACGTGACAGACGCAGAGACCACGTAGTTTGACTTGACCGAGACCTAATGATTTTTGGATTGTGATTTTCTAGACTGAATTTTTGACATGTTTTTGGATTTTCGATATGATAGGGATGAATTGATGAATTTATGATGGTTATGGATGTTGTGTTTTGATCATTGTTGTTGCTTTCTCGTCATATTGTTGTTCTCTCAGATTGATGAAATCAATGTTATTGTTGCTCCCAAGCTATGGAGTGATATGTTGACCATGTGACATGATTTGATAATGGATGCAATGATGGCCAGACTAATGATATGATATGAATTGATACTAACTTTCAAATGAATGATCCTGATATGTTCGTAATAGATGGGAAATCTGATCTTAGATCTCATATCTAGGTTTTCACCAATATGTTTTGATTACATTTTGTTTTTTTGATATTTTTCTATTTTTTCTTTTTTTGTTCTTTCTTTTTGTATTGCTATTTTTATTTTATTTTTATGTTCCCAAGATGCCTATTTGCCAGGTTTTCATCAAGGAAACCTTTTCAACAAGTTTTAACCCGTGCATTAGGAGATTTATGTATAGAATTTTCTTAGACTGTTGATAGGTTCATCAAATAGATCCCCTTCTGACGTTGATAGCTGATATGCCTCTGATCCATACAGCGATATGACAACAAAAGGACCTAACCAGTTAGCCTCAAACTTTCCTTTCTTTTCTCTGTCTTGTTGATTCCTAGGGTTCTCTTTTAGAACCAAACCACCAACCTGAAAGAGCCTCGGCTTTACTCTATGGTTATAACTTCTTGACATTGTCTGTCGATAAGCCATTAGATGATTAACATCTTATTGACAATGTTCATCTAACAACTCCAGTTCTTACAACCTAGATACCCTATAATCCTTGTCTGATATGATTCCCCTGAGTGATACACGAAGGGATGGAATCTCTACTTCTATAGGTAATATGGCCTCTGATCCATATACCAAGGCATATGGTGTAGCTCCTGTTGGTGTTCTAATACTTGTTAGATAGGCCCATAGTGCAGGATTGAGCTGAACATGCCAATCCCATCCAACATCATTAACCGTCTTCTTTAGGATTTTGAGAATTGTCTTGTTTGAGGCCTTTGCTTGGACATTTCCTTGAGGGTAATACGGTGTTGAAAACTGATGTTGGATGTGGAACTTTTCACATAATTCTTGTACATCTTAATTCTTGAAAGCTCGTCCATTATCAGTGATAACAGATTGAGGGATTCCATAGCGAAAGATGATGTAGTTCAAGATGAAAGAGGAAATTTGTTTCCCAGTGATGGTTTTAAGAGGTACTACCTCTATCCACTTTGTAAAATACTTTGTGGCTGTGATAATGAACTTGTGTCCATTAGATGAAGAAGGATGTATTTTTCCCACCAGATCCAGACCCCATTGACAAAAAGGCCATGTTGTTGTAAACGGATGCAGTTCTTGAGCCGGTGCATGAATCAGATTGCTGTGAACCTGACACTTTTGACATTTCTTGACATATTGATAAGATTCTTTTTCCATGCACGGCCAATAATACCCCAAGCGGAGAAGTTTCTTAGCTACGGTTATCCCACTCAAATGAGTCCCACAAATACCCTCATGAACTTCTTGTAAGGTTGTTTTAGATTTGTCGTGTTCTAGACATCGAAGAAAGGTACCATCAAGACCTCAACGATAAAAGATGTCAGCGATTAAGATATGTCGAGCAGATTGGTGAATAAAACTTCGTTTTTGATTCCTAGAAAGATCGGGAGGTATGATATTGTCTTTCAGGTAAGCATAGGTTTTTTCATAGATGGAGTTTCCAATGGTTTCTAGATGGAAAATGGTACTGGATGCAGAATTATTATGGGAAGGACATGGTACTTGTTCTACTATAAACTCATAACAAACATGTTTCTCAGACAATTGTAGTAATGAAGCGATTGTAGCCATTGTATCCGCACCTTTGTTCTCCTCCCTTGGAATTTGATCAAACCTGATATTGATGAAGAACTATTTCAAATCATCTATGTGTTGCTTGTAGGGCATCAAATTTTCATCTTTTGTTTGATATTCGTCATTTACCTGATAAATGACTAGTTGTGAGTCCCCATACACTTGTAAGTCTGTGACTTTCCATTGAATTGCTATCTTGACCCCAATGATCAATGCCTCGTACTCTGCTATATTATTTGTACATGGAAACATCAGTCTATATGATTTAGGAATGGTGTGTCATTGGGGATTGATAAATAGAATTCTTGCTCCTGATCCTCGCTGTGTGTACGATCCATCCAAATATAGTAACCATTGATGTGGCATTACTATCATAATATCTGCATCTAGAAATTCCATCGTCATTGGTCGATCATCTGGTAGAGGTGCTTCAGCTAACTGTTCAGCGATTGCCTGTCCCTTGATTGCCTTTCTCTCCACATATTGAATGTCAAATTCGCTTAGGAGCATGACCCATTTTGCCAGTCTACCTGTTAAGGCAACTTTACTTAGTAGATACTTCAAAGGATCAATTTTGGCTATTAGTCGGATTGTATGAGTCAGCATGTAGTGCCTTAGCTATTGAGTAGTGAATACTACTACTAAGCAAGACTTCTCTATGAAAGTGTAGTTCACTTTATAACCATTTAATGTTCTACTGATGTAGTAGACAACATGCTCTTTTCCCTCATAATCCTCTTGTGCTAACAGTGCTCCCAAAGAGATATCAATCATTGCAATGTATAATATCAAGGGTCTTCCTTCCGTTGGTGGCATGAGAATGGGTGGTGACATGAGATATTCTTTGATTTGATTGAATGTTGTTTCACACCCACTATCCCACTTGAAAACTATATTTTTGTGCAATAGATGGTTGAAAGGATGACTTATGTCTGCCAACTGAGAGATAAACCTCCTGATCGATTGGAGCCTTCCCTGTAATCATCAGAGTTGACTGATATTCTTAGGTGGCGGCATCTCCATGATTTCTTTGACTTTAGCCGGATCTACCTCAATGCCTTTTCCCGAGACAATGTATCCCAATAACTTTGTTGATGTGAACCCAAAGACACACTTTTTGGGGTTTAACCTGACATTGAATTTTTCCAGTCGTGTGAAGATTTTGTCCAGGATATGTAGGTGTCCTTCCCTTGTACTAGATTTTTCCAAAATGTCATCCACATAGTCCTTCATGAAGGTGTGGATCATATCGTGAAATATCATTGTCATGGCTCTTTGATAGGTGGCGCCTACGTTCTTTAGACCAAATGGCATGATGTTCCAATAGAAGGTCCCCCATGGACATGTAAAAGTTGTCTTTTCCTGATCTTCTGGAGCTATTTTTATTTGATTGTAGCCAGAGAAACCATCCATGATTGATAACATGGCATGTCTTGTCGTCAAGTCCACAATAATGTCTATGTCTGGTAGTGGAAAATCATCCTTCGGACATGCTTGATTGAGGTCCTTGAAATCCATGCAGATTCTGATGTTGTTGTCTGGATTTGAAATAGGTACTATGTTGGATATCCATTCAGAATAGTCTATTGGCCTGATGAACCCAGCGTCCAATAATTTCGTTAACTCAGTCTTTACCATTAATGCAATGTGAGGATGCATTTTTCTTAATTTTTGCTTGACAGGCTTGATTCCTGCGAGCAAAGACAAGTGATGCATAAGCAGATTTGGATCTAATCCTGGCATATCGGAATATGACCAAGCAAAATTGATGCTTCTTTGTTTAAAGAAATTGATGAAGTCCGGTCTTTCGTGATCCATCATGGACTCTGCCAGATGTAGAATTTTTTCTTTCTCCTTAGTGTCGATGTCCACAGATTGCGTTGGTTCCACCAGAATTGATGATCGCTCATGATAATGTTCTAAAAGGGTGTCAAATCTTCCATCCTTTGGTGCCTCAGAAAGGTTTTCACCGTTGGATGCCTTCTTTATTTTGTCTTGTTCTAGATCTAATACTGCCATAGAATGGTTTTCACCATTAGAGCTATTTTCCCTATTTTTAATTTTGCAACTGGAAGATTTGGCACCCTCCGGCCGAGTCATGTTGTTATGATTTTGATATTTAGGACTTGTACTAGGTTCTGCATGACATAGGTAATTTACGGTGGCCTCATCGTTGGAAAATTGTTGTACAGTTAAAGGTTCGATAGATTCCCAGTCAATGAGATCTGGATGAATTAATGGCATGCGGTCATCAGATTGATTCAGGTCAATGGAAGTGAGCGTTAGGACAGCGACATCATCATAGTTAGTATCAGGGATATCAATGTCAATGATGGTACCTTCTTCAGAATCATCTAAATCACTTAAATTTTGTTCGTCCTCGCTAGAGTCATCGATATTTAATGGTCCTTCTACGAATGGTCCAGACCCAGAGCCTTGTCCCTCCTCGCACGTGGGTACATATTATTGGATTATGTCTACTTGAATATCTATAAAAGATACGTCGGAACCCACATCCCATTCATTTTCATTTGAATCTGTCTCAGAGCTATCTCTAAGTTGAAGGATTCGTTCCATAGCTTTGTTTGTCATATCTTGTTTTTGCTCGTCAAAATACCCTAGTCCTGGCTTCTCATTTGTGTGGAGAGTGAGAGGTGTGATAGGTTCTATGATTCCCTCCTTTCTTAATCCCATAGGTCCTTGTCCTTCATACCCCATCTTTTCAAGAATAGCCTTTCCTTTTCCATACTTGTATGTGTTGATGTTAACATTTTTGATACCGATCTCTGATGTTGATGGTGCTTCATCCTTGTATAGCCAATCCAGGATTGCTTTGCCATCTATTTCTTCTACTATGGTTCCTGATTTCACAAATGTTTCTTGAAGAACTATGTTAGGCAAAGATGTTGGAGGTTTGATCATTGATGGTTTACCATATGTCTTAGGAGATGGCATTAACTGTGTAATGTTAAGCGATTGCTCCATTGAATATTGTCCCATCCCTTTATCTGTCAACTGAACTTGCTTTAGAAATTCTTCTGATGGAGAAGTTTGTGGATCAAGTTTGTTTGTTGAGTGAGTTTCAACATGACATGTTTCTATTTCTTTACCTTTCTTTTCCACCCACTTGGTGTTGATACTCAGACGTTTTTCTTCGATGGATGATTTTGAACTAGAAGCTTCCCTGTTGTGAGGCACAAAGGTATCTTGAGAGTTCCTCAATGTGTCACAATGTTGTGGATGATTATAATCAACAGCTATTGTTACCTCCTATTTGTTTACAGGAAACTTTAGGCATTGATGATATGTTGAAGGTACAACCTGCATTTCATGGATCCATGGTCACCCCAAGAGTATGTTGTATGTCAACTCTCTCTCCAACACTTGACATGCTATATGTTTCATCATAGGTCCCACTTGAATGGGCAAGACAATTAAACCTTTGGACGATCTTTCTTCCTCATCATATGCTTTGATGGTCATTTTCCTCTGAGCATCAATAGCGTCATCAGGATATCCTAATGCATGGATTAACTTGAGAGTGCAAATGTTTAGACCAGCTCCCCCATCTATTAAAACTCTCTTGACACGATGATTATGGATTAATACTTCGATATGTAGTGCAATATTATGAGGATGATTTAATGATATGTCATCTTGTTCAGAGAATGACAGACAATGTGGGGTAGTCAGATGTCCCACCATAGCTTGGAATTGACATACATCCAGATTCTTTGGTACTGTTGTGGCCACTAAAGCTTGTTCAAGAACGTCTTTATGTGATGGCAACAATTTAAGGAGTTCTAGTACTGATATTTGTGTGGGGATGTTTTGCAATTGATCGACAATATTATAATGAGATTGAGGCAGAGCCGCACATTGAGATCCAACTCCTTTTAACACTACCTTGGCTTGCCCCCTAGTCATGACGTTTGCCAGTTGATGTTCTTGATTTTCTCGAGAGATGTTTCACATTTGATCGATAACATTATAATGAGATGGAGGCGGAACCGCATATGTGGAGCCAACTCCCCTTAACACCACCTTAGATTGCCCCCTAGTTATCACATTGGCTGGTTGATGTTCTTGATTTTCTCTGTTTTTTAAGACATTGATTTTATTTTCAGAGTTTTGCACACATGGGAGCAAACCCAAAGAGATAATGTTGTTGGTTCTGTTCTTATCAATGTTATGACCAACTGTATGATCATGTTTGACTTCAGATAAACAAAGGATTTTTGTGTCATAGACATGATTGACATTCTTTCCTTTGCTATTTGAGGATGATGCACCTTTGTCATAATTTGAAAAAGGATCTTTGAAGGCCAAATGATCATTGTTATGTTGAGGTCCTTCCACATACACTTTGTTGTTGTCAATCAAATCTTGTACCGCATGCTTCAATTTCATACAGTCATTGGTTTTGTGACCCTTGTTATTATGAAAGTTGTAGTAATCTGCATCATTCCACCATGATGGTTTGACTTTCGGGTCCTAGTTTCTAGCTTCCCGTGCATTGAGAAGGCCTCTAGTAACTAATTCTTTCATTGCTGATTCCATCGTTTGGCCCAAAGGTGTGAACCTTCGCCGATTTGATGGTTTTTGATATGACTATGTTTTTTTGATTTCATTGTTTTGTATGATATTCGACTTGACAATTTGATCATTGTTTTGATTATTTGATGTGGATGCAGTCAAGTTGAACACCGGTTTGACATTTTGAGAATCATTTGTTGTCTCATTTGTAATTGTGTTTCGATTCTTTTGCCAAAATTTTGGCTTCTCACCACTTGAGTATTGATTTGAGGAGTTACTTGTGTTGTTTGTTTTATCATTGAAATGCTTGATAACTCCTCTTTTGACTAACACCTCTTTGATTTTAAGACCATTTTCTATAACCTTTTCAAATGTGGGAGGACATTGAAGTTTGAGTCTATAACTCATTTCTTTGTTTAAGTTTTCAATGAACAACTCCATCTTTTCATCTTCAAGAATGGATCTAGGATATCTAGCGAACAAGCATCGCCATCTTTGAAGAAAAGACAAGAATGTTTCTCCTTTGTTTTGTTTTAGATTGTAAAGATCCTTGATTGTAACATCATGTTGGATGTTGAAGGAGTATTGAGAGATAAATCTGTTGACTAGTTCCTCAAAAGTTCTGATACCAGGTTTTAATTTCGAAAACCACTCCATGCATGATCCTCCCAAACTCCTAGGGAATAGTCTCATTAAGTATGTTTCCTCTTGGGCAAACTCAAGACTCATTTTTTTAAATTCTCTGATATGATCTATGGGATCTATTCTTCCATTATACTTATCATATTTTGGGATCTCACAATGTCTAGGAAAAGGTATCAAGCCGACCGTTGCGTCGAAAGGATAAGGACAAATTTCCTATATCGCATATCTCTTGGTAGCCCCTTTCGTCATATCTTGTATCTATTGCTATAACATTTGCATTTGTGATGTTAAAGCAACAACTAGATCTATTGTTTGCGTAGGTTGTAATATCCCAATCTCATTCATTCTAGATGTTTCCTTCAAACGGTTTACGTCAAAATCCTTTGGAAGTTTAGCTCTTGATTCGGATAACATCAAAAGGTATTTTTCCATGTCTTGTTCCAAAATCTTTTCCATAAACTTATGGAATTTGGGATCTTGTTGAGTTGTTTCAATATCCTCTGCAGTTATTTCATTTTTATCATTTTGGTTCAGATTGTTCCAAGGATTTTCTTCTGCCATTTCGTGTGATTTTCTAAGTTCTTCTTCTATGAGTCGCTGTTTTTGGTACCTAGTGAAGATTGGCATACAAATTTTTTGCCCTTTCTTCTGAAATGTTGATCTTATATGCGGGATAGTGTCAATGTAAGCTTTTAAACAAAGTCAAATAAGATGACTGATCTTATTAATGAGATAATGCTGAAAAATTTAATTACTATACTTGGTTTCGTGATGAAGGATGATAGTATCTTGATAATGAAACTTCAATGTAGCGATTGATTATTTATTTGATTTTGACACTTGTGATTTTGCAAGATCTTGTTTCAGTTGATAAAGATGGAAATTTGTGTAGACCTTTCTGATTTTGGTATTTTAGACAGTGAGTCTGATGAAAAAGAAAAATTGTGTTATGGTGAAGACAGTGGATAAATGACTGACAAACCGAATGGTAAGATTTTGAACTCTTTGTTTTGAAAGTGCTAAAATAGAGTACAAAAGCACTATTTCCCAAAAGCGCTAGAACAGAGTCCCAAAGTGCTGAAATAGTTGATAGAAGCGCTAATTGACAAAAAGCGCTAAAACAGAGCAATGTAGCACTGTAGAATTTGATGAAAGCGTGATTTTACTGAAAGCGTTGAGACAGTGCATGAAAGCATTGTAGAATTTGCTAGAAGTGCTATTTTACTGATAGCGCTGAAATATAGACCGGAAGTGCTGAAACAGTACCCGAAAGTGCTATTTCCCAAAAGCGCTAAAACAGTGACCAAAAGCGCTAAAACAAGTTTCCAAAATGCTAAAAATAGAAGTTTAAGATTCTCTATTAGAAAATCTGATCTGGCCTTGTGGCATGCTGTATCCAAGATTGTGGAAGATAATAAGAATGAATCCATTGACTACGGTTGTGGAATTGTGTGAGAGCCCTTCTCTGGAAGAAGGCTCGTGAGTAGAGTGGTTCTACTGCATAATCTAATGTGTGACCCCTAGCAAAATCGTGATATCTGTGGATGAATGTTCTATGTTGTAAAAAGAGTTTCCGATTTTGATATAGAAAATGATTTCTCCTTAGGCTATTTCTATAACCGTCAGGTTTCTTGGGTTTGGTGATCTTGATTTTTCTTTTGACAAACGTGGTGGACTTCCACTTTCGCAGCATGGATTTTCTGATTTGTTTTGACTTGACATTTTCAGGATGATCTTTAATCTGATTTAAATGAATTTGTGAAAACACGGCAAGCAATTTTGAATAAATGTTTTAAACTGAATAGATCGTGTATGTTCAAAAACCACGAATGGTCTTTATTGATTTTGATGGGTTGTTTTGATAATTGTACACAAATCAAACAGACTCACACTTAAGGACAAGTAGGTCATCATTATACTCACAACCCACACTTGAATTACATTGACTCACACAGCAGTGTCACCCCCTAGAGGGCGCCCGTGTTTTTGTCGTTGCCAGTTGTGTACTCAAAGTGACGGAAGTGGATATCGAATCCCTTGAGCAAACATCCTTGGTAATTATATGGTGAGTGTCTTGGGGGCAGATTCTTCCCTCCCCTTGCACTATGAGTATGACAATGTATGGATACTGACTCGGCGAGATACTACTTTATGGTTCTTAGAAAGGGTTCCGTTCGGTGTGGCAAATAGATAAACTCCCCCAGGAGACCTCCCATTCTTTAGAACAAATATTTTGGGGATGGTTATCTTGCTCAATACCGTCAAGTTGGACTTTCATCAACAACTTGCATTTTTATTATAGTGGGTTGGAAAACTTGGCTTTGGTTGTTCCCACTTAGGTCGTTCCCGTAGGGTGAGTACTTTTTTCCACTATGGCAGGCCTGCTAAAGGAGTTAATAAAAGTATAAATAGCATAAAGTAAAAATGACTCTGGCACTTTGGTCACCCAGTTAAGGGGAGAGCATAAGCCTAATCACCGCAAACACAGCATATAAGATTGTTCTGTTTTAAAGCCCAAAAGAAGATTTTCTAATCTATGTGAAGGTGTTGCTTCACAGAATTCATGAGGTTCTTTTTAAACTTCTACTGTAAGAATGTGATAACTATCCTAGGATTGGTAGATGATTTAAGAAAAACAAGAAAGTGACTATCCTAGGATTGATATGTTTTTAAGAACTTTGAAGTGACTATCCTAAATTGATCAATTTTTAAGAGCTTTGAAGTGACTATCCTAGATTGATCAATTTTAAGAAAACAGGAAAGTGACTATCCTAGATTGATCAATTTTAATCCAATCGTGAAAAAAAAAAAAATATGGCCGTGGATGCGTCGAATCCAGACTGATTTTACAAAAGCGCTAGAATTTTGTACTGAAGCGCTGAAACAGTTACCTGATGTGCTAAAAACCAAAAGCGCCGAAACAGGTTCCCAAAGCGTCGAAGTTTGTCCTGGAAGCGCTAAACTACCCAATGCGCTAAAATAGTGACCCGATGCACTAAAATAGTGATTAGAAGCGGTAAAACCGAAAGCGCTAAAACAGCGACCGGAAGTGCTAAAACTTTTAATGGAAGCGCTACAAGAAAAACACGTCGAGAACCTACGTGACACTTTCCAAAAAATTGATAATTTTGATAAATTTGGGGTTAATGCTCCACAGTGGGCGCCAAACTGTAAGTGTAAAATAAGTAAACAAGGTTAAAACACTTCTTAATAAGACATTATATCAATGATTAAACAAATTGAACCAATTCAAAACAGTAATCAATTGAAAGCGTCCTATTGCTCTCTATCTCCAAAGATTTATTAAATCTTGATTGCTCTCATATTGTTTAAGCAAATAAGACTGTTAAAATGACAATTCAAAGAACGAGATGATGCTAATGCAATACTAGATGATAAAATAATTAAACTAGCATGATATTGATGTGAAACAGATAAATGCAGCTACAAGAGGCAGTCATAGTTGAAAGCTTGATTGTTGATGCTTGGTTGTGTGAATGCTTGATGCTTGATGCTTGAATTCCTGTAGAGTAAGAGTGCATAAAATAAGATTATCTGGATCCTTTTCTTGGTTCAATGAGGTTTTATTTATAGATTTCCTGGCTGTAGAAATGCACAGGGAAAGCTTTGAGAGGCTTGGATTCAATCTGGAGAATTGAATGGTGAGATATGGAGGAGATTGAGAGAAAGACAAAGATTGTCTCTACCCATGAAAACACCAGGCAAGAGAAGAGGAAGGATTGATGGAGGAGGATTGAGAGATCAAATTCCAAATTTGTCTCCAATTTGTCTCCAAAACTTCCCGTGAAGTTTCAAAGCATTAATTGTGACATATTTTAGACATGGTTTAGACATAGGATATCTAATTCATTTTTGAGAGAATATGGATTGGAATATTCCTTGTGCAACAATTCAAATATTTTGATTTATTTAAATTAGCAAAAGAGGGATAAATAATTCAATAAAACAAACTATAGGATAGTTGTTTATTAAATTAAAATAGAAGAATAATGGCAATTAATCAATAAAGTGTTTTGTCTTTATTTAATTAATTTAAGATGGATGTGATAGATTTAAATAGGGATTTGATAATTAAATTGAACAAAGTATTTAATTTTGTTTATTTAATTAAGATGAATTTAGATGTGAACTATATAAATAAATATTTTTATTTATTCAATAGTAGAGGAAATTAGGATAATTAATCAAATCATTCGTAATTAATTAATCGAATGCTCCAGACCAATTTTAGGTGTATACAGAGTGTTTATTTCATTTAATGACTATGTTGAAATGCATATATGAAATGAATGGTTATTGAATTGATATTCTAACTAAGAAAAAGATAATGCAAATGTGTGTATTGATGAACGACTGACTACCATGAAAATGTGTTAAGTTGGATGCAAGTTCAGAATCAATCCTCTGAAAGGGAGGGGAAGTATCACTCAGGAGAAGAACTTGGTGAAGAAACCAGTAATGAAACCTAATTGAACTTATACACACACACACTAGTAGAATAGTCAAGTCAAGTCATAGTTTTTGGGAATTGGTAAGTTATCCTTTAACATGATGTGTTTTCCATAGAAAGGAGTTTTATTTTTTTTAAGAGCATTCAAGTTTTATGTTTAGTGCTTGGTGCATGTGATTACTTATTTATATTGCTATTCTTTATTTATGAGGTATATATATATGATTGAATGTATATATGTATGCATATGCATGTCAACGATAATCCATACGCATAAAGGAATGCATAAATGAGAGTACATAGGTAGATGTACTTATGTGCACTTATGAACGGGTTGCTTGAGTATGGAGATATTAAAAGGATAATATGATGTGTGTGTGTATATATTTATATAAAATATGTATATATATTTACCAATAAGATAGTAATTGTTTAAGAATGTGATTGTGTTATCAAATGTATATATATAAGATATATACATATATACATATGTATACATGTATCGATAAATATGTATGTAAAGAAAAATGGAAATGCCTTATGGATACATCGACATATGTACGCATACGCATACATGCAAATAGATATATAAGTATATATATACATACAGATATATATATATATATACATGTATCGATGAATATGTATGTAAAGGAAAATGGAAATGCCTTATTGATACGTCAACATATGTATGCATACGCATACATACATATAGATATATAAGTATATATATATATGCAAATGATATGGAAAATATGGCACACTATATTATAGTGGTTAAGCTAATGTAAAGGCATATATATATCAGTTCAAAATAAATGATAATGAATTACGTGAGACTTTAGACTATTGTGCAAGTTAATAAGCTGGAATATAGTGCAACGTATCACAACATACTAAGTCAAATGCAAGTGAAAATGCAAAGAATTGAATCATACTAGGTGTTGACTATTTGGATTTGACTGAGTCGATTGTTTAATGTGTTGCAAATTTGTGTGAAGACCATTTCTTATGCTAAACTGCGAGCCTTATAAATAGGGAATAAGATGTAAACTTGGTGCCATGATATGATATAGCTGAATGCTATAGAATTCTATTATACTTGGAACCAAGTAGTTGTGTTATAACATGTGCTTTTTGAATGTGTCACACCTGTTCTATCGGTCATTGGATCAATTTGCTCTGTTGAATCAATGACTATCCTCATATAAATTTATCACCTTTCTTCTTATAAGTTGAGTTGATTTTTAATGACTGAGAAGAGGAAAGCTATGAACCTTATTTTCAGCCTTGTAGAGATGATTATTATGTATAAATATGGGTCGATCATACCTCATTATATACACTTTTTCATATGCAACAGTACATTTCTATTCTGCTAAAGTTTTCATTTGAGTGGTTATTATCTTTGTTGAGATCTTTTGGTGAGAGAAATTTAGTGAGGTTAAGTGAAGGAAGGTTATTATCTAAGTTGATTACAAGAGAAGGCCAAGATAGGAAGCTCTATAGCCAATTGGATTAAGTTTTGATAGGCATGGGAAACTATCTTATTCTATTTTGTCTTCAAATTTGAAATATTACTAACTTGTTTGCATGTTGTTGAATTGCATTAGATTGCTTATATTAGACAAAAGTCTAGTTTGCTTATACTAGAGAAAAGTCTATTTGATTATAAAGGAGGAAGATTTTGATTGATTTTTTTTCCATATAAGTATTTGTATTTTCTTCCTATTAAGGAGATTTTGTTGATGTCATTAGTATTATATACTAGGAATGATGAATTTTAAATAAATTGTTAAGATATGGTAATATGGACTTGGATAGCTTATGAGTTAAATCTGAGGGTTGGGTTATCCAATGAAGGGAGGGTAACTTATACTTTTGTTATGTTCATTTGGTAGAGATTCTACCTAGTTTTGGAAAAGGAAATAGGTTAAACTCAGGGTTAGGATTACCTATTGAAGGTTTCCCTATGCATAGATATAATGGTCTAAAGCAGAATGATCTAGGGTAGTGAATGTGAATAGGATGACTGTCACTCAAAGTACTAAGTGAGAATACTTTGGCCATAGTAGTTTGTTTGCGTATGGATCCACTATCAGTTCACCATGTTCCTTGTATGCATGTGTTGTGCCTATAACACACATGCCCCATTCAGAATGGGGACCCTCTCTTTCTTTCGACTTGCTGGGTCATTTTCTCGTTGCCTTATTTTGCGTGCCCCTATTTTTGGTGTTTTAGATGGTCAACATCCCTTTAAAGCGTCATCTTAGGTTGACCCTTTTTCACCCCTTCAAAATTTTCTAAGTCCTAAGTCTTGGATTTCCTTTGGTACTTTGCCCTTTTTGTTGGCGTTCGTGGGACCTCCCAGGCCCGGCTCACCGTGTTTCCCTTGTCGGGTTTCCTTGGTTGATTTTCTCTTTTTGGTG
This sequence comes from Sequoiadendron giganteum, assembly GCA_007115665.2. Taxonomy (NCBI): domain Eukaryota; kingdom Viridiplantae; phylum Streptophyta; class Pinopsida; order Cupressales; family Cupressaceae; genus Sequoiadendron; species Sequoiadendron giganteum. Next base: position 629,894,329 of record CM021105.1, on the reverse strand, counting down.
GCCTTCGGCCTATGCCCTTCTGACTTTTGAGTCCTGATTTTGTCTTTTCCATTTTGAACTTGCGTTGAAACTAGCCGTCCACCACACCCCCCGGGCCCGGTTCGTCGGGATTCCCTACCCGGGTTTCCTATAATGGTTCGTTGTTTTGAACGGTCATCGGCTTGCATCCTTCTGGTCCTCGAACCCCGACCTCATCTTTACTATCAGCTTCACTTGGCATTTTCAGACAGTTGTGTCCCAACATCTTTTCGTCCCTCAAGTTCTAGACCTCCCATCGTCGTCCTGATTTTCAAACTCAATGACCTCACCATCCATCGTACCTGTATTTATTAAGTGCATTAATTACACTTAAGGGTATAAATAATGGTCTTGACATGTCATTTTCACATGTCAAGAACAATAAAAAAGTGGAGTGCCTCCCCAGCCTTCATCATCCTCGTGCCCGAGACCTCCCTTCATCGTTCCTCACGAATTCAACATCTGTCTACATCGGGTCTCCGAGGTATGCTTGTTGTCCAACCTCCTGCCACATTTTTAATAACTTCATGCTTAGGTAATGGATGATGAGGGATAAAATGATATGAATCTAATCGAGGTGAGATAATGTTACAAAATCCATGTATTGAAATCTTCAAACATCCCTTGAAGCACTAAAAAATTGAACTTGGAACATTGTCTTCCCGTCGCTGTTCTTTGGACTAAGCGATCGTGCCCACCAGGCATGAGACCTTCAACTACCTTAGCCATTCAAAAATTAACAAACATACCTCAATGCTGAAATGCCCTGTGGGTTCCGAACTCTGGGACTCCACCTCCGGATTGTCGCTTCGCCTCTGCTGTTTCAAATGGAATTCTTGCCCCATCATTCTGGACCTCAGTCTCTGGCTTGCCCTTCGACATGAGACTTGCAAAGAAAATCAATACATCCAAACAACCCTCGGGTCCTGATCCGTGTACTTCCGTCTGTGGGCCACCATTCTCATTTTGTTGTTTCAGACGACCGACGACTGACTGCCTTCTGTCTTTCGAGTCCCGAGTGCCTCCCTGCTGCTTGAGTTCGAAACGAAGTTTAAACGAAAAATCTCTAAGTCCCCAGCCTTCCATGGATCCAAACCCCCAAACTTCCATCATCGGGACTCCGTCCCATTTCGGTCATCCAAAACGGTGAACCTTGACTGTCATTTTGGTTCTCAAACCCCGACACTTTGATCTCCTCCAAGAATTTAACAAAGGAAATAGAGGGCGAACTCTGACACCGGGCCCGGTCCGCCGGGTTGCTCCCTTCGGACTTCCATCCCTGGTTCACCATATTTCATGACTATCCTTCAACAGCTTCCCGACCATCATGGCCCGAGCACCCAAGCGACTGAATGTTACAAGGGTTTGTCTCACGCCCTTCAGCTTTGCAAGTTCCGGACTCTGGAACTACGACCCCGAAATGCTATTTCTCCAAAGCCATTCCAAATGGCTAACACTTGATCGCTTTCCCTCTGCATGGCTTTGAATGCCCTAATGGTGACCCAAACGACTTCCAATTTGAAAATGAACGATGACCCACGTGCTGAAATTTGACCTTATCCCACATGAACAATTCAAATCACTCAAATCTAAGGTTGGGAGAAATCATTCAAGTCTCTTTGCTCTATTCGCCCTTCATAACAATATTTCAACCAAGGAAGTATGGCCTCTAGGGCCCGGATCATCCAAATTCCTTCCAATAAACTACCAAAGGTAATTTTGATTAAGTGTTAGATTCCTTGAATGATTAATTATTCAATCTAACAATGTTTTGTAGGGATTTTGGCTAATATTTGTACCTTCATGCTCGATTATGCTCACCTTGCCTCCATGTGTAGGATATATGGAATCAACTATAGGAACCTCTGGGGTAGATGCTAAGAAGGACAAAGGAAAGAGAACTACCAAGGCTCCTCGAGGCAAAAAAGATAAAGATCAAATGAAATATCAGTTCCAAGGTGCACCATTGCACTCCAAAATCACAACCAAGTGGAAGTATATTTCTAACACAAACATCAGACATGTCAACATTGATGATTTCATATAGAGGGTCAGGATCAACCCCAGAATACAAAATGCATGATTAATCAGAAGTAGTGGGATAGCTAAAGTTGTTGGTTTCCCTCTCGCTCTTGTCACCCCTGAGCTAGTAATGGCTTGCAAGGAGGCATATCAGCCGGAAATGAGAACTATTGTTGACAGAGATGGGAACATATTGGCCAACATGTCACCATTAGGAATAACAAAGACCTTCCATATCCCTATCTTCAGGGAGATAGAACTCCCAACTATCAAGGATTGCAAGGACATGTGGAATGAAGACCCCATGAGATGCAAGAAACTTATAAATCAATATTGGCTAAAAGACAAGAGGGGAAGCACTGCAAAGGTTCCTTAGGAGCTCTTTTGCAGTGATTTCTTCTAGGACTACCATGATTTGGTGACCCTACTAAGTAGAGTAATGGGCCTCCCTGGTGCAACATATTTTCAAGAATGGATGGTCTATTTTGTTGAGCAAATCCTCCGTGGAAAGGACACCACATTCTACTAGGGAGGAATAATCAGTGACTCCTTTCATGAAAAAAACATGAATGTCAAAAAGACCTCCAAGTTCTATATGACCTCTTACCTAGTATATTCATTAGTTGATCAGAGGCACTACAATGGGTTATTCAGAGCTCCGAATGAAGAGTCTGGCAAAGAACTCAAGGCTTATGACAAATACCCTCAGCTACAATTCAGAAACTTCAAGAAAGACTACTGCAGGGTGAATGATGCATTCATCACTTATATCATCAGGCTGCTTGGGGTGACTTTGAGACATGAGATTCCCATAGTGCTCAAGATTTTCTCAAGCACTATTCCATCTTGTTTACCCAATATCCAAAGTTCACCTACATCTGAGCCCAAGGATTCTTAGAAAATCCAAACAAGTTGCCCTGGTACCCTAATGACCGGGTGATATTGTTGGAACTCTCTTGGCAGCTGCAGTACATTCATGCCATCCTAAGCAACAAATATCTAGTGGGGATCCCTTATCCCCTTACACTTGGCTAGGGGATGTATGAGCTATATACTTCCCAGTGTGCAGGAAATTCAGAGAAAGGGTTGGCGGAATACCATCTCAAATCCCACATAGCCAGACCACAGATTGATCCATATGGCCATATCAAAAAATCAATTGGACAAGAGTATGGCCATCTTCACAACATTGAGGATTTATGGGCCAATTATAAAGATGACTTTGAAGTGCGAATAAGGAACTATATGTGGATGAACGCATACTTTGTAAAGAGGGTGAACTTGTTCCCTATGCTTGATCAGCTGGAAGAAGAGAAGAGAACTGTGATAGACCCCAGGTACAATGTCATTGCAAAACTGTCTCTACCAATGATTGATTGAGATGAGCAAGAGGTCGATGAACTTGACATTATCACCAAGCCTGTTGTGGTTCGAACAAAAACATGGATTGATGGGCAAGTTGCCTGATTGAAGCAACAAGGGGTCATCCTGACCTTTAAAGGGCTCGAAAGTGAGCCAAGTGGATCTGATAGTGGGGTGCCAGCTACATCAACTAAAGAGACATCAAATTCCCCTCCACCCACTCACTCAGGAAAGAGAAAAGAGATTGATTTGAAGCAGTCTGATCCTAAGGTGTATGCTAGAAAGGCCTCAAAAGGTGAATCTTCCAAAAACACAAGAAATCAAGCAGCGTTAGTGAGATTCCTGTAATACAAGAAGATCCACTCCACAAGGGAGAAGATATGGAGGCGGATCAGCCAAAGTCTCTACCAATCTCATCTGCTGCTACTACTATTGTTGCCACCACCCTACTTATCCCACATGCAGTAGTTGCTACCTCCCCACCTGCAGTGGACATTTTTGTCCACCTTATCTCTACCTCCCCCTTAGCACAAGTCATCTCGATGGATTCATCCTCGGCCACCACCTCGCCAATTTCCTCATATTCCATGTCCCCTTCATTCTCTCTTCCAACTGCCACTGCCACAGCTACCATGCCTATTCTCACACTCCCCGAGTCCTTCACTAAATATTTGCAGAATGTGCCATCTGAGCTCTCGGGGATGTTTGCAAACCCAGCAGTGTAGGCTACCCTTGCCCAAGCTATGACCAATATCCCAGTTCCTCCTTCTCCTATTGAGCCACCCAAAATGGAGGCCACAATGCAAATTTTTGAGGAGTTGGAAAGACAACAATTGGAGGCAGCCAAAAGGTTAGAGGTAGAGGTAGATGACTACCATGAGCATCCAATACATGAGCATAGAATAATTGATGAAGTTGGCTATGAATCCTCTAGTGATGATAGCAAGGGTCTAGATGCAAATATTATTCAAGAGACCATCGATCCTGAGCTTGACGCGGAGCTGGCTAAACAAATCAAGGAGATTGAAGATAAAGAGGTTGAGAAGCAGCCTATTACTAAAGAAAGGATTGTTGTTGCAGAAGCGGAAGGTGATAAGTCTCCAGTGGAAGAACATGACCATGCCCCTAGACATAATGAAGAGGTATTCCCTCATGAGGAGCAGGAAGATAAGGAAGAAGATAAGCCTGAAGAAAAGGCTGAAACTTATAAGAATCTAGAGATTGAGCAGCCTGAGGAACATGGGCATGATGAAGAAAAAGAAGAAAAGGATGTTGAAGGGCAAGACAACCCCGATGAATGATTGTGCACAAAATTCCCTATCAAACACGTAGTGTTCATACAAGACTTTGATGAGGAGAAGGATGATACAAGGATAGAGCAAGAAGCTCTCAATGAAAAGCTATTGAAATTTGAAAGGATGAAAAGGAAGATGACTGGGAATCACCTAAGGAAAAGTCCTTGATGCCTGAATGGCTGGAAAAGTAGCTAGAAAAGAAAACTCTCGCTCCTAAGGATCTGAAAGAAAGGTTGAAGGCTATATTGGCTCAAGCTCATATCAGCACCAAGAAGGAGAAGAAATCAAAAATCAGATCAAAGGTAATGATGGATGGCTCAGGATCTAGAATGGTGCAGGTAGCTATTCTGGTGATGGGGGAACAAGGAATAATTACAACATATCCACCATCGATTTGGGAGTTGCCACCAGGGAGAAAAAATTAGATCACCTTCAAGAATCCATTGCTACGGTGGTGCATCTCATTCAGTAGGATAAGGTTTCCAAAGATGAGCTTAAGGCACAAGTGGCTGATTTGATAGCCTACATCTAGCAGTGGTCATCCACAGAGGAGCAGCCTACCACATCTTTGGGCCCGTCGCAGTTGCTATTCAAAGAGAAAATTGACAAATTGGAAAAGGGAAAGAACTTGGACAAGACTACAGAAAGCTGGTTCCAACAGGTCTTGGACATTGGAAATATGAGCATAAACCACACTATTCGGACAGCGAACAAATTCCTAGATATACGGAAGTCTCTTGAGGGCAGGAGGAAAATTTGCACTGACTTCCCAGCGAAGTATGAGTCTACCTACCAAAAGATTGAGGCCATCCTTAAGCTGCCGAGCAAAATTTGGGAGAAGGAATTTTCCTTTAAAGAGGATGATCAATGGTTGATGGATATTTGGAAGCAAGACTTTGAGAATCAAAAAGAGAGGTTGGAGAAGGTACTTGAAAACGTGAACCCAGATATCGACTGGGCCAAGGAGATTTGGTTGGATTGCGGCTGATATTTGAAGTTAATGACCGGGTACGATGTGCCCATTGTCCAGATCAACCAAGAGAAAGTAAAGCCTCACTTCCAGAAGAAGATAGAAGATGGAATGTCAGGAAAAATTACTACTGATTTCATGGGTTTTGTTGCCCGAGCCTTCACTCAATCTGAGCTATTCAAGGATCACGTTTCCAAATATGATAAAGACTGGGAGAAGCTCATTGACAATTCCAAAGAATGGAGCTACCAAGTGCTGAGATTCGACATCATAAAGGTCGATAAGCTTCAGCCGGTGATCCTAATGTTCATGGAGTATGCAGCCTTGAAGAAGCAAGAAGGCAACCCTGTTATTGATGAATAATTTCTGACAGAATAGTTGTAGCAAAAGAGAAATCAGCAAGAAGATGAAATGCTATAGTGCTGCAACTAAAATACAAAACAAAGATATGCACAAAAATGTATTCTAAAATGTAATATATTGGGAGGTAGGTAGAACCCTAGGTTATAGTGAATTATGGCCACACAAATGTAAATCAATCTTGGCAACATGTTCTACTTTTGGGACACTATAAATAGGGGTCTCCTCCTCTCATTTTAGGAGAGTTGAGTTGTTGTAAAGACATGCTACAGAAATTTTAATAGAAATGCATTGACATTGATGCATTTTTGAGTTTCTTCTCATGTTTCATGATTCTTCTCTCATAGTTAGATGATTTAGTTGGATTTACTTTATTTTTTTAGTTTCCTTTCAGTTTGCTTTGATAGATTTAGTAATGTTGTTCCATGGTTGTGAAGATTTCTGCTATGTAGATGCCTTTCTTGTCCATACTTTTGGCTATTTGCTGCTGGTAAATGGCTTTGTAAAGTTAGTCTGGACTCAAATTTGAAGTTTCCTCTAAATATTTATCCTTGTTCATGCATGAATGTGGTGAATGAGTTATAAAAAAATCTGCAGTCCTTAGAAGATAGCATAAATTTTGTGACACTATGAAATTTATGGTTAAGTGAAATTTTGTTTTAAGGAAGTTGTCCACAATAGAGACCTCCATGATCAATTTTCATTAGTAGTTGCAGATCCAGGAACCTTCTCTCTTCCCTCCTTTTTTTTCCTTTTTTTATGAGTAACCTATGCTAAGGTTTGTTGCACATTGTAAATCCAAATCCTAAGTTAGAAATGGAGTTCAAGACTGTTGCTTGTACCTATAGTAAATGTACAACAACTTTCCCATGTATAAAACTCCATTTGCAGATCCAACCTCCTTTTAGCTTAACTTTCGTAAGTCCGCCCTATGATTACCAGCAAGATCACATCAAACATCAACTGAGATATTCTATGCAAGTCATGACCTGACACCCGAGAGACCTTGGGGTAATTTTTAGCAACTTGTTGGATATTTCCTTTCAAGAGAGGTAATGCACCTACGCATTGCCTATGTTGAGAAAGTGTACAAAAACACCCATCAACAGCATGCTAGATCAAGAGTGTAAGGTCTCTAAGTTCTAGTTATGTAGGGCACATCACTAAGCTCACTAAGGTTAATGTTACGAGGTTTTTTTACCAATCTCTTCATCGAATGGTAGGTCCATTTATCAATTGATAGATGTACGGGGGACCACATATGAGTCTATAGTTGGTGAAAAAGTGCTTCAGTGATGCTTCTCCTCCATAGTTAGCAATCAAGTTTCATAGAAGATTCCAAGACCATATGTATCTATTGCTTTGAGGCTTTGGTTGAGCTATGTATGTAATTATCTACAATCTTGGAATATTGTATCATATGATAATTATTGTATTGGAAATGAAATTAAAGTTGAGTATTGTTTTGACATATATGTTCATTTGTTCTCTATTAAAAAAAGAAAAAATTTATTGCAATGCTTTGGAAACATAGTTTATTTACTTGAAAGTGAAAACTTAGAAAATTTACTTGTGAGAATAGTTGGCATATTAGATGTGGTATCAAAGCTACTAGGTTTAGCTTTGGAACCCATGTTCTCATCATAGTTTATGTCCAACATTGACTAATGTTTGGAAATTCTTGTGCCAAGATGGTGCATCTCAGGTTAACTACAGGAATGTCAGTAATCGGTAACAAGCACTACTTGAAAGCCAAGAAGGAAAAAGAGGCCATTTTTCATACAATAGAGGGTACCAACTTCGATAATATTGTTTGGTTAAGTGATACTAAAACCTTCAGTCACACTCTTTCTCAGATTAGTGAAGTAAAGAATAAGATGAAGGAGGAAGCCAATTTCAACTATCTACCTCTAGTTTCACCAGCACAGTCTGATTCCTTGTCACTTTCTGGGGATATTCCCTCAAAAGAAAGTGTCAGTCCAACATTTATCTTTAGAGACCCTACAGTACTTTTTATGGTGGAAGTGATTGTAATTTCTTCAAGTAATGATTTAGAGGGTTATGTACCTCACAACTATGTATTGGATGATAAAAATGAAGGTTATTATTCATTTTGGGATAGATATGAACAAATGAGAGATGAACAAAATGATAGATATGAATAAATGAGAGATGAACAAGAAAATGGAACTTGATCTTAGCTCTCTAAAATTTTCTTGGAATGAATTTGTAGAAATATTCTAGAAAATATGGTTACCTCAACTCTATTTTGACCAGAAACTCATGGATTTCAAAGATTTGAGACAGGGAGAAATGTCAATTAATGAGTACTAGGAAAATTCTACATGTTTGTTACATTATGTTCCAATGTATCAAAAGGATGAATGATTTTGTATAAGGAAATTAATCATGGGAATTAATAGTTAGATTGGGGTTGAGGTAGATGTTCATGGTCCAACCAATATGGGTCAAGTGTATGAGAAAGTTGTTAGGTAGGAGAAAAAGGTCAAAGCTATCTCCATTCGCCAAGAGAATAGGAACTGTAAGAATTTTATGGGAGCTCAAGTTAAACCAACTCCAAGGAGGTTTGAAGTGGTTAAAGATTTTCAGAAGCAAGGGAATAAGGGACCTCGAAACAATGGGTAATAATCAAGAAAGGAGCGTAGAAGGAACAATTCTGGTACTGGTAATGTGAACAATGCTGGAAATGATGCTAGTAAACCTAGTGAACCTTCAAGGAAGAAAGGACCAGAAAAATGATGTTTCACATGTGGAGGAGACTATTATACATTGAATTGTCCCAATAAGCTCCTTCTAGGTCATGACCTTATGGAAACCCACTTCCTTCTCAACAATCATTATTCTAGCAAAAGATTCATGCTGCTTTGGATGATTGTCAAGTAGAGTATCAAGTAACTCTAGTGGAGACTCTAGGTATTTTTTTTGGATTACCCATTTCCATACTTATAGATATTGGAGCTACTAAAAATTTTGTTTCACCTAGAATAGCAAAGAAAATATCTAGGAAAGTTGGTTACATGGCAAAGTCATTGGTTGTAGAGTATGCAAACCAAACAAGAGCAATGGTGGAACAATGTTTGTTCAAAGTTAGGATTGAGCTACCTTTTTTTCTTTAGAGGTAAACCTATATGTAGCACCCTTAGAATCTTATGACATTATCCTAGGAATGAACTAGCTTTGGAAGCATAAGACCAAGGTAGGATATCATGCCAAAATCATAGAATTTTTGGATGATTTAGGTACCCAACTAATGTTGCAAGGGATACCTAGGGAAGTCAAGATACATCAAATTTCCGCAATGCAATTGCTTAGGGCTAAGAAGAAAGGATGTAAGCTATTTTTATTAAAAATGGAAAAACTTGAAGAATATAAGGAAGTAGATACAAAAGATGGTATGGTCAACTATGGATTAGAAGAATACTAAGAAATGGAAGAAGGAGAAATGATGGAAACAAGAGAGATGGAGATGGAAAGATATCCAATTCTTCAAAAGTTTGCAGATTTGTTTCTAGAAGAATTACGTGGATTTATTGAGAAATTATGTCTCAACTTCCAGCTTGAAGTCCTCGTTTTCATGCCTTGGTGAAATTTTGTGTTGTTTGCAAGCTTTGTCGGAGGCGGAACCAGGATGGAACTTGGCATTGAACCTTTTGCCTAGTTCCGAGTTTCTATTCTCATTCTGTCTCTGGCTCCGCTTCCTACCAGTTGGACTTTTCGCTTTCCTTCACAGTTTCTGCAGAGGCGGAACCGGATTTCGAATCTGGCAATGTTCGTTTTCCATGTTCCTGTTTATGTTTCCATTTTGGCTCCGGATCCAATTTTTTCTTTTGCAATCTGGTTTTTCTGACTGTTTGGATTTTCCTCGGGATGTTTTCCCCTTCTTTGTTCTAGTCTAGGTTTGTTGTTCCTTGAAGTTGGCGGAGTTGGAACCAGAACCGGAACCGGATTGTTTCTTGAACCTGGATTTTCTAGTGAAGTCGTGTTTCTGTTCCTAGTCCGACTTCGACTCTGGTCGTTTGGTTTCCTATCTTGGTTTGACTTCGGGTTTACTTCCTCCGGTCAGAACTACTTCTGACTTGTTTTTCTTGCCATGAGAGGAGGTGGAACCGAAATGGTTCTTGAACTTGTGTTTTTCGGTGGAGTCTTGTTTAGTCTCCCATTCCGACTCCGGCTCTAGCAGTGTGGGAAAGACTTGGAAGTATTGGATGTGCTCGGTGTTTGTTTAACTATTTTGGTCTTTCTGTCAGTTGCGATAGGCAATGGGTTTTGGACATGTGGCACCTATCTGAATGGTGATTGGATGGAAAGCTAAATAGTTATTGTGGCAGTTGCATGGTCAACTCAGGGTGGCAAATTGAACCCATTTTGGGTGTTGGCATTGAATGCGAAGGTGGATCGATGCAGGGAAATCTGTCAGGTCTGATTAGTTGCGTGTTTTTAGGGTGGACTTCAATTTTGTGTAGGACTCTATTGAGTCAGCTACATATGGTTGAGAGATTGGTTATTTCTTATAGGTTGCAGAATAGGTCAAAGTTGCAGGTTGAAGAGTAGAAGGAGAAAAAGAATGTGAGTTCTTGAAGAGAGTTTTTTCGAACTGTATGTTGGGAAAACATTGTAACAATGAATCTGAATCTCTCTAGGTGATTGTAATCTATACAGAGAAGACTATAAATTGTATGTATTTGTTTCAATACTGTAATACAATAGTCTTGACTTTGTGTGGTGGTTTTTTTACCTGAATAGGTTTTCCCACGTAAAATTATGTTTCAATCTATGATTGCTTTGTTCTTCTGTTATCTCTTTTAATGGTTGTATTCATCTCAAGTAGTTTTTGAAGCTATTAGAATCAGTGTATGCTTCACTCCTCTGTTGTATTAGCGTTAAGGGAATGTATTCCACACTGTTGGGTCATTAGATCTGCATTCTTTTCCCTTCAAAGTGGTATCAGAGCTTGGCTAGTTGTGTTATCCTTGCTAGGGCGAATTAGTTTTTTGCACTAATATTGTTTCAGTGGGAGTCTTGCATTCTTAAAAACTTGTTTCTGTTTGAGATGGTGACTACATGTGGTAGAGTAGAGATTGAGAAGTTTAATGGCAGCAACTTTGAGTTATGGAAACTCAAGATTGAAGACCTACTTGTGGATAGAGACCTCTGGATTGCAGTGTCTGGAACTAAGCCACAAAGTACAACCCAAGAAGCTTAGGACCTTGCTGATAGAAAAGCAAGAGGTTTGATTAGACTGAGTCTAGCCGATTCTGTGCTCCTGAATGTTCATGAGGAGATGTCTGCAACTTCATTGTGGAAGAATCTTGGTGATATTTATCAAGGAAAGTCTCTGGTAAATAAGTTATTCCTAAGGAAGAAGTTGTACTCCTTGAAGATGGATGAAGGTGCATCTGTTGTAGACCATCTGAACTCATTTAATATGAGTGTTACTTAGCTGGCATATGTAGGTGTAAAAATTGAGGAGGAGGATCATTGCATGCTCCTATTGTGTTCATTACCTGACAGTTAGGATCATCTTGTGATGGCCATTGGAAGCACCACCACTGTTAGAGTAAAGGTTTTAACTTAATTATGTTGATTAAGTTACCTTTATTCCTTTGTTAAGATTTCACGTTAGTTTGCATAATGTGACATTTAATAATTATATTAATTATTAAATGTTATCTTATTAGGGCTTCTATTAGGGGTTTTCCTATTAGGGTTTTATTAGGGTTTGCATGATCTCCTTTTTATAAGGATTGATCCCATTGTATTTCATATCAATTCATTCTCTCATTCTCTCTGATATATACATTTTCAGTTTTCAGAGAACCCTTGCTAGTTTGTCTTCATATCTTCTTTTGTGACAGGTTATTTGCATGCAAGTGATCTTTGGGGTTTGTGAAGTTGTATTTTCTCAACTCCTACATGGTATTAGAGCTCCACACCTGCTGCTTCTTGTTTTTGTTTTGAATATTTTTGGAGCTTCAAGGGTTTGGGGTTTGTTTTCTTGATCTAGGCCATACCTGCAATTTTGAAACATTTTCAACTCAAATGGACATCGCCATTGCGTCCGCAACGGTCCAAAACCCCTAAATCGACTATTCATTCATCCATTTTAGACAAAGTCAAAATTTGAAGCAAAATTTTTTTAAGGTACGACCGTCGTCTGCGCGCAAATCGGAAAAAATTTCTTGGTAATTTTTTTATTTCGCAAATTTTCGTCGAAATATTTTTTTATTTTTTTAAAATCCTTTGTCAAAATTTTTGTTTTGTTTTTTTTATCAAAAAAATAAAAACAAAATTATTCGCAGTTTAAGGGCTTGCCGGCCCGGTACGAGGGTACCCGCAGGTACCTGCATCTGTAGGCCTGCGGGCCCTACGGTACGCCGGTCGGCATACTGCCGACCGGCGGTCTGACAGTCCTTCGACGATGGTACCTGCCAGGCCGCGGCCTGGTATAGGCCACCTACCAAAAAATTTTTTTTGTTATTGTTTTTTATTTTTTTAAAAACAATTTTTTCGAAAATAAGCACAGTTGTGCTTTTACAGTGACGGTCGTTTGGCCGTCAAATTTAATCCAGAACTGATTTTTTCCCTCTTTGGAGCTGATTTATTCCAGAGGCCATAACTTGGGCATACGATATCAATTTTTGGCAAACAAGATATCGTCAAAAAGCTAGTTTTCTCATCTTTCTAGTGGTGTGGGTCTCATCACTTTTTTTTCCGTTGGTGCATTCTACAGCCAGTTGAAGATAAAGGAGCTATTTTTAGTCTCAAGCTCATAACTTTTGATCAGTTTCTCTATTTTTTGCTATCTCAGTGGCATTGGAACCGTATTTTAGATCTCTTCAGTTTCATCCATGCCATTTTTCCAAATTTCACTCCAGGTATCTTTTATTCAGTTATTTGTGTTTTCACACTCTGGTGGATTACTTGGACATATTTGCTCTTGGAAACATTTTGTTTGCATGAGATGCTTTTTTCTTGGCTGTTCTTCATGTATTTCCAGCATTTTGTCCTTTGAGGACATTTTGAGCATCATTTGTAAGCTATCTTTTATGTAAACGCACTGAGATAAAGTGCCACACTATTGTACATACATCTTTTGGGATTTTGCACATAAGGTTGTGCTATATTTTTGTACTCACACTGATATTATGAAGTGCCATGAGGGGTTGTGCAATTTGCCTTTGTTTTGCCATCACATCTTTGTCTGGTGAGTGTCCCTCCATGACAATAGTGAATCCATATGATTCCAGCCTCATGCATGTGTGCTTTGTTTTACACACCACTTTTTCAATTGCAGGTGCTATCTTGCACACTTTCAGATGTTGTTTCTTCTTCCTCCTGCACTACAGGGTGTTTCACATCATTTCAGTGGATCTGTCAGGCTCTCCCAGTTCAGCATTATGGGGAGTTATTATATTGTTCATGCTAATTCTTCCTTGGTTTCGCCTTGGAAGGGATCTTCCATCTTCAGCGGAGGTTCTTCAGCACCATAGCAGTCATCTTTCGACAATTGTTTATAGCTTCTTCTGCTTCAGTGATGTTCTTCTTCTTGGCTTTCTGCATCTTTTTTTGGAGTAGAGATTTTTCCCATGAGGTTTTCTCTATTTCTCCTCTTTACAAAGATTTGGTTGTATTTGGGTACCTGATCTGGCCTAGTTGTCGGGACCCATGTTACCTTCTTGCATTGTAGTTACCTTTGCTTTCTTGCATTTGTTTGTAGCTGCACTGTTGCTCATCTTAAGGGGGGGTGTTAGAGTAAAGGTTTTAACTTAATTATGTTGATTAAGTTACCTTTATTCCCTTCTTAAGATTTCACGTTAGTTTGCATAAAGTGACATTTAATAATTATATTAATTATTAAATGTTATCCTATTAGGGCTTCTATTAGGGTTTTTCCTATTGGGGTTTTATTAGGGTTTGCATGATCTCCTTTTTATAAGGATTGATCCCATTGTATTTCATATCAATTCATTCTCTCATTCTCTCTGATATATACATTTTCAGTTTTCAGAGAACCCTTGCTTGTTTGTCTCCATCACTTCTTTTGTGACAGGTTATTTGCATGCAGGTTATCTTCAGGGTTTGTGGTGTTGTATTTTCTCAACTCCTACAACCACTGCTTTAAAGATGGATGATGTGATTGTTTTACTTCTATCTGAAGAAATGTGAAGGAAATATTCATAGATGGCCAAAGAGGCTCTTGCTGTTCGAGGTAGACCAAAGGAGAAAGGAAAAAAGAAAGACAACAAGTCGAAATCCAAGTCTAAAGGGAGATCAAAGTCTCCAAGTAAAAAGTCCAAGGTGAAGTGCTGGAACTGTGGGCAACCTGGTCAGATCCAGAAGGATTGTAAAGAGAAGAAGAAGAAGAATGTCTTTGACAATGAATCTTCTCAAAGTGATGCAGATGCCTTCATTGCAGCAGCCTTGACAACTCAGGTATCTGATGATGTCTGGATGGTTGATACGGGTGCTTCTTTTCACATGACATCCAATAGAGATCGGTTCTCAAAGTATGAGAAGTATGATGGTGGAAAGGTATACTTGGAAAGTGATTCAATGCTGGAGATTGTTGGCAAAGGAAGAGTCAGAATTCAGTTTCTTGATGGGAGAGTCAAAGGAATAGGTGGTGTTCTTCACATCCCAAGTTTGGCTCGAAATCTTCTTTTTGTTAGTAAGTTAAATGAAGTTGGGGTAGAAGTTTCATTCTCAAGTAAAGGTTGTAAAATGGCTAGAGGTGCCATGGTGCTAGCTAAGGGTGTCTGTACTGGCACTCTGTATAAGCTGGATGCACGACCTATTCTTTGCAACAGTGCCTCTGTAAAGTCATGTAATTCTGCACCTATAGAGAAAGATGAAGACTCTTCTCTATCTGCAAATGCTTTGGAGGTAAAACTCCCAGCAGAGAAGACCATGTTATGGCATCATAGACTTGGTCACATTGGTGAGAAAGGTTTAAAAACCTTGAAAAATAAAAACCTAGTAGAAGGGCTTGATGATTGTAGCCTTGAGTTCGATTTTTGTGAACATTTTATCTATGGAAAGCAACACCGTATTTCTTTTCCCTCTAGTCCTCACAAATCTTCTGGTATACTGGATTATGTTCATTATGATGTGTTTGGTCCAGTTAATGTTCCTTCATTATCGAAGTCTAGATATTATGTTTCTTTTATTTATGACTGTTTGAGAAGGGCATTTGTATACTTTCTTAAAAGTAAATCAGAAGTTTTCAGTCGATTTAAAGAGTTCAAATCTTTGGTAGAAAATCAGACTAGAAGGAAAATAAAGTGTTTAAGGACAGACAATGGAGGTGAGTTTTGTCTATAGATTTTGAAAGGTATTGCACTAATCATGGAATTAAAAGGCATAAGACAACCGCCTACACTCCACAACAAAATGGAGTTGCTAAAAGGTTGAACAAGACGCTGATGGAAAAGGCAAGGAGTATCTTTAGTGGTGCTGGTCTGGAGCAGAGGTTTTGGGATGAGTCTATGGCTACAGCATGTTATCTAATAAATAGATCTCCTTTCTCTACTCTTGTTGACAAGACACCTTTGGAAGGATGGTCAGGGAAGAAACCTTCACTAAGGCATGTCTGGGTCTTTGGCTATGAGGCATATGTTCATGTACCAAATGAAAAGAGATCTAAATTGGATAACAAGGCTGTGAAATGTATTCTCATCGGCTATGGAGTTGGTGTGAAAGGATACAAGCTTTGGAACCCTGTTACTGAGAAGGTTCTGTACAGCAAAAGCATGATTTTTGGTGAGCTGAAACCTCTAGTAAGTGATCAATAGCTTGAGACAAATCAGAGTGTCAAAAAGATGGATGCAGTGGAGATTCCTCAAACTCCAGAAAGGGAAGAGTTGCATGGTGTACCTGAGACTAAGGAGAGCTCAAGTAGCTCTGGAAGTTCTGATGATGAAGAACAACCTTAGCCTATATGGAGATCTACATGAGAAAAGAGGCAACCAGAAAGGTATGGTTTCTCTATGTTAAATTCAAATTGTGTTTATGCTTTAATAACCAGCACTGATGAGCCTAGGATTTTGAAAGAAGCAATCAGCATGGCTGATTCAAAGTCTTGGCTGGAAGCCATGAATAAGGAGATGGATTCCTTGAAAAAAAATGATACCTGGAAGTTGGTACCACTACCTAAAGGGTGAAACCCTATTGGCTATAAGTGGATATTCAAAAGGAAGACGGGCCTTGATAGTAGTGTGGAAAAGTATAAGGCACAACTAGTTGCAAAGGGTTTTTCCCAAGTTGAGGGAATTGATTATGGAGAAATATTTTTCCCTGTAGCAAAGCTAACATCCATCAGATTTTTGTTGTCATTGGCAGCTGTGTATGACTTTGAAATCGAGTAGATGGATGTGAAGACAGCATTTCTCCATGGTGAGATAGAAGAAGAAATTTACATGTCCCAATCTGAGCATTTTGTTGAAAGAGGTAAACAAAATCTGGTTTGCAAGTTAAATAAATCTCTCTATGGTCTAAAACAATCTCCTAGAATGTGGTACCAGAAATTTGACACATTTGTGTTGTTAATTGGGTTTGTGAGATCAAAATCTGATCATTGCATTTATTATAAATGTGAGAATGATCGTGTGTTTGTTATTACTCTATATGTGGATGACATGTTATTCATTGGTAATAGCAAGACTATGATTTCTGACCTCAAAACTCAATTGTCTGCTAAGTCAGAAATGAAAGATCTTGGAGCAGCAAGGTACATTCTTGGAATGGAGATAATCAGACATAGAACAAGCAAAAAGTTTTGGCTCAGTCAGAGTAAGTATGTGAAAACCGTTCTAGAGAGGTTTAGCATGAATGACTGTAAGCAGCTAGTTGTTCCAATCATGCAAAGATTGAAACTATCTGCTGAAGACTATCCAAAGTCTGCTACTAAGATGGATGACATGACCAGTGTGCCTTATGCAAGTGTAGCAGGTAGTTTGATGTATGCTATGGTCTGCACAAGACCAGATATTGCCCAAGCAGTGGGAGTTCTAAGCCGATTCATGGAAAATCTAGGGAGATCACATTGGGATGATGTGAAGAGAGTGTTCAGGTATTTGAAGGGTACTTCAGATTATGCTTTGTGTTACCATGGGAGTATGGTTGCATCACAAAGGACTCTCAGCTTTCAGGGATATGTTGATTCTGATTGGGCAGGGGACATTGACAGCAGAAGATCCACCAGTGGATACACTTTCATGCTTAATGGTGGAGCAATCAGTTGGATGAGCAAGCGACAAGTTGTAGTTGTTTTATCTATGACAGAGGCAAAGTATATGTCAGCAACTCATGCTTGCAAGGAGGCAGTGTGGCTAAGGCGTTTGTGTTCAGACATTGGATTTAATGTTGAACATATTTCAATCTACTGTGACAGTCAAACTGCCATTTGTTTGGCAAAGAATCCAACCTTTCATGCTAGAACCAAGCACATAGATGTCCAATATCACTTCGTGAGGGATATGGTTGAAGATGGCAAGGTCAATTTGGAAAAGGTTGACACCTTGAAGAATGTTGTAGATGCCTTGACAAAGCCAGTTAGCACAAACAAGTTCAAATGGTGCACAGGATCGATGGGCCTTGGGGCCTATGATAGACAGTAAGGTTTGATGTTTTGAGGAAGCTAGAAGTGTTCGCCAAGTGGGAGCTTGTTGAGAAATTATGTCTCAACTTCCAACTTGAAGTCCTCATTTTCATGCCTTGGTGAAATTTTGTGTTGTTTGCAAGTTTTGCCAGAGGCGGAACTGGGATGGAACTTGGCATTGAACCTTTTGCCTAGTTCTGGGTTTCTGTTCTCGTTTCGTCTCCGTCTCCGGCTCCGCTTCCTACCGGTTGGACTTTTCGCTTTCCTTCGCAGTTTCTGTGGAGGTGGAACCGGATTTGGAATCTGGTAATGTCTGTTTTCCATGTTCCTGTTTTTGTTTCCATTCCGGCTCCGGATCCGATTTCTGATTTTGTGATCTGGTTTTTCTGACAATTTGGATTTTCCTCAAGATGTTTTCCCCTTCTTCGTTTTTGTCTAGGTTTGTTGTTCCTTGCAGTTGGCGGAGTCAGAACCGGAACCAGATTGTTTCCTGAACCTGTATTTTCTGGTGAAGTCATGTTTCTATTCCCGGTCCGACTCTGACTCCGGTCGTTTGGTTTCCTATCTTGGTTTCAATTCGGGTTGACTTCCTCTGGTCAGAACTGCTTCTGACTTGTTTTTCTTTCCGTGAGAGGAGGCGGAACCGAAATGGTTCCTGAACCTGTGTTTTTTGGTGGAGTCTTGTTTAGTCTCCCATTCTGACTCCGGCTCTAGCAGTGTGGGAAAGACTTGGAAGTCTTGGATGTGCTCAGTATTTGTTTGACTATTTTGGTCATTCTATCAGTTGCGATAGGCAATGGGTTTTGGACATGTGGCACCTACCTGAATGGTGATTGGATGGAAACCTAAATAGTTATTGTGGCAGTTGCATGGTCAACTCAGGTGGCAAACTAAACCTGTTTTGGGTGTTGGCATTGAATGCAAAGGTGGCTCGATGCAGGGAAATCTATCAGGTCCGATTAGTTGCGTGTTTTTAGGGTGGACTTCAATGTTGTGTAGGACTCTATTGAGTCGGCTACATATGGTTGAGAGATTGGTTATTTCTTATAGGTTGCAGAACAGGTCGAAGTCGCAAGTTGAAGAGCAGAAGGAGAAAAAGAACGTGAGTTGTTCTTGAAGAGAGTTTTTTCGAACTGTATGTTGGGAAAACATTGTAACAGTGAATCTGAATCTCTCTGGAAAATTGTAATCTATACAGAGAAGACTGTAAATTGTATGTATTTGTTTCAATATTGTAATACAATAGTCTTGACTTTGTGTGGTGAGTTTTTTACTTGAACAGGTTTTCCCACGTAAAATTTTGTTTCAATCTATGATTGCTTTGTTCTTCTGTTATCTCTTTTAATGGTTGTATTCATCTCAAGTAGTTTTTGAAGCTATTAGAATCAGTTTATGCTTCACTCCTCTGTTGTATTGGCATTAAGGGAATGTATTCCGCACTGTTGGGTCATTAGATCTGCATTCTTTTCCATTCAGGATTACCACCAAAATGGAGTTTTGATTTCTCCATAGAGACAGTGCTAGGATCAAAATCTATTTTCAAAGTGCTTTTCTAAATGATAAAAACTAAGTTAATGGAGCTTAAGGAATAGTTGGATGAATTTTTATCCAAGGGGTTGATAAGACCAAGTGTATTCCCTTGGAGAGAACCAATAATATTTGTGAAGAAGAAGGATGGCACATTGCAGTTGTGCATAGATTATCAAATTCTTAACAAAGCTACAATAAAGAACAAGTATCCATTACCATGCATTGATGACCTTTTTGATCAAATGAGAAGAGTGGTAGTATTTTCTAAGATTTCTCTAAGATTTGGATACCATCAATTGAGGATCAAGGATGAAGGCATCTTTAAGACTGCTTTTAGAACAAGGTACAAGCATTATGAGTTTACAGTCCTGCCATTTGGACTAACTAATGCACTGGCAGCTTTCATGAATTTAATGAACAACGTATTTAGGGATTTCCTAGATAATTTTGTCTTAGTTTTTCTTGATAATATCCTAATTTATTCAAAGAATTAGGAGGATCATTGTAAGCATTTGGAGATAGTTCTACAATGACTGAGAGAACATAAGTTGTATGGGAAACTCTCTAAATTTAACTTCTACCAGAATAAAGTGTTGTACTTAGGACATGTGATATCGATTGAAGGTATCTCAGTTGATCCAACCAAGATCAAGGCAGTGCTAGAGTGGTTGATACCTAAAAATGTTTCTAAAGTAAGAAGTTTTATGGGTCTGGTAGGATATTATAAGAAGCTTGAACTGCAAATTTATCTATGATAGCCTTTCAAATTAATTCTTTGCAAAGGAAAGGAAAGAAATTTGAGTGGACAAAAAGATGCTAAGCAACATTTGATAAATTAAGAGGCTTGTTTCTTTAGAGGTATTTATTGTAACTCTTGTATTGCTTTATTACTAAACAATCTGATGCAGTATGGATACTTTTGGAGGCTAGGTTTTTCCCTCATCAGGGTTTTCCTAGGGTATATCTTGTTTTATCTTGTGGCTTGTCTATTTTATCTATGCAATGGTTACTTGTATGAATTTTATCTCATGGGGTTATGTAAGAAATGGATTAAGATTGTGGGTTGAATGTATTATTTCCTAACAAGTAGTATCAGAGCTTTCATGGTTGATTGATTTTTTTTATAACCCTAGTTTGAGAGGTTTTTGCAAAGTTGACACCATGACTATACATTGAATATTTGAGGCATTACAATATATGGAACACATGTTGTAGGTGTTTGTTTGCAAATTTGGGCTTTTGGGTAGTCAAGATTTGTTGAGTTTATTGTAGATCTAAAGTTTTCAAAATTTGGGTCAAAGAGGGTTTCTTGGATTGAGTTTTCATGTGAAATTTTTGTAGAGAAAATTTCATGGATGACCTGTTGAGACAAAATTGACATCACCATTGGATCCAGGAGGCCCGAGACATGAAAAATGACATAAAATTTGACCTATTTTGGAAAAGTTGAAAGAAAGGAAAAAAAATTTAGCCATATAGCTATTTGGCAGCCCAATTTGACCATGTGCAAAAAAAAAAAGTGAAAAAATAATATAATATAATTCCGCAAAAAAAAAATTTGAACCTAGAAAAATAAAAATAAAAAATTATTAAAATGTTGCATTGAAAATTTTTAAAGGAAAAAAAAATATATTGGTGGGGGGTCAGACCCCCCACCCCCATGCTCATTGTCTCTGCAGACTATCACGGTAGTACCGGTAGGTACTGCTGGTGGCAATCCTGTTGACCACGGTCAACAACCTGCTAGTACCCCCGCTGGTAGGCAAATACCCTGCCTAGCCTTGGGCTTAAAAGATTAACCAGCCATTCGAAAAAGATTTTAATGCTTTTTAATTTATGTTTTTAAATGAAATTTAATCTGTCGACATAAAACTAGACTTCAAAGTTTATAAAAACCACACCCCATAAATGGTCAAGTCCGAAAAAAAGGGGGGAGTATAAAAAATTTTTAAATGAAAAATCAAATTAAATTGAAATTTGGTTTGGAATCCATCATCCTAGGTGGTGGTACCGCTAGGAAGCAACCGACGAGCCACGTCGCCAGTTTTCCTCTTCATAGCTAGATTGGATAGTTTTTCTTCTGGGAGGCATAACTTCTACCCAGTATGGTTCTTTTTCAACTTTGTGTACTTGTTGGAACACTCTTTCCATGCTCTTCATTGTGTGATAAGTTTAGTTGTCTGATTTTTTTGTTTTAACCTATTTTTGGAGCCTGAAACATAAATGTTCTCGGTTACACTATTTTGAGCATAAATTTTGCATACATAATTAGATTCTTGATTTTGAATAGGTGGATGGAATGTGATGTGTAATACACAGTGGATCAGTCATATTGTCAGTTTGTGGTATAGGATGAGTTTGGTACCTGGTTTATCACTTGTAGGAGCTTGAGATTTGGGGTGTGATTGTGTGAGCATATCAATGAGTCAAGAGGTAAAACCTTGAGGAAGTACATGTTTTTATATGATACTTATGATGGTATAGATGATTATCAGTTTGGTGCTTCTTGGTATAGGTTTACAGGTGTTTTTCAGAGTTGGAATTTTATGGTGACTGGTACACATGTTGTCTTTAGTTTTGAGGATATGGTTTGACACAAGTGGAGACTTCGAGTCTCGTATTCGTGATATTTGAGTGCAAGTAAAGTGATGGCTATGATTATGGTGTCATAGGTACGTAGGTACATTTATACATTGGCACAAAATGATTGAGTATTTATTATTTTTGGTGGTGATTTGGTTCAATGTTAGGAGATTGAACTTTTTATCTCCTTGATGCGTGTTTGATTCCTTGACTATGGTTACTCATTTGTGGACATGGTTAGAAAATCAAATCTATGGTTGATTTGTTGTTTGAGTCTTGATGTTTATAGGATTATCTTCTTTGATATCTTAATTGTAGTTTACTAATGTAATGATGAGTTTGCATGTTTTAGTGGTTGGATCTATGAGTTATGTGATTGGTAGGTGTATGGTGTAGGGGCACCTAGGTTCTCATGCCCAAGAGGGGTAAAAGGTCAATGTTTTGTTTTGTTTAATTTTTTAATATGTAATAATGTCTAAGAAGACCATTTTAAATATGTTGGAGTCTATTTTAGGTTGTTAGGTGGGTTGGAGTGTCAAGTTGCATAAGTTGTCAATTTTGGAAAAATGTTGTCATTGTTGTAAAAATGCAAAAACAAGGAATATGAAGAGTCATAAGTTGTAAACGAGGGAATTTGAGTGGTTGTAAGTTGAAAAGTTGGTTGAGAACCATTGGAAAATGGTTGTAAATTTTTAAAAGGCTTTCGAAGGTTGAAACCAAGGTTGGGTGGTGATATTCTTGAAGTGAAATCAATAAAAGACATCCTTGTTTCTACATTTCTGAACATTAAGTTGTTGTTTCATAGATTGGTATGGATTTGTACAACCTTTGTATGACCTGCACATGATATGGTTGGAAAGATAATTGAGTTAGCTTTCATTTGGTTATGGTTTGGTTAAATTTCATTAATTCTAGAGAAAGTCATAACATTTTTTTGTAATAGTATGTCTGGATCTACCCTAAGGTAAAAGTGAGCAAACAAATTAATTTTTGAAGGTTTTTTTCCAAAGTAACCTACTTGGATTTTGAGATATCTTAAATAAGGGCCAAGTAGGTATTTGAATCAAGTTTTATTTCTTGGAGATCAATTTTGGTTTGAAAGTTATGACCAGAAAACATGAAATTGTTGCTCTATTTCAAGCCTAATTCCAAACGTAGCAGCAGAAATTTGACCTTGATGTTACTAAACAATCATCCCTAAATTTTGAGTATGTTTTAGAACTCCCAAAAAAGTATCTAAAAAATCTTTTAGGTTGTTGGTTTGAGTTGTTCTCTTCAGGTTATGACATAAAAGACCTGTTTGTTGTCTTACAAGGCCTAGTAGTAGTTTGTGAAGGAAATCACCTTATTTGATGTGTTAAGGCTCTTGAATTGGAAAATTTTGTTTAATTTAGATTATGTTGGTACCATCCCCCTGATCTACATCAAATTGGTATCATATCCTGAAGATCTGGGAAAAATTTTTTTTGGAGTTTATCTGTTGTTTTTTTGCAAGTTGAAGCAAGAACTTGGATGCCAAAAGACTAGGTAGTGAAGAAAGGAGGAAACCTAGGTGAGGTATCATGAAGACAAGAAGAATAAAGAAGAAAGAGAAATTTTTGAGAAAGAATAATGGAAATGTTGAGAATATTTGTCTGTGGAGACTTGTAGAGTAAGGAGGTACCAAGCAAGAAATAAGAGAAAAGTGAGATAAACAAAAATGATGAGAAGGTGAATTAAATTGATATTGAGCAAGAGATATGGAAGATTTGAGGCAAGCCTTGGAGAAAATGAAATAAATTCAAGAAGAAATGGAAAAAAGAATGGAACTTGAAATGCAACAGCTTCTTGAGAGAGCAAAACAAGAAATTGGTTGGAGTTTTCCAATAAGAAAGAGGCTCAAATGGCCTATCAAGGAGATCATTCAGAAGAGAAGAAGAAAAGAGAGTATAGTAGCACCAGATAGGGAAGAATCTTTGTTGATGATGGAAGAGCAAGATCCATCTGAGGAAACATGTGAAGAAAATGGGTTCATTGAGACTCAAGATTTTATTTTTAACACTATTTGTGAGTGTGTATTTACAGGTGCAGTAGATGAAAATGAAGATGGAAAAGAGTCTAAAGAATGAGGAGAAGTGCATACAGTGTATGACGATGGTTATACAAATGTATCACACTATGGGGATGAAGATGTTGCCAAAACAACCGAGGTAATGGTTGTATTTTCTAATTTTCTAGATGATGAATATGCTAACATATTGTATTCCAATGATGAAGATGAAGACATAGACGATGGTACTGAGGTATATGAACAAGAACTGAAATTTTGGTACCTTGAAGTTGAGAAGATGTTGAGTAAGAGATCGTACAAGAAGAAGAAAAAGGATCCAGGGAAAGTTGTAGAGATGAAGTAAAAGTTTTCAAATAATTGGAAGAGCATGAAGAGAGAGAAAACCTGCACTCAAGTGGACTTGAGTTTTTCTTCCCCTTGGGAGTACGGTGCAGGGGCACCTAGGTTCTCATGCCCAAGAGGGGTAAAAAGTTAATTTTTTGTTTTTTTTAAGTTCTTAATATGTAATAAGGTCTAAGAGAACAATTTTAAATATTTTGGAGTCTATTTTAGGTTGCTAGGTAGGTTGGAATGTCAAATTGCATAAATTGTCAATTTTGCAAAAATGTCGTCATTGTTGTAAAAATGCAAAAACAGGGAATATGAAGAGTCATAAGTTGTAAATGAGGGAATTTGAATGTTTGTAAGTTGAAAATCTGGTCGAAAACCATTGGAAAATGGTTGTAAATGTTTTAAAAGACTTTGGAAGGTCTAAACCAAGGTTGGGTGGTGATATTCTTGAAGTGAAATCAATAAAAGACATATTTGTTTCTGCATTTCTAAACTTTAAGTTGTTGTTTCAAAGCTTGGTATGGATTTTTACGTACTTTGTACAACCTTCACGTGATATGGTTGGAAATATAATTGAGTTAGATTTCATTTGGTTATGGTTTGGTTAAATTTCATTAATTTTAGAGAAAGTTATAGCATTTCTTTTGTAACATTCGGTTTGAATCTTCCCTAGGGTAAAAGTGAGAAAACAAATCAATTTTTGAAGGTTTCCATCCAAAGTAACCTACCCTAATTTTGAGACATGTTAAATAAGGGCCAAATGGGTATTTGAATCAATTTTTCTTTCTTGAAGATCATTTCTAGTTTGAAAGTTCTGACCAGAAAACATGAAATTGTTGCTCCATTTCAAGCCTAATTCCAAGCGTAGCAGCAAAAATTTGACCTTGATGTTCCAAAACAACCATCCATGAATTTTGATAATACTTTATAACTCCCAAAAGGGTATCCCAAACATCTTTTATGTTGTCTTTCTGAGTTGTTCTCTTCAACTTATGACCAAAAAGGCTTGTTTTCTATCCTACAAGGCCTAGTAGTAGTTTGTGAGGGGATTCACCTTATTTGATGTGTTAAGGCTCTTGAATTGAAAAAGTTTGTTTAATTGAGATTGTGTTGGTACAATACCCCTACTATGCATCAATGTATGTAGCCTATTAATTTTAGTTATATGACTCAGATGTGGACTATCTATATCCACCAGGTTTGATTCATTGTTGTTGCATATTTCATTCGCCGACCTTGTTTGTGGTCATTTGTGCATTGGTTTGTTGTTTTTGGATGAGAGGATGGATGGTTAGAGTACCTAATTATTCAGTTGATGGGACTTGTAGCATGTGTCTTGATCACGATGTCATGATAGCTTGGTACATTCATTGGGTATACACTTTCAGTGGGAGCTTTTGACTATGACGATTTGGTGGTGTTGGATTAGTTCTTGATGTTTTGATGGCAGTTGTATGTATCTTCATGGCTTAGAGATCTTGGTTTCACTTGTATGTTATTGACATTGTATTTGAGTGTGTGTAGACCTTGATGATCTTCATGGAGGTGATGGTAGTCATAATACAATGTGTAGCTCGGTATCACGGTTCAGTGGGAGTTGATGCCAGTGATGTGGATGGATTATTGGTGATGGTTATCTTCATGTGATTGGACATATGGTTTCTTCGTTTAGAGTGTGATTTTTATTATGTCATGGTTTACTCTTGATACTAGTTTAGATTTTTGCATAGTACATCTTCTCTTGATACCAAAATGTATTCATTGATGCATGTGATCCCCTAGGAGGAGATGGTTGGATCATGTTGTCATCATAGGTTCTTGATTTTGCAGTTGGATATTTGAAATTGATCTTGGTGGTTCTCTTTGTATTGAGTAAATTGATCATTCTATTGATTACTCATGATGGTGCTATGTTGCATTTGGATTTTGGCATGTATTGATCTGTTACAAGTGCTCATGGATACTTGGAGATGTGGGTAATGGTTGGATTTTTCTTGTGATTAGAGACATTTGCTTGAGATAATTAGTATTTGGAGGTTTCACTAGGAAGATTGAGCAGCTTTCACTTGGGTTTGGATGTGATTTCATGATGGATGTCACACCCCAGTATGCATTTACCTATTTACTATTACTATGTTAGGGTAATTATTACATATGTGAATGCATTTGGAATTCTGATTGGAAATATATGTGTATGCACCTTATTATTAATGAATTATGAATGAGATTTTATATCATTTAATGACCATGATGAAATTCATATATGGAATGAATGGTTATTGAATTGATATTCTAACTACGAAAAAGATAATGCAAATGTTTGTATTGATGAACGACTGACTACCATGAAAATGTGTTAAGTTGGATGCAAGTTCAAAATCAATCCTCCAAAAGGGAGGGGAAGTATCACTCAAGCGAAGAACTTGGTGAAGAAACTGGTAATGAAAACTAATTGAGTTTATACACACACTCACTAGTAGAATAGTTGAGTCAAGTCATAGTGTTTGGGAATTGGTAAGTTATCCTTTAACATGATGTGTTCGAAATAGAAAGGAGTTATATTTTTGTTAGGAGAATTCTTGGTTTATGTTTAGTGCTTGGTGCATGCGAGTACTTCTTTATATTGCTATGCTTGATTTATAAGGTGTATATACGATTGAATGTATATCTATGTATGCATACGAATGTCAACAATAATCCATACACATGAAGGAATGCATAAATGAGAGTACATAGGTAGACATACCTATGTGTGCTTATGAAATGGTTGTTTGAGTATGGAGATATAAAAAGGAAAATATGACATGTGTGTATATATATATTTATAAGAAATATATATATATTTACCAATAAGATAGTAATTGTTTAAGTTTGTGATTATGTTATCAAACGTATATATATAAGATATATGTACATATATACATATGTATACATGTATCCATGAATATGTATGTAAAGGAAAATGGAAATGCCTTACGAATACGTTGACATATATATGCATAGACATACATGCATATAGATATATAAGTATATATATACAAATGATATGGGATATGAATATTAACTTGATCTTATTCATTTGAATACCAAATGTATACATATATAGTTGACATGGAATATATATAAATGAATATATCTATATATATTAGAATATATATACATATACATAAATATATATATATATAGCATTGAGTCTATTTATATATGTATGCACATGAACATATATATAAATATATATATACTATGCAAAGTAATTGAAGGTCCATTATATAAAGTATAAAGACCGATAAATACAAGTTTATGCATTAGTAGAAGAATGGAAGATATGGCACACTATATGACAACACTTAAGCTAATGTAAAGGCATACATATCAATTCAGAATAAATGATAATGAATTACATGAGAGTTTAGACTGTTGTGTAAGTTAATAAGCTGAAATATAGTGCAGTGTATCACAACGTACTAAGTCAAATGTGGATGAAAATGTAAAGAGTTGAATCATACCAGTTGTCGATTATTTGGCTTTGACTGAGTCGATTGTTTAATGTGTTGCAAATTTGTGTGAAGACCATTTCTTATGCTAAACCACGAGCCTTATAAATAGGGAATAAGATGTAAACTTGGTGCCATGATATGAAATAGTTGAATTCTATAGAATTCTATTATTTTTGGAATTGAGTAGTTGTGTTATAGCATGTGCTTTTTGAATGTGTCAAACCTACTGTGTTGATCATTGAATCAATTTGCTATGTTGAATCAATGACTATCATCATATAAATTTTCCACCTTTCTTCTTATAATTTGAGTTGATTTTTAATGACTGAGAAGTGACAAGTTATGAACCTTATTTGTAGCCTTTTAGAGATGATTCTTGTGTATAAATATGGGTCAATCATACCTCATTATGTACACATTTTCATATGCAATAGTACATTGTCATTCTGCTGTAGTTCTCATTTGAGTGGTTATTATCTTTGCTGAGAGCTTTTAGTGAGAAAAATTTAGTGAGGTTAAGTGAAGGAAGGTTATTATCTAAGTTGATTGCAAGAGAAGGCCAAGCTATGAAGCTCTATACTCAATTGGATTAAGCATTGACAGGAATGGGATATTATCTTATTCTATTTTGTCTTCAAATCTTAAATATTACTATCATGTTTGCATGTTGTTGAATTGTATTAAATTGCACTTATATTAGAAAGAAGTCTATTTGCTTATAATAGAGAAAAATCTAGTTTTCTTATACTAGAGGAAAGTCTATTTGCTTATAAAAGAGGAAGATTGTGATTGATGTGTTTTTCTTATAAGTTCTTGTATTTCCTCCCCATCAAGGAGAGTTTGTTGGTACCTTTAGTATTATATACTAGGAATGATGACTTTGGAATAACTTTTTAAGATATGGTTATATGGACCTGGATAGCTTATGAGTTAAATCTGAGGGTTAGGTTATCTAATGAAGGTAGGGTAACTTATACTATTGTTATGTTCATTTGGTAGAGATGCTACCTAGTTTTGGAAAAGGGAATAGGTTAAACCGGGGGTTAGGATTACCTATTGAAGGTTTCCCTATGCATAGATATAATGGTCTAAAGTAGAATGATCTAGGTTAGTAAATGTGAATAGGATGACTATCACTTGAAGTACTAAGTGAGAATACTTTGGCAAAGTAGTGTTTTTTCCTATGGCTCCATTGTCAGTTCACCATGTTCCTTGTATGCATGCTAGATCAAGATTGTAAGGTCTACAAGTTCTAGTTATGTAGGGCACATCACTAACCTCACTAAGGTTAATGTTATGAGGTTTCTTCACCAATCTCTTCATTGAACGGTAGGCCCATCTATCCATTGATAGATGTGTGGGGGACCACATATGAGTTTGTGGTTGGTGAAAAAGCACTTGAGTGATGCTTCTCCTCCACATTTGGCGATAAAATTTTGTAGAAGATTCTTGGACCATATGTATCTATTGCTTTGAAGCTCAGTTGAGCTATGTATGTAATTATCTACAATCTTGGAATATTGTATCATATGATGATTATTGTATTGGAAATAAAATAAAAGTTGATTATTTTTATGAAATCTATGTTCATTTGTTCTCTATTAAGAAAAGAATTTTTTTATTGCAATGGTTTGGAAACATAGTTTATTTACTTGAAAGTGAAAACTAAAAAAATTTACTTGTGAGAACAGTTGGCATATTACATGTGGCATCAAAGCTACCGGTTTAGCTTTGGAACCTATGTGCTATCATAATTTCCATCCAACATTGACTAATTTTTGGAAATTATTGTACCAAGATGGTATGTCTTAGGTTAACTGCAAGAAAGTCAGTAATCAGTAATGAGTGCTACCTGAAAGCTAAGAAGGAAAAAGAGGCCATTGTTCGTACAATAGCAGGTGCCAACTTCGATGATGTTATCTAGCTAAGTGATACTAAAACCTTCAGTCACACTCTTTCTTAGATTAGTGAAGTAAAGAGAAAGATGAAGGATGAAGCTAATTTCAACTATCTAACTCCAGTTTCACTAGCAAAGTTTGATTCCTTGTCACTTTCTAGGGATATGCCCTCAGAAGGAACTACCAGTCTAGAATTTATCTTTTGAGACCCTAGACTTCTTTTGATGGAAGAAGTGATTGTAATTTCCTCAAGTAATGAATCAAAGGGTTGTGTACCTCACAACTATGTATTGAATGATAAATTTGAAGGTTATTATCCATTTTGGGATAGATATGAACAAATGACATAAAAAAAAGATAGATACGAACAAATGAGAGATGAATAAGAAAATGGAACTTGATCTTAGCTCTCTAAAACTTAGTTGGAATGAATTTGTAGAAATATTATGGAAAATATGGTTACCTCAACTCTATTTTGACAAGAAACTCATGGATTTCAAAAAAAATTGATAGGGAGAAATGTCAGTTAATGAGTAAAAGGAAAAGTTTACCAGTTTGTTGCATTATGTTCCAATGTATCAAAAGGATAAATGATTATGTATAAGGAAATTAACCATGGGACTTAATAGTCAAATTGGGGGTGAGGTAGATGTTCATGGTTCAACCACTATGGATCAAGTCTACAAGAAAGTTTTTAAGCAGGAGCAAAAGCTCAAAGATATCTTCATTTCCCAAGAGAATAGGAACTGTAAGAAGTTTGTGGGAGCTCAAGTTAAACCAACTCCAAGGAGGTTTGAAGTGGCACAATATTTTTAGAAGCAAGAGGATAAGGAACCCCGAAACAATGGGAAAAACCGATGGAGTGTAGAAGGAACAATTTTGGTGGTGGTAATGTGAACAATGTTGGGAGTGATGCTAGTAAACCTAGTGAACCTTCAAAGAAGGACCAACACCATGATGTTTCACATGTGGAGGAGACCATTGTTAGTGTAATTAAATATTTAATTGCACTTGCATAACTTTACTTAGGTAATATTTTAATTCCTAGGTTAATTATTGTCATCCTTATCTTGTTGAGTTATCTTGTTGCTCAAGATAAGATTAGGGTTATGCATACTTTTCTTTTATAAAGCAATTTATCTCATTGTAATCTTTTAATTCTAAATATATCAATTTGCACATCTTCATGCAAAGCTCTTGATTTTTCTATTTCTCTCTTCTGTGGAAGGTATTTTGGCTTGCATGTTTGATCTTGGTTTCTAACATGGTATCAGAGCCTTGACATGCAACCCCTTCTCAGATTTTGGAGAAAACAATTACAGAGTTCGTTCGAGATTCCTCGAGGGTTTCATGCCTTGAGTTCATTTATGTGGCATTTTGGATCAAATCGGGCTTTGCCATTGGATTCAGAGTGCTGGAAAAAGTCAGGATTGACTTTCATTTTACTGATTTTGGTCATCGTTCAAGAAATTTGTGAGGGTTTCAAGTTCATTGATTTTTCTGGGCATCTTGGAGCAAAATAGACACTGCCATTGTGTTTGCAGCACCCCAAAACCCTAGAAACGCCTGTCAAATCATCGATTTCTATGAAGTTGGTTTCTAAGGCAAAACATTTTTGCCAGGAAGGCCATACGGCCTCCCCAGCATGCTCCCCTGGCACGAAAATAAAAAAAATGCAAAAAAAAAGCAAAAAATGGCATTGGGTTTAGCACCGCCAGTTATAAAGGTCTCCATCACCGAGCGGCCACTAGGTGGCCACCCGCCGGCCACTCCGGCTAGCGGCGCCACCCGTCGGCCACCGGTCAGGGCCTACACAGCGAAGTGTCGGTCACATGGGGAACCAGGCGCTATGCGCCCATCCCCCAACCAGCCCCTTTAGCACCTGCACAGGTCATATGCATGACTAGGGGCTCTGCCCTAGCCCCCAGCCTGCCAGCCCCTGGTCACGCACAGGACCAAGGACTTTTTTTTTTTAAGCCCCCTGGGCTGCCTGTAGGCCTTATTGGCCAAATCGGAGCACTTTCACCAAATCGGGCATAACGTTTGCGTACGGAGTCAGATTTTCGTAAACAGGATATTGTTGGAAAGCTGGTTTTGAGCTCGTCCTTCTAGTGCAAGTTATTTTTCTTGATTATGCTCCAATTTTATTTTTCAAGTCCTTGAACTCAGATTTTGTTGTTTTCACTCCGGAGGGCATATCTTTTGACTCGGTGATCCTTTTTTCGCCATTCTTGCGGCATTGGAAAGCTGGTTCAGTCCTATACATAGATATAAGGTCTATTTTTATTTTTTGTTTATGAATGTTTAGGCATTCTCTCTTTTTTCAATCATTGGGTATTGTAATAAATGAACTGATATAAAGTTCCATTAGGGGGTTTCCTTGCATAATAATCTGATTAGAGTGTGCATGCACTTTGATCTTGATCTTGTTTCTTGATGACAACTCAAATGGGTTGTATCTGGTTTCTTAGTTTCTTTTGGCCACATTTTGTCTTAGCTTGACACATATCAGATTCATATCAGTTCACACTTTAGATTGAGAGCCAATGGTTAATGATCTGCATCGGATCCATCTCAGTTTGAGGGCCATTAAATTTGTGGTTAATGTTCTAGAGTATTTATGGTACTTGTTCCCATGGAAGAGTTTTAGTCTCAGTTTGGCATCAAATACACGACTTCCAGATTCTATCATCATATCATCTACTGTTGCTTTCTGGATTCCAAGGTTGTTCCAGTTTGCATTTTTTGAGTGTTCCATGGCATCAAGTTTGTTGTTGCATTATTATGATTCCGATATGGTTTCTTATAAATAGAAGTATCTTTTCTTGCTTTCCAGATTGTGGTTCCAGTGTTCTTCCAGTGCTTCTTTGCAGCAGGTCATCTCATTGTAGGGGGTTTTGTCCCACAGGGTTTTCCTTCTCTACCTCATTATTGCATTTGTACATGGGTACCTGATCAAGCCTTGTTTTCGGGACCCATTCATGTTTTCTTGCATTCATCTTAGTTTTAGGTGCATGCTTATTTAGTCTCCCTAAGTTGCACTTATGGGGGGGTGTTAGTGTAATTAATATTTAATTGCACTTGCATAGCTTTACTTAGGTAATATTTTAATTCCTAGGCTAATTATTGTCATCCTTATCTTGTTGAGTTATCTTGTTGCTCAAGATAAGATTAGGGTTATGCATACTTTGCTTTTATAAAGCAATTTATCTCATTGTAATCTTTTGATTCTGAATATATCAATTTGTACATCTTCATGCAAAGCTCTTGCTTTTTCTTTTTTTCTCTTCTGTGGAAGGTATTCTGGCTTGCATGTATGATCTTGGTTTCTAACAACCATTATGCATCGAATTGTCCCAATAAGCTCCTTCTAGTTCATGACCTTATGGAAACCCACTTCCTTCTCAGCAAATGACATTCTAGTAGAAGATTCATGCTGCTTTGGATGATCATCAAGCAAAGTATCAAGTAACTCTAGTGGAGACTCTAGATATTTTGTTTGGTTTACCCATTTCCATACTTATAGATAGTGGAGCTACTAAAAATTTTGTTTCACCTAGAATAGCAAAGAAAATATCTAGGAAAGTTGGTTACATGGAAAATTCATGGGTTGTAGAATATGCAAACCAAACAAGAGAAACGGTGGAACAATGTTTGTTCAAAGCTAGGATTGAGCTACCTTGTTTTTCTATGGATGTAAACCTATATGTAGCACCCTTAGGATCTTATGATGTTATCCTAGGAATGAACTAGCTTTGGAAGCATAAGGCCAAGGTAGACTTCCATGCCAAAACTGTAGAATGTTTCAATGATTTAGGTAACCAAGTAATATTACAAGGGATACCTAGGGAAGTCAAGATACATCAAATTTATGCAATGCTACTACTTAGGGCTAAGAAGAAAGGATGTAAGCTATTTGTAGTAAAAATGGAAAAGCTTGAAGAATATAAGGAAGTAGATTTAGAAGATGGTATGGCCAACTATGGATTAGAAGAATACTAAGAAATGGAACAAGAAGAAATGATGGAAATTGGAGAGACAGATATTGAAAGATATACAGATCTTTGAAATTTTGCAGATGTGTTTCCAGAAGAATTACCTGGATTACCACCAAAATGGAGTTTTTATTTCTCCATAGAGATAGTGCCAGGATCGAAACCTATTTCCAAAGTTCCTTACCAAATGACAATAATTGAGTTAATGGAGCTTAAGGGATTGATAAGACCAAGTGTATCACCCTTGGGAGCATCAGTAATCTTTGTGAAGAAGAGGGATGGTACATTGCAATTGTGCATAGATTATTGGATGCTTAACAAAGCTATGGTAAAGAACAAGTATCCATTGCCATGCATTGATGACCTTTTTGATCAAATTAGAGGAGTTGTAGTATTTTCTAAGATTGATCTAAGATCTAGATACCATCAGTTGAGGATCAAGGATGAAGACATCTTTAAGACTACTTTTAGAACAAGGTATGGGCATTATGAGTTTGTAGTCCTACCATTTGGACTAACTAATGCACCAACAACTTTCATTAATCTAATGAATAATGTATTTAGGGATTGCCTAGATAAGTTTGTCTTAGTTTTTCTTGATGATATCCTAATATGTTCAAAGAATGAGGAGGATCATTGCAAGCATTTGGAGATATTTCTACAATGACTAAGAGAACATAAGTTGTATGGGAAACTCTCTAAATGTAACTTCTACCAAAATAAAGTGTTGTACTTAGGACATGTGATATGGATTGAAGGTATCTAGTTTGATCTAGCCAAGATCAAGGTAGTGCTAGAGTGGTCGATACCAAAAAATATTTTTGAAGTAAGAAGTTTAATGGGCCTAGTAGGATATTAGAGGAAGGTTGTTGAAAATTTCTCTAGAATAACCTTTTGAATTACTTCTTTGCAAAGGAAAGGAAAGAAATTTGAGTGGATAGAAAGATGCCAGGTAGCATTCGATCTACTCAAAGAGAAGTTAACTACTGCACCAATTTTGAAAGTACCAGATCTTGACGGTGACTTCATTGTTATCATAGATGCATCAAGAGAAGGCTTAGGAGGTTTTTTAATGCAAGGAGGGAAAGTAATTGCTTATGAATCAAGGAAGTTTAAACCCTATGAAACAAATAATGCATCGCATTATTTTGAGTTAGCAGTGGTGGCTCATGCTTTGCAAATGTGGAGACATTACTCACTAGGGAAACCCTTTGAGATGAAAACCAATAATCATGGGTTGAATTATCTATTCACTTATCCTAATCTGAATGAACAATAGAGAAGATGGTTGGAGTTGATAGCTGATTATGACTTCAATACCAGTTATATCAAAGGAAAGGAAAATCAAGTAGTCGATGCATTAATTCAAAGAAGAGATATTGCCTCAATAGTGACAATCCAAACCGACTTTAAAGGTAAAGTATTATAGAAATGTAAGGAGGATGAGTACTATTTGCAATTTAATTAAGAACTCACAAATAATCCATAGGATGCAAGATATGATGGATATCATTTTGAACCTAATGGATTACTTAGGTATAAGGGAAGGATGTATGTGCCTAACCTTCAAGAATTGAGAAACCTTGTATGGAAAGAAGTTCATGAAGCACCATACATAGGACATCTTGGAGTGACCAATATGTTGGCAGATGTGAAGCCATTATACTTTTGGAAAGGGATGAAAAGAGATGCTGCTAGGTTTGTGGCTAAATGCTGGGAGTGTCAAATAGTGAAAGCAAAACATCATCATCCTACAGGCTTTCTATATCCACATGATATTTCATAGAGTAAGTGGCATGTCATTTGTATGGAATTTGTGCAAGGATAGCCCATGTCAAGGAATAAGCACAATTCCATTTTAGTAGTTGTTGAAAAACTTGTTAAGGTAGCACATTTCATATCAGGGAAATTTAACCAATGGAGCTCATGTCATAGCTCAAAATTTCATGCAAGAGGTATTCAGACTACATGGAATTCTAGAGAATATTATCTCATATAGGGATGCACATGTAACCTCAAGGTTTTGGAAAACCTTATTCTCTATACTAGGGACTCAAATAAATATAACTTCAACTTATCACCTAGAAATGGATGGACAAATAGAAAGGGTGAATCAAGTACTTGAGGACCTACTAAGAATGTATTGTATAGATCAACAATACAAGTGGGAATACTACTTGCCTTTAGTGGAATATTCTTATAACAATTCCTACCATTCAACGATAAAGATGGATCCTTTCGAAGCATTATATGGACAAAAGTGTCAAACCCCAATAAGTTGGGATAAACTTGAAGATAAGGTGAATCTTGGGCCTGAAATGTTAGCTGAAATAGAGGAAAAATTCAAGGTTACCGAGCAAAGGCTAGCTAATGCCACTGATAGGCATAAAATCTATGCAGATGCAAAGAGAGTACCCAAGAATTTTGCAATAAGTGATCTAAGGTGTCGTTAAGGGTAAAACCACATAAGAGCTCTATCAAGTTTAGAAAGTCATCCAAACTAGCTTTTCACTATGTAGGTCCTTTTGAGATTCTAGAGGAAGTGAATCCTATAGCTTATCAAATTGCATTGCCACCAGCTCTTGCTTAGATGTATAACATTTTTTACATCTCTTACCTAAAGAAGTATATACCAAGTGACAATCATGTAATTGATTGGAATGATTTACAGGTATAGGACCCTAAAGAGGTAACAATTGAGCTTATCAAGGTACTTGGAACATGTAAGCTTTGCTTGCATAATAGGGAAGTTCTACAATGCAAAGTCCAGTGCGACCAGTATGCAGAAGATTCTGCCACTTGGGAAGACTATGTTAAGATACAACAAAAGTTTCCAAATGTTTTACGTACTTTTGAAAGTTATTGAGAAAAACCATGTTTTTCTTACTTTGCTTACTTTATTTTTGATACATAAAATCCTCGGGGACAATGATTCACAAGTGGGGAGTATGTCACACCCCATTGTGCATTTACCTATTTACTATTTCTATGTTAGGGTAATTATTGCATATGTGAATGTATTCAGAATTCTTATTGGAAATATATGTGTTTCCACCTTGTTATCAATGAATTATGAATGAGTGTTTATTTCATTTAATGACTATGATGAAATGCATATATGGAATCTATGAAAAATATAATGCAAATGTTTGCATTGATGAATAGCTAACTACCATGAAAATGTGTTAAGTTGGATGTAGGTTTAGAATCAATCCTATAGAAGGGAGGGTAAGTATCACTTAGGAGAAGAACTTGGTGAAGAAACCAGTAAATAAACCTAATTGAGCTTATAAACACACTCACTAGTAGAATAGTCGAGTCAACTCATAGTGTTTGGGAATTGGTAAGTTATCCTTTAGTATGATGTGTTAGCAATAGAAAGGAGTTTGATTTCTATTAGGAGCATTATTGGTTTATTTTTAGTGCTTGGTGCATGTGATTACTTCTTTATATTGCTATGCTTGATTCATGAGGTGTATATATGATTGAATGTATATATGCATGTCAACGATAATCCATATGCATGAAGGAATGCGTACATGAGAGTGCATAGGTAGATGTACCTATGTGCTCTTATGAATGAGTTGCTTATGAGTTTGGAGATATCAAAAGGATAATATGACATGTGTGTGTGTATATATATACAGCATACATATTTATATTTACCAATAAGATAGTAATTATTTAAGTATGTGATTGTGTTATCAAATGTTTAAATATATAAGATATATATACATATATACATATGTATACATGTATTGATGAATAAATATGTAAAGGCAAATGAAAATGCCATACAAATATGTCGACATATGTATGCATACACATACATGCTTATAGATATATATATATAGGTATATATATATACAAATAATATGGGATATGAATATTAACTTTATCCTATTCATTTGAATATCAAATGTATACATATTTAGGTATGGAATATATATAAATGAATATATATAGATATATATTAGATTATATATACATATACATATATATATAGCATTGAGGCTATTAATCGATATATATATGTACATGAATATATATGTAAATCTACATATATATATATATATTATGCAAAGAAATTGAAGGTCAATTTATACAAACTATAAAGGCCAATACATACAATTTCATGCATTAGTCGATGAATGGAAAATATGGCGCACTATATTATAGTGCTTAAGGTACTGTAAAGGCATATATATCATTTCAAACTAAATGAGAATGAATTACGTGAGACTTTAGACTACTGTGTAAGTTAATAAGCTGAAATATAGTGCAACGTATCACAATGTACTAAGTCAAATGCAGATGAAAATACAAAGAGTCGAATCATACCATGTGTCGACTATTTGGCTTTGAGTGAGTTGACTATTTTATGTGCTGCAAATCTATGTGAATACCATTTCTTATGCTCAACCACGAGCCATGAAAATAGGGAATAAGATATAAACTTGATGCCATGATATGAAATAGATGAATGTTGTAGAATTCTATTATGCTTGGAACCAAGTAGTTATGTTATAGTATGTTCTTTTTCAATGTGTCGAACCTGTTGTGTCGATCATTGGATCAATTTGTTGTGTTGAATCAATTAATATCCTCATATAAATTTGTCGCCTTTCTTCTTATAAGCTGAGTCAATTTTTAATGACTGAGAAGTGTTAAGCTATGAACCTTATTTTTAGCCTTGTAGAGCTGATTCTTGTGTATAAATATGGGTCGATCATACCTCATTATATACACTTTTTCATATGCAACAGTACGTTACCATTCTGTTGTAGTTTTCATTTGAGTGGTTATTATCTTTGTTGAGATCTTTTGGTGAGAGAAATTTATTGAGGTTAAGTGAAGGAAGGTTATTATCTAAGTTGATTGCAAGAGGAGGCCAAGCTAGGAAGCTCTATAGTCAATTGGATTAAGCATTGACAGGCATGGGATACTATCTTATTCTATTGTGTCTTCAAATTTGAAATATTACTATATTGTTTATAAGTTATTGAATTGCATTAGATTTCTTATAATAGAGAAAAGTCTATTTTCTTATAATAGAGAAAAGTCTAGTTTGCTTATACTAGAGGAAAGTCTATTTTCTTATAAAAGAGGAAGATTGTGATTGATGTGTTTTCCATATAAGTTCTTGTATTTACTCTCTATTAAGGATATTTTTTTGATGTCATTAGTATTATATACTAGGAATGACTAATTTGGAATAACTTGTTAAGATAAGGTTATCTGGACTTGGATACCTTATGAGTTAAATCCTAGGGTTAGGTTATCCAATGAAGGGAGGGTAACTTATACTATTGTTTTGTTCATTTGGTAGAGATGCTACCTATTTTTGGAAAATGGAATAGGTTAAAACAAGGGTTAGGATTACCTATTGAAGGTTTACCTATGCATAGATATAATGGTCTAAAGGATAATGAGCTAGGGTAGTGAATGTGAATAGGATAATTATCACTCAAAGTACTAAGTGAGAATACTTTGGCTAAAGTAGTGTGTTTTCCTATGGCTCCACTAACAATTCACCATGTTCCTTATACACATGCTAGATCGGGATTATAATTTCTACAAGTTCTAGTTGTGTTGGGCACATCATTAAGTTCACTAAGGTTAATGTTATGATGTTTCTTCACCAATCTCTTTGTTGAATTGTAGGGCCATCTATCCATTGATAGATGTGCGGTGGAGTGCATATGAGTTTGTGGTTGGTGGAAAATTGCTTGAGTGATGTTTCTCCTCCACAGTTGGCAATCAAGTTCTATAGAAGATTCCTGGACCATCTGTATCTATTGCTTTGAAGCTCAAATGAGCTATGTATGTAATTATCTACAATCTTGGAATATTGTATCATGATGATTATTGTATTGGAAATGAAATCAAATTTGATTATTATTATGAAATATATGTTCATTTTTTCTTTGTTAAGAAAAGAATTTTTTTTTGCAATGGTTTGGAAACATAGTTTATTTACTTAAAAGTGAAAACTTAGGAAATTTACTTGCGAGAACAGTTGGCATGTTACAATGGACTGATAGAGGATATTGTTCTTGGAGTGAATCATGATGGCTTGGTTATCTTGGAGGAGCATTCTCATTCCCCACTCTTGGTCTACTCAGTGGTTTATCATTTGAAAGGTATTTGCCCACTATTTCTTTTAAATGTGTTATGTTTCATGCTTTGATTTCTCATAGGAATGAGTTGGTTCATGTTGATTGATTTTGGAGACTCATTTAAAGATTATTTAGCACGAGTCTATGTTGCTTTATCTTTCATTGAGATCTTGAGCTATGGATAGTTAGTTTTGGAGGATTCATTTTGAGGGATGTTTGGCATGGTTATCTCCTTCTGTATTTGAGTTTATGTTATCATTCATTGATGAGGAGTTTAGGAGATGGTTTATGGGCTGATTTCTAGATTTAGGGATGGTTACAGTTTTTGAGTTTGATTTTCTTGATTAGAGAGTCTTACATTCATAGTAATTTTACATGATTCATACGTTGTACTTAATCTATTAGATTGAGTGTATGGGTGTTATTGAGGCTTTTCATTTTGGGTTGTTAGGAGATCATACTTGACACAAGTTTTCACTTTTGATGTGTTGGTAGGACATGTTATGGTTAAGAGGTTTTCTCTCTTCATGGTTCCTTCCTAGAGGTTCATGTTTATATGATTTGGAAGGATGGTGGAAATATGTTGTGAGAGATTATGCAGCTATTTGGGTTGTATGTGTGGATCATTGTTATTGTTCTTGGTACTTTATTGTTGATTATTTATCACACCTTGATACAATGTTGACTGGTAGACTTGATATGCTCTGAAATTACCTTTGAAGTGGGAGTTCCTGGATATGTATGTTCTTAATTGATAGGTTTGATACAAGGAGCTTGTGATTGTAGTTTATGAGTGCATATGTTCTTGGCATGAGTTTATTGATTTGTATGGATACCTTGGAGGTATGGATGGTTGGATGTATTATCATGTGTTAGGGATATTATTTTTGATCATGTGGTTTTTTTATTCATGACAATAGTTTGTTTAGATCCTTTATTACCACTTGGATTTGATGCTTGTGTTCTTGGATTGGTACACCTTGGCATGTTCCTTTTTTTCTATAGGTGGCATGTTGGAGGATAACAGGATTTCTTTCCTGAGATGGTGTTCACTTTGTTCTTATTGCAGGTATCTTGATGGAGCACGATATCATTGTGGAGGTTCATGTGGTTTCATGTATGGCTATGATGATGTATTTCATATATTGATCCCTTATGCTATATTATAATGTTGTAATTAAATAATTATTTAGTTGTGGTGTACCTAGGTGGTGTGGTTAATCACACTAGGTAATTATTTAGGGACCACTTTATGTTGTATTGTACCATTGTATTATTATTTAATGTGTGGGAAACATGTGAGAATAATTTAATAGTGGAGAAATATTAAATAAATTGAAAACGTAGTACCCGATATTAAATAAGGGATTAGTGGTTTTGCGTTCACATGGCTTTTTGGCACATGGTTCTATCTTACCATGAGTCTTTCTGAGGAGTGCATATGTGAATCATGGCATGGGATGTGTGGATTCATTTTTGGACACATGAGGATGCATTGAGAGGCTTGATGCTTTAGAGGTATTCATTGTAGCTCTTATATTGCTTTATTGTTGAATAATATGATGGACTATGGATTCTTTTAGAGGTTGGGTTTCTCCCTCTTGAGGGTTTTCCCAAGGTATATCTTTTGTTATCTTGTGGCTGGTCTATTTGATCTATGCATTCTAGTTACTTATGTGTGTGTTTATCTATCATGGGGTTATGTAGGAAATAGATTAAGATTGTGGGCTGAATGCATTATTTCCTAACAAAACCATCAACCCTAAACCCTATACCTTAAACCCTAATCCCTCAACCCTTAAGCCCTAATCCCTCAACCCTCAACTGTAATCCCTTAAGACATAAACCCTAAACCATCAACCCTCAACCCTTAAATCCTCAACATTCAACTCGTAAACTCTCAACCGTTAAACCCTTATCCCTTGAACCTTCAACCCTAAACCCTCAACCCTTAAACCTTCAAACCTAAACCCTCAACCTTTAAACCCTAAACCCTACACCCTATAACCTCAACCATCAAACCTATAAGTAAGCCCTAATCCATCAACCTAATATCTTAAACCCTAATGGACCTATACCCTATGCACATATCCTTGGACACTCTACCTTGAACATTATCCCTCAAACCTCTACCCTCTACCCTATACATTAAACCATCAACCCTATACCCTCAACCTTATACCCTTAAACCCTAAACACTTGAAACCTCAACCCTCAACCCTCAACCCTCTACGCTATACATTAAACCCTCAACTCTAATCTCTCAACCCTCTACCTTAAAACTTTGATCCCTCAACCCTCAACCCTTAAACCCTCAACCTCATACCCTCAACCCTTAAACCCTTAAACCCTAAACACTTTAAATATTTAACTCTCAAACTTATACCCTCAACCCTTAAACCCTTAACCATCAACCCTCAACCCTCAATCCTCTACCTTATAAATTAAATTCTCAACCCTCTACCCTATACATTAAACCCTCAACCCTAATCCCTTGACCCTATACCCTCAACCTTATACCCTTAAGCTCTAAACCCTTAAACCCTCAACCCTCAACCCTCAATCCTCAACCCTCTACCCTATACATTAAACCCTCAATGCTAATCCCTTGACCCTATACTTTAAACCCTTAATCCCTCAAACCTAAACCCTCAATTGTAAACCCTCTACCCTATATATTAGACCCTAAACCCTCAAATATCTATCCTATGCATTAAACCATCAACCCTAACCCCTCAACCCTGTACCCTCAACCCTTAAACCCCAACCCTTGACCCTTGACCCTCTACCCTATAGATTAAACCCTCAACCCTAATCCCATAACCCTATACCCTCAACCATGTACCCTCAAGCCCTCAACCCTAAACCCTCAACCCTCAAGTCTCTACCCTATATATTAAACCCTCTAATGAATGTCATTTATGGTCCAATTATTGGTATATTTTGTTGTCCATTTTCTGCAGTTGTCATAGACTTTGATACCTAGACATTGGCCTTTTTATGATATTTTCTTAAAACCATAGACATTGGACATGAGCTTATTTTTATAACCTTTAAATGACATTGACATTCCATATGAACTATCTATGTTAATTTTTCATGTGATTAATGAATGTCACTTTGAGATAGTTACAGATGTGCAGTTGTTGTGCATACTAATATTGTCATGCAAATATAATTAGAGGCCTACAATTAAGGAAGATCCTTCCAGCTGGTCATCCACCATACCGGTCAACAAGGTGGACATTAAATGAAGAAATTCTCTCGATGGTAGAAATATTCATCATTCAAATCAAAGTTGTAAGTGCCTTATAAATGACCTTA
Source organism: Sequoiadendron giganteum (assembly GCA_007115665.2). Taxonomy (NCBI): domain Eukaryota; kingdom Viridiplantae; phylum Streptophyta; class Pinopsida; order Cupressales; family Cupressaceae; genus Sequoiadendron; species Sequoiadendron giganteum. The sequence continues at coordinate 629,851,359 of CM021105.1, read as the reverse complement.
ATTGTCTATTGAGCAAATATAGGTGTTACTATTGTGCTAGATCTGTGTTGAGGCAAACATGTCTGACCAGATTAAGCACATGCATAACCGCCTCTCCACGTTTTATGCTTTCCCTAAAGTGGCGTCCTCCTGATCTATCAGAGTTGACCACCTTGCTAGGTGACTACTTAGTAGCCTCTATAAATAAGACTCAGATGCTCCTTCTCAAAAGGTTTTTTAATCTGATAGTGTACTCACATTCTTAGTTTTATAGTAATACAGTCATGTTGCTCAATTATACTCATGTTTTTCCAATGAATGAAATGAAGTTATAAGTTTGTACACCTAAGTTTACATTTGTTTTAGGGGATACTCATCCAAGGGGGCCCACTTGGTGAGTATCCCATCCCATACCTTAGTTTAGTTTAGTTGTTATTTTTTGTTCATTAATTAGTTAAGAATTTGGCACTGTCTATTCCTGCAGCCACTAGAATTCCATTCTATGACTGTTCCTGCAGCCAAAGTAGACAAAGTAGTTTCATGTTTGTTTGCTCATATTTTCATTTATGTCATGCATTTTAGATTAGTTTGGTTATTGGTTGATGCTCAACACTTATGTTATTTCCTTCCAAGAAATTTACTTGCAGCGTTGTGTCTTTCTTATTTGTAGGATGAATATGGCAACTTTGAATCCCTAGTGCACATACTGTGTTGACCCATTTCATGTTTACGTCCCTGGGTTGACAAGTTAAATGCACCTTCATGATGATTGAAATATCTATTCAGGTTAGATGTCAAATCTCTGAATCACGGCTATAAGGGCTTAATTATTAAATCATTGTAGGAGGCCAACATTTTTGGCACTGTTGTTAGGGAGAGTGTCAAACTAGGGAGTTCTTTGGAGACATTGATAGTTTTTCTTGCTGTAGTATTTCTAGAAGTTTTTCTTAGTATACCCCTCATTTAGGAAAGTAATGTCCCCCCTATTCTTTTGCCAATTCTTTGTGTGAGCTGGCTGATAGTGAGTTGATATCGTATGCATAGAGAAAGGAGGAGAGATGCTCATGGGAGATTCCTTTCTAACAATCTTGATCTATTCCAGATAATTGAGTATCAGAACCTACCCAAAGATAAAGAAGAAGAAGAGAAACACCTCTTTGTTGATACCTTTCTAGATCTGACAAGTTCTGAAGTTTCCTCTGAAGATCAGAATCTGGTTGAGAACCCCCTTGCTTTGGAACTTCATCAGGCAGGCATGGGTGATGAAAATAGAAACAAACGTAACCAACTAGCTTTTCCTTTCCCCGTTGCTCATCAGAATGAAGTAGAAAACCTCAAAAAATATACTTGCTTCAGTTCTTCCTAAGCTCTATGGACTTGTCACAGAAGATCTTGATACATTTTTATTTGAGTTTGATAGACTCTGCGGGAATTATGACTATACCACTAATGCCCATAAGCTTAAGCTATCCCTGCCACCTTGAAATAAGTTGCATTAGGATGGTTCATTAGCCTAGGTAGAGATATTGTGGAGACTTGGGAGGACATGAAGACAAAGTTCCTTGAGAAATATAAGGAATATTGCAGGGGTAGTGACATGAGAGGAGGTGACATTTTTAGGATGTAGCAAAAGGAAGATGAGAGCCTAGAAGATTATATTTCAAGGTTTCTATTTCGCTTATAGAAATCTCCACACCATACACTCAATGAAGAATCACAAAAGATACTTTTCTTGAGAGGAATTAATGACAGCGGCACAAATGCCTTGGACCTGATGGGAGGAGGAAATATCACCCAAGTTCCTTGGGAGGACATCAAGAAGATATGTCAGAACTATTATAGGAAAATTTCAAAGAAGGGGAGAGCTTCCCAATCTTCCATGGGTAAGTCATCTACTAGTGGAGTTTCAAGGATTGAGATTATTCACTTACTGTTAGACATCAAGCAAGACATCATAAACAATATTGCTACTCAGTTAGATACACTTCAAGCCAACAAGAAACAAGAGGAGGCAGAGGCAATGTTGGCAGAATATTGCCCTCATTGCAAACAAAAGAAGAAGGACTGTAGATGCAAGATGATAGTCAATATTGATAGAAAGAAGATGGCATCTGAGTTCAAGCCAATCCAGGGTGAAGAAGATCAGGTATACTATACCGCACAAAGGAGGCCATGGGCTCTAAGAAAAGGCATGCCACTAGATCCACTATCTTTTGTTGGGCCATATTTCAATTCTTATTCATTTGGTAACCAATGGCAACCCCCATATCCATCCAATTATGGAGGATATCCAACATAGCCTTGCAATAACCTTCCAAATTCCTGGCCCAATCACCAAAAATCTCCACCCCAATGGCAGCAACTTCAGGGGAATCGGCAGCAGTTTCAAGGAAATTGGCAGCCACCTCTAGAAAACTGGCAGCAAACATCCCAATGGAGGGGAGGACAGCAATGGCCGAACTAGATAACCAATTACATGCAACCACCTTCTCAGCCGCAACAACCTACTATAATGCCTCCTCCTGCTAGTTCAAATTCAAATGCACCTAAACCTACTCAGCTACTAGCTCAGCCCACACCTAACCCAAATAATAAACCACAGTAGTAGCCGAAATACTCTGCTGATCCAAATCAATTCTCTGCATATGTTGTGAGTGTAAGTAACATCTACTTGTGTTCAAGAACTACTTTGTCAGATCCTTCCACACCTATTATCATTGAGCTTCTTGTGGAAGAAGAGTAGCCTCTAAATGTCCCCATTCAGCCAAGTGCACCTAAAAATATTGATCCAGTCCCAGTCAAGCAGACTGAACCAGAACCACCATTTCCCCAGAGGTTGGAAACTGTGAAATAAAAGGAAGAAAAGGAGGACACAAATTTTGACATTTTAGATCATTTGAAGAATACATGTGTCCAAATACCTCTATTTAAGGCCATAAAATATGTTCCCATATATGGAAAAGCAATCAAGGAATCATGCCTTAAGAAGTCAGGCAGGAAGAAGAAATACCCCACTATAGTTCATGTGGTGTGACATTTGGTTGACATCATGCTTGAGAAAGTGACTATTCCAAAATATAATGACCCAGGGAGTCAAGTGGTAGGAGTTGTTATAAATGGGATCCAAATAAAGAATGCTCTGATTGATTTGGGAGCAACCATAAATGTAATGACTAAGGACATCCTACAACAACTAAATGTTGCAAGCATGAGACCTAGTCCTACTATCCTGTAGCTTGCTGATAGTTCTATTGTTAAGCCTGATGGGATAGTAGAAGATCTTGTGGTAACTCTAGACTCTTGGGAGTGCTCAGCAGATTTTATTATTCTTTCTCCTAAGGCCACACTAGGTGGGTACCCCATTATTCTTGGAAGGCCATGGTTAGCAATAGAATATGCCTATATTGGATTTCAATCAGAAGACATGACCATTTCTGATGGAAAGTGCACCACAAATCTTGTTCTCTACCCTCTTTCTTAGCCCTCCCATGGTAGGAATGATCCTGTATGGCCACATGTTGGTGAAAAGGCCAAGGAAGTTAAATCTATGACACAGCTTATGATGTTAAGCAGAAGTCCTTTTATGCAACTACAAGATGAAGATGAAGTATTGTCTAACATAATTTAGAACCATTATGAGGTAGAGGAAGCATTATCCTCTCATGCATCTGATTCTATTGATATAATAAAGACACTCCTACCCACTCTTCCTGCAGCCACTCTTCCTGTAGTTTCTCTTCCTACAACCGCTCTTCCTGCAGTCACTCTTCCTATAGATGCTCTTCCTTCAACCGAACTTCCTACAACAATAGGTATGTCTCATACATTGCTTCCACATGAACTCAAGGTACCAATCATTAGTGAAGAAGCTATGGTAGAGTTAACTACACAAGTGCAGACCTGTTAGAAGGAAAATATTTAAATATTAACAACAAACTAAGTGAAGAACAATAGTTATCATTGACAAACTTACTAAGGGCCCACTAGTGTGAATTTGTGTGGGACTATCATGATATGAAGGGATAGGACCCTAAGCTTTGCACTCATAGGATATACATAAGAAATGATTGCACACCATTGAGGCAGTCTCAAAGAAGAATTAACCCTGCACTGGGAGAAATAGTAAAAGGGGAACTATAGAAATTGCTAGATGCAAGATTTATCTACCCCATTTCAGATAGTCAGTGGGTGTCCCCATTGGTGATTGTGCCTAAAAAAGGAGGGAATTTTTGAGTTTGTGTTTATTACAGGGAACTTGATGTTGCCACCAAAAAGGACCATTTTCCCTTACCTTTCATAGATCAATTTTTGGACTCACTTGCAGGAAAGCAGTAATATTCTTTCCTAGATGGATTCAACAACTATAACTAGATCCAAATTGTACTAGAGGACCAAAAGACCACATTTACCTATCCATGGGGTACCTATGCCTAATTAGTACTTCCATTTGGCTTATGCAATGCACCTACAACTTTTTAGAGGGAAGTCATTAGCATATTTTTAGATATCTCTCTTGATTGCATGGAAATTTATATGGATGACTTCACTACTTATGGTGTTGATCTCAATGAAGCATTGGAAAATCTCAGGAGAGTCCTACAGAGATGTGAATACCACAATCTATATTTAAATAGTGAAAATCGCTTCATGATGATGCAAGAAGGTGTAGTTCTTGGCCACTACATCTCTCACAAGGGAATTCAAGTAGATCCTGCAAAGATTGAGGTGATCATCAATCTTCCTATCCCTGCAAAAACAAAAATATTTTACGAGTTTCTTCGAACATACAAGTTATTATATGAGGTTCATCAAAGACTTCATCAAAATGGCAGCACCATTGTATAATCTCCTAACTAAAGATGTTGAATTCCAATGGATAGAAGACTATGACAAGGAATTTCCTGACTTGAAAGCAGCTTTGACTCATGCTCATGTACTCAAGGGTTCTAATTGGGAGTTTCCTTTTCACATCCATATAGATGCATCAGACTATGCTATAGGAGCAGTCTTAGGGAAAAAAGAAGGAGCTATTGAAAATGTTATCTATTTTGTCAACAAAAATATGCAAGGAGTTGAATTCAACTATACAGTGATAGAAAAATAAATGTTGGCAGTGATCTATGCTCTAAAAAAATTCAGGCACTACATAACAAGCTACTAGATCTTTGTGCACACTGATCATGTAGCCATTAGATACCTCATGAATAAACCCTTGATCTCAGGTAGGCTAGCAAGATGGTTATTGTTGATGTAGGATTTTAACATAACCATTGTGGATAAACTAGGGAAGGCCAATATTGTTGCAGACTTTCTTTCAAGACTAACTACATCAGAGGACAATCAAGCAGTAGATGACTCTTTCCCTGATGAGAATTTATTTTTCATCAGTATACAGATACCCTGGTATGCTGACATGGCTAATTATCTAGTCATAGGGAGAGTTCGTCCTCACTTCTCTCCAAAAGAGAAGAGGGTGCTCATTAATAAATATTTTCCTTTCTCATGGATTGTTGGATGCTTATTCTACACTGGACAAAACCATGTCATGAGGAGATGTGTGAGAGAAGATGAGACATATGATATTTTGCATGAATGTCATAATGATCCATGTGGAGGGAATTTTGTAGCCAAGAGGACAGCAATGAAGATTTTGAACACAAGATATTACTGGCCCACACTCCACAAGGATGCAAGGAGATATACAAAGAAGTGTGATAGATTCCAAAGCATGGGTCAGCCAATCAAATTTTATGAGATGCCACTTTACCCATAGGTAATAAGCACTCCATTTGATAAGTGGGAATTGCACTTTATAGGACCCATTGATCCTCCATCAAATGGTAAATCTTATATCTTGGTATGCACTGGTTATGTAACCAAGTGGGTAGAATTTAAGGTCATGAAGCATGCAAGAGACAATAAGGTTGCATAATTTATTTATAAGGAAATGTTCACATGCTATGGGGTTCCAAGAGAGATAGTGACTAATCAAGGGGCTCAATTCACTTCAACCCTTATTACAGCACTAATCAATGAGTACAACATTAGGCAAAGGAAGTCTACTCCTTATCACCCTCAGGCCAATGGAAAAGTTACAGTGACCAATAGAGAAATTGAAGCCATTCTGACCAAAATAGTGGCTATCCATAGAAAAGATTGGGCAAGAAGACTACCAAAAGCTTTTTGGGCCTACAGAACTACCTGGAAAACAACTACAAAATTCACTCCATTTGAGTTTCTATATGGAAAGACAGTTATGATTCCAATTGAATTTGAGCATAAGACTCTTAGGACTGCAATAGATTTGGGGATGGATATCTCTAAGGCACAAAGGGATAGAATCATGCATCTGAATGCTTTGGATGAGATGAGGAAGGCAGCCTTGCATCACACAGAGGTAGTGTAGAATCAGAGAATACAATGGCATGACAAATTCATCAAGGATAAGAAATTCCAACTAGGTGATTGGGCACTACTCTATGCCTCAAGGTATCAAGACAATGTAGGAAAATTGTAGACAAGGTGGCTAGGATCATATGAGGTTGCTGAAGTTTTTTCCAATGGATTTGTTCAGCTCACTACCATTGACCCTATCAGATTTAAGCTACTGGTCAACAGTCATTGCCTCAGGTTGTATCACAAGCCAACTTCCAAGGAGGAGTTCCTATAGCAATTCACTCAGCATGCAGCACCCGAACTTCCTGTAGCCAAAGGAAGTGGACCTAGTGTCCCTCCTTCTGGCTAACTAAGGTATGTAACTTGTCATAATAAAGAATTCCACTTTTGTAGGGGTCCACTTCTTCACCCATCCACCCATCCATCTCCACCTTTCTCTCTCTTCCATCACCCCACCATCATTTCACTTCATTCTGCTACACTTTCATTAATTGCTCAACTGATTTCCTGAAAAGTGGCCAGTACTTTCTCCATAATCTTTGCAATAAATCTTCCATGAATTTAGGTACGTGCACATCAATTTGTATATCTTAATTGTATTTTAGTATATTTATTTAAGTTTTGTACATTAATATGGGCATTCTCCATAGCATGTAATTATTCCCTACCCCTATCAAATTGTCATTACCACCTCACATGTGAGGACATGTGAAAATTTAGGTTGGGGGGGAAAAGTGTGAATACTATGTCTATATGTTTGTCTGTACTGGTTCACATTAGCAAAATTTAAGTTATTGAGCTGATTTGAATTATGAGTGAGATGACGGCTTGCATGTGTGAAACGACATCAACCGCTATGATTTTCCTTGATCATAGCCTTCATTTATTACTCCTTACTACCTTTATTGCTCTTGTCATAATCTTAATCCAAAAAAAGGTAAAATTTAGATTATACTGGCATTGGAAATTTGGCAGTGTTGTAGGAAGGAGAAGTTTGGCTTTCAGATGAAGATTGCAAGAGGGAAAGCTTTGCAGAGCGATTGTTTTATTGTAGATAACTAAACAATGGGAGGTGAGTTAATTCAAAATGAACCCACAGTTCATGATGTATTACTATAAGATGCACCTTTCCTAGTTGAGTTTAGAAATTATGGATGGTTAGATTACTTCTTAAAGATGAATGGTTTTGATGAAGATGTTGCATTGGAATTTTCCCAGACATTGTCTAAAGAAAAGACCATGGTAAAAGGGTTGGAGGTCATAGCCATTGAAGTGAGGATTGTAGAAGTTATAGGGTTGCTTGTCGACAGTGAAAATTACCCTACTACCAGAGATGCCAGGTTAGCTAGGGTTGAATTTACAGAACTTGGCGACCCTTCATTAAGTGTGGAAAAACAAGGTGCAAAGAGAGTCTCTCTGCCTAAGCCATGGAAGAAATTATCCATTTCTATTGTAAAGTATATTACCTGTGAAGATCATCAGTCAAATCTACATTCTATGTATTTCAAACTCCTGAACCACATGAGGCATAGGAGAAGAATGAATGTGCCAAACATTCTTTACCACCTTCTTTCAATCATGGCAGCTGAGACCCAAAAAGGTAGGGACAATTTCGTTTCCCACCATTGTCTGATCAAATTATTAGTTGAGAAGTCTCTGGATGATGTGTCTGATATAACTTGGGAAGAATTATTGAATATTGATTAAATTAGACCAGAGCATTTGTGATCTAGGGTTTTCCCTCAACCTCATAGGGTTAGTAAGAGAGTGCACAATGTTGGAGCCACTCTCGAAGCCTCAACTTCTAGCGCAAGCCCTAGTGTAAACTCTCCTGCAGCTAAGCAAACCATAGAGATTAGTTCTTTTGAGGCTGAACATTCAGACAAAGAAATTTTCTCTCCATATTTTGATGAAGATGTTCCTCTTGGCATCCTAATGAGAACTAGGGCACAAAAGAAGAAGGTAGAAATAAAAAAGGGAAAATCTAAAAAGCAAATGGTAGAAAAAGAAGTGCCAAGCTCTAAGAAATGGAAGTCTAACTCTATTCTTCCTGCAGCAAAAGAAAAGCGTAGAAACCCTCCTATAAAATCAAGACCAGCTGGGCCATCCTTTGGTGTATCTCCTGAGGGAAGCCCTAGGCCTAGAGAAACATCATGGAAGGATATAGAAGCTCCAATGGAGCAGGTGAATGTCAAGTTAAAGGGCACATTTGAGGAAGCAGAAACATAACACTGGCGGATCTTGTTGACATCACAAAATAAGTTTAAAGCCAAGTGTATGAGGAAAATTAGGAGCTCTTGTAGCAAGAGAAAAAGAAAGAGTTCCTACAGCATGAGCAAGAACAAGAACTAGAGGCCCTGCATCTAGAATTAGGAGAACAGTTAGCACCCCTGCAACCGGAATTGGCTGAACAAACAAAATCCCTGCAGTTGCTACTTTATGAAGAGCAAGAAAAAGTGCCAGGAAATTTTTTGGTAGGAATACACAGGCCCTCCAATTCTTCAATGCACATGGTAGCCATGAACTTGTGGAAATAAGTGCAAAGGAGGGAAGAAGAATGGAAAGTAGAGAAACGTAGGCTAACGAGGGAAATTCAAAAGAGAGATGAAGAGATCAAGGATAAGAATGAAGAAATTGTTGCTTTAAAGAAAAACGTGGATAATATGGAAGCCTTAGTACCTCAAATATTAGAGTGTAGGACTCCTCCAAGGGTTTATACTCTATATTTGAAGGAGAAGCATCTTTTTTTTAAACTAGCAAGGATTGTTTCAAGTTTGAATCCCTCCATTGAGACCCCTCTTGAATTTTTCAATGCTTATCGGATTGCTCCTCCTTAAATGAAGAAGTTGTTGTGTGAATTATATTTGCATAATTATGATGTGACCCAAGACCATGATTGGAATCCACTATTGTATGTTGGAGATTTCTAATTAAGGGCATTTATGTCTTGTATACAGAAAAAAGTTAGTTGGGGAAAGTAGTTCAGGACTTATATGAAAATTGAATCCAACACTCCCTTGCCCATTAGGGCTGAATCTAGAAATCCAAGCGACATTTTTAGGGATTGGCACAAAATTCTTTACCGACCAAGCTATGGAAATAGGATCATGTCTAAGAGAGAAGCATTTTATAAAAAATATGAGGAGATAGCAAAAACCACAAGGGAATCTATAATGGGATACCTGTCAAAAAAAGGGAACGGCCTAACTGATGAATAGAAATAAGCTGAGCCTCATTCTACATAGAAGTATGATGCAGTACTTAAGAGAGTTGATAGATATATATAGATTGGAAGGACAAAGGGACAATTTTGGCTTCCACTAACTTTTCAGCCACCTATCCTATTGTGGTCTATGCCAAACTTCAGGTACTACCGATATGACATAGCTGCAGAGAGACAAAGATGGAGCAAATTGGACATACAACAAGGGTTCTATTGGGACCCTAATTCACACACAACAAGAACTGATGTAGGACAACTAGCAGTTGCAAATTTTAGGGCATTGACCAAGCAAAAGAACAACTCTTCCTCTGTTGAAAGACTAGCAAAACCTTAGGTTGGGGGGAGTGAAGATTCTCGTTTATGGTCCAATTATTGATAGAGTTTGGTGTCCATTTGCTGTAGTTATCATAGACTTTGATGCTTGGATGTTGGCCTTTTTTATGATATTTCCTTAAAACCATAGACTTTGGACATGAACTTATTCTCATAACCTTTAAATGACATTGACATGCTATATGAACTATTTGTGTTAATTTTACATGTGATTAATGAATGTCACTTTGAGATAGTTATAGATATGCAGTTGTTGTGCGTACTAATATTTTCATGCAGATATAATTAGAGGCCTGCAATTAAGGAAGGTTCTGCCAACTGGTCACTCGCCATACCAGTCAACAAGGTGGACATTCAATGAAGAAAGGCTCTCAATGACAGAAAGATTCATCATTCAAAGCAAAGTTGTAACCACCTTATAAATGATCTTAATTGTCTATTGAGAAAATATAGGTGTTACTGTTGTGCTAGATCTGTGTTAAGGTAAAAAATGCTTGATCAAATTCCGCACATGCGTAAACGCCTCTCCACTTTTTATGCTTTCCCTAAAGTTGCATCCTCCTGATCTATTAGAGTTGACTACCTTTCTAGGTGCTTAGTTAGTAGCTTCTATAAATAAGACTCGGATGCTTCTTCTCAAGATGTTGCTTAATCTGATGATGTACTCGCATTCTTAGTTTTTTAGTAATATAATCATGTTGCTTGATTGAACTCATTTTTTTTAATGAATGAAATGAATTTATAATTTTGTGCATCTAAGTTTACATTTGTTTTAGGGGATACTCATCCAAGGGGGGCCACTTGGTGAGTATTTCATCTCATACCTTAGTTTAGTTTAGTTGTTATTTTATGTTCAGTAATTAGTTAAGAATCTGGCACTGTCTGTTCCTACAACCACTAGAATTCCATTTTGTGACCGTTCCTACAGCCAAAGCAGACAGAGTATTTTTTTGTTTGTTTGCTCATATTTTCATTTCTTTCATGCATCTCAGCTTAGTTTAGTTATTGGTTGATGCTTAGCACTTATGTTATTTCCTTCCAAGCAATTTATTTTTAGCATTGTGTCTTTCTTAGTTGTAGGATGAATATGGCTACTTTGAATCCCTAGTGCACATACTGTGCTGACCCATTTCAAATTTATGTCCATGGGTTGGCAAGTTAAATGCACCTTCATGATGATTGAAATAGCTATGCAGGTTAGATGTATAATCTCTGAATCACAATTGTAAGGGCTTAGTTATTAAATCATTGTAGGAGCCCAACACCCTCAACCCTAATCCTTCAACCCTATACCTTAAACCCTTAATCCCTCAACCCTCAACCCTTAATCCCTTAATCCCTCAACCCTAAACCCTCAACTATAAACCCTCTACCCTATACATTAGACCATCTACCTTATAAATTCAACCCTCAACCCTAATCCCTCAACCTTATACCCTCAACCCTTAAACCCTCTACCCTCTACCCTATACATTAAACCCTCAACCCTAATCCCTCAAACCTATACCCTCAACCTTATACCCTTAAACCCTAAACCTTAAAACCTCAACCGTCTACCCTCTACCCTATAAATTAAACCCACAACTTTAATCCATTGACCCTATACCTTAAACCCTTAATTCCTTAACCCTTAGCCCTTAAACCATCAGCCCTTAAACCTTTAATCCCTCAACCCTGAACCCTCAACTGTAGACCATCTACCCTATACATTAGACCCTCAACCCTCAACCCTAATCCCTTAACCCTATACCCTCAACCCTTAAACACTTAAACCCTAAACCCTTAAACCCTAAACCCGTAAACCATTAAACCCTCAACCCTCAACTCTCTACCCTATGCATTAAACCCTCAACCCTAATCCCTCAACCCTATACCCTTAAACCCTCAACCATCAACCCTCTACCCTCTACCCTATACATTAAACGCTCAAACCTAATCCCTCAACTTTATACCTTAAATGCTTAATCCCTAAACCCTCAACCCTTAAACCCTCAAACCCTCAACCCTGAAGCCTCAACTATAAACCCTCTACCCTATAAAGTAGACCATCAACCTTCAACCCTCTACCCTATACATTTAACCCTCAATCCTAATCTCTCATCCCTATACCCTCAACCTTATACCCTTAAACCCTTAACCCTCTACCATATACATTAAACCCTCAACCCTAATCCCTTGAACCTATACCTTAAACCCTTAATCCCTCAACTCTAAACCCTCAAACTTAAACCATCTACCCTAGATACATTATACACTTAACACTAAACCCTAAACCTTAAACCCTCAACCCTTGACCCTAATCCATCATTATTCAACCCTTAAACCCTTAACCCTTGAACTCTAATAACTCAACCCTCAACCCTTAACCTTGAACCTTCTACCCTATACATTAAACCAGAAACCTTAATCTAATGACCCTATACCTTAAACCCTTAATCCCTCAACCCTTAAACACTTAATCCCTCAATCCTCAGCTATAAAACCTCTACCTTGTACAATAGACCCTCAACCCTATACAATCAACCCTTATACCCTTAAATCCTAAACTCCTAAACCCTTAAACCTTCAACCATCAACACTCAATGCTCTACCCTATACATTAAAATCTCAACCCTAATCCCTCAACCCTATACCTTGAACCCTTAATCCATCAACCCTCAACCCTTAAACCCTCAACCCTAAAACCCTTAACCACACTCAACCCTAAACCCTCTACTATAAACCCTCTACCCTAGATACATTACACCCTCAACCCTAATCCCTTGACCCTATACCTTAAACCCTAATCCCTCAACCCTTGACCCTAATCCCTCAACCCTCAATCATTAAGCACTCAACCCATAAACCCTAATCCCTCAACCCTACATCCTTAAACCCTCAAATCTCTACCCTATACATTAAACCCTCAACCCTATACCATAAACCCTCAACCCTAATCCATCAACTCTGAATGCTCAACACTCAATCCACTACCCTATACATTAAACCCTTAACCCTAATCCCTCAACCCTATACCCTAGACCCTAATCTCTTAACTCTCAACCCTTAAACACTCAATGTTTAAATACTAATCCCTTAAACCCTCAACCATTAAACCATAAACCCTTAACCCTTAAATCCTGCACCCTTAAACCCTCAACCCTCAACTGTAATCCCTCAACCCTCAAACCTCAACACTTAAACCTAAACCATAGAAAAACGTGGGGACAAGGGACTCTCAATACAATAAAGGAATCCCTAATCCTCAATTTTTCCTTTATAGGGAGAATGGTTTGTTCAAGGAAACCTAGGAGCCCAAATTGGATTGCTATCAACACAAAGGTGAGTCAATTCTCAACAAGGAAGACCTAGGAAGATTCCATAGGCTTTGAAGGGTTCGTCACCAAGAAAAATCTTGGAAAAGACAACTTGATATTCAATTCACAAAACCTACTAATCCAAGACAAATAATGAGTGCAAATGACAAAATTAAATAATAGTAAGTTAGGATGTATGTACCTGGGAAGTCTGGAAATGTGATAAGGATTTTGGAAATGCAAAAATGTTGTCAAAATATGCTAGGAAGGACTAAGATGCCCTTAATTTTGTCTTAGTCTTGCTGCTATTTTTGGGGTTCATGTGAAATCTTTGGATGTTGGAATAGAATCTCGAAGAATCTTTGCAAAATACCACTTGGATGACTAAGACGCCGTTACTATTGACTTAGTCCTGATCTGAATTTCTACAACTTCAAAATGAGATCCAAAGGTTCAATGTTTGCACTTCCTTGTTCTTAGATCTTAGGTCCTGAAACCTCCAAATCTGGCCTATAAGTGACTTTTCGTGAAGATGACAACTTTAAAATGCAATTTTGAAACTTTACAAATTTTCACTTTAAATGATCTTCAACCTGAATTTGCAAACATAAACACACAAGAGAGGAAAAACTTGTGGATTGTTAGTAAATGGGGGTTTTCTTTGGTCAAACCTGTTGTTGGTAATCAAACCTTGGAATGAAATGAAATAATGGAGGGAATAGATGAATGAACAAAGTGCTATGTTGCAACTTACCAAACCCTTGTTATGAAATCTACAAACTTGTATGAAGTGGATAGCTTGAATGTAGATCTTAAATCAAATGAATCCTTGATAGATCTTAACTTGAATTGCTTGCTTGAATCAAAACACTACATCACAAATGTTAGCTCAAAAACACACATGATGCAAGAATATCTTTGACATGATTCTTGAATCTTGATGATGGCTATAAATGATTGATGAATTTCTCTTGAATGCTCTTGTGCACTCAATTATTCTATAACGATGAATACTTGAATGCTTGGATCACTTGATTTATGCTTAGGATAAAATGAGTGAAAGAATCTTGTATTTATACTTATCTATGCTTAATATCCTGAAATTACACCACACCAAGCTGACATATGAATTCATTAATAAAAGGAGGCTAAATCCCACTGAGATTTGAAATTAAATCTCAAAAATAACTTAAGGGGAACTAAGATGTCCTAGGTGGCGTCTTAGTCCCGAGGCTTGAAACTCAGGGCACAGACTCCAAAAAGGGGCCTCTTTAAGGCACATTTGAAAAGAGGGTCCCAAGACCTTTGGAGAACAAAGATACCCTCAGTGGCATCTTATTCCTAGTCCAAAAAATAAGGACACACAGCCAAAATCATTAAATTATCATTTGTACTTTGATGTTTGTCGAGATCAACCACAAAAAGATATAATTTATTAGGCTTTTGGATGCAAAATAGGACCAATTAAGACATAAATAAGGATAAATAAAGCAATGAGGGCCCAAAAAAGTGTGAAAATGCAAGGATATGCATTTTCCTACACTACATTTAGCCCCCACTTTAGTGAGAGGATCAAATTTCTTCAAACTCACACTAAAGTAGACAACCACACAATCAAGAGGGGTTCAAATGTATGAATGCTAGTAAGATAGGATGAAAATAACCAAGAGGGTGGCCAAGCCCCCAGGATCAAGATCCTATGGAAAACCAACATAGGCACAAAGAAACACACTTGGGGATGATATATGAAGCCATAACCAGATCACCAATATACAACATCAAAGATAGAAAAACAAAAAAAGACGAAAAAAGGAAAATGCAACGATCAAGCTTTGATTGGTCGTCCAATGCACTGTGGACCGATTCTAGGTTGTTTGTCCAAAAAAAATTTACAATTGGAACGTGTTATCCACTATGCAAACAAAATGCATGCTCACAAGGGTTAGTGAAGCTAATTGTCCACTAGGTGAGCCCCAATAGATTTGTATCAAAGTCATACCCCCATGACTGTGATAAGGACAAAAAATGCACACTCACAAGGGATAGTGAAGCTAGTTTTCCACTAGGTGAGCCCCAAGGAACCATATCGAAGGCATACCTCGATGAATTTAATAAGGTACAAAAAATGCAACGCAGCAAGAAAGAGGGATTTTTAAAGGGATTTTTCTTAGTTTGTGCAAGGTCTCATCTTAGAGAACTTTGTGCTTTGCTGGTTATTTTTGGAAAACCAAGAATATCTCACTAAGTATCTATAAATTTTCCAACTTCAGTTACTGAATACTTAGGAGACGATTGGCCAATGAAAGAGAGAAAGCTAAACTACTTCCTTCTTTCACTTTAGGTTCTATAAGACCAGGGAGGATAATCCCATAAAGTGCATTATATAATCTTGCTACACAACTATACAACACAATGCACAATTAACAGATACATTCTCAATCAAATGCTAAATCAATGAAATATTTAAAGAAACTGGCAAATCCTTTGAAAGATAACACCTCTAAAGTTGAGAATCCATACAATACCAAACTTAATAAAAGGTAAAACGATTTAAAGATTATTTATGAATATTGTTCTCAAATTGGGTAACCAGAACCATGGGAAATATAAATAATACCTACAACCAATGCCATATCTTTGGGCAAGGAGTCAAAACACAACAAATCAAACTATAAGGTGATTTTAATTCTAAACATCCATGATCTATGTGAGACTGTCTTGCAACTCACATATCAATATTCAGATTCTATGACTACTTATCAGACCCACTACACATGTATATGAATTCATGATTTAATCAAACCATTTTAACTGATCCATTGAACCAGAGCCTAAATTAAAACATACATCAAAGTACAATGATAATGAACATTAATGAAATGATCCTTGATCAAATTTTTTCATTAATAATTTAGATACAATGTAAAATTCGAGAAACAATAGACTCATGAGATATTCATTATTGTTCATATATGCTCAGAAACCATACAATTAACAAAATTTATGTGCTAGACTCTAAACTTAAGATATAGAGTTCATATATGTTCTCTTTGTATTTTCAATTTGCATAATTCAGATCTAGAATTCAACAAGAGACCTGCACAAATGGCCCAGAATTCCCTTTTATAAGAACAAGGGAGCAAAAAAAGCTTCAAGCTGAGAAGTGCACATGTCACATTTTAATTTGACCACTATAACAAATATTCCCCTATGGAAAGTTACAACAAACTAATATGAGTACTCTTTGTGTGTATCTAGTTTTTCTCTATAAGGTGCATACTTGGTGACAATTTGGTTGGCCTCCCTATCAAACTCTAACAAGACAATCTCTTCATGAGCCAACATATCCATATTGCTTTTTAATGTGCCCATATCATATTTTTGACAAATTGAAACTGCCTGATCTGAAATGGTTTTATTAGTTTCATCCCTCCATTTGTGCATGGTTTTTATATTACCATCATCCCTTAAAATGGATGGAAGGAGACCATGATGTGATTCATGAAAGGACTTCACCAGATCCCTTATCTTGATTTCTAAAGGCTCAATGTTTCCCATGTACCGTTCAATTTTACATACAAGATTACAAGTGGGATTGAACTTCTTAGGGGGGTTAGCATCCTTCTTAGCTCCAATTGACATCAATCTTAGTTCCTTCACCCTAGGGATCCATGTTTCCATAAGTGGAATAGCTCTTTCCCTATCATTGTCAAAATTCATAGCAGCCACCATGGATGAATAGTTATTATGAGTTTTATTTGATCTATTATTCACCCCTCTATTTAGATGCTCAAATATTTTAGTAACAATCTTCATACTGCTATGGAAAATCTCCTTATCATGATCATCACATTTTCCTTTATATTCACTTAGCTGCCCAAGAAACTCCTCCCTGCTAATATCTCCTTCAACTTATGGAATTTATGATGTGCTAGGCTCTATTATTGAAAAGGGTACACTTCCCATGTTATATGGCACAATTTCCCATGAGGAACTTATTTCAGTGGTAAATTTGAGGGGTAGAGCTTCTTGCGAAGTGGTAGGGGAATAAACACTAGCCTGCTCATGCTTTTTTGGTTCAAATTTTGCAACTTCTCCTCTAATAATGCAACCTTTCTTTTCTACTGCATATTGTGTTGTTCAATCTTTACATATTGAACTAACAAATTATTATAGTCTATCCTAAGCTTCTCCTTCTCTATAGTTACTTATTCTACTATGGCCCTTGTGAATTATGCAACATGTACTGACATATTTGTTGCCTCTAGAGCTAATGTCTCTAACACTCTCTTTATTATTAGGCCTCCTTTGTAGTTAGGTGTAAGCTCAACAATATCAGGTTTTCTTGTACTTGGGGCTAGAGACCAAATAGCTAATGCATCCCATTGTTCACTAAAGGAAGACCCTTCCAATGCAACTATATCCTCTTCTTATGAATTGTAAAGAGGCCTATCACACCTCTTTATTGTATCAAAGGCTATAGAAGAAGTAAAATCCCACTCTGGAAGTAATAGAATACCACTATTTCTTACCAATTCTCTACCTTCCTTTGCAGTCATCATTTTGGAACTTGGATTTCATTTCATTCAAAACCTTTCCTTGAATGGTAGCATCAAACAATTCTAGATGAAGACTTCTTTCTAAGGCCAGGCTATTGACATATCATCTCTCTTAGCCCTGTATGCAAACTCCAGAAAAGCTTGAGATTTTACAAACAAATCATCATCCAAAAACTTCATGAATTCCTCTACATGCATATCATCATTTCCATTGACCCCAATGAGGTCAACTTTATTTAACCTCATACATAATGTTGTGTCACCCCCACTATTGGTGCAATGGGCATTCCTTCTTACATTTCCTATTATGATACCCAAATATCATCATTAGATTCTTCATCAGCATAATCCACCAAACCTGTTACTTCAACCTTCTACTTTTTCAATGGGGGCTCCTTTGGTGGTGATGCACTTGATGGTGGAGCATCAATATCCACAATTTCAAGCCTTGTTGGCCTTGCAGGAGATGGTGGTCATACTTTTGGCATAGGAGAAGGAGGTCTTTGCTCCTCTTGTTGGGAGGGAGAAGGAACAGTATCATTTTTCTTTGTCTTAATCCTTTTCCTCATAAAGAACTTCATTTTTGGTTCATCGGGGTGCTTGAGGTGCAGGTTTATCTTCCATAGCAGGGATCTCTCCCTCACCCTATTCTTCTTCAATGTAGGCTTTCCCCTTATCCTTAATTATTCCCTCACCTTTAAGATAGCCCACTATTTTTTCAAAATTTTGGGACACATGCTCCACCTTTTGCATAACATTATCAATCTCTAGAAGAATAATGAAACCATGTTTTCCTTCTTTATCCTTCTCTACATTTTATTGAAAGCAATCCATTTTTCCATTTCTTTTTTTTTCTAAAGGATCAAACATATTTCTTATCACATCTTTCAGGAATTGAAAGATGTGCACAAATTTGTAACTCTTGTTCCTTTCCTTCAACCAGGCCATGAAGCCTTGAGGGTCATATCTAATCCTCTCTACTACTCTTTGCATGCAATAGGTCTTAAGTATATCAAGTCTCTTATTCTAGCCTCCTTTTGTCATCATAAAATTAGAAAAGCATGTATACAAAGGAAAGAATGTTCATTTTCGTTGATTTAATAGATGTTCATTTTCCACACTTCCTAGTTGCCATATTACCTCAAGGAAACCAATTCTCTTTGGGAAATATTTTGGTAGTAGGTGCAGTGAAACAATGGAACCATATACTCTTAAAATAGTATAATCGGGGAATGGGATAACATCTCCCCAATTGTGATCAACCGCCAGCTCAAGCCTTCTTTCCTTGTGTCTCAAGAAATAATGGAGGGCCTTGGGAATCCTAGGTATATTCACAACTAGGGATCTCTTCAATTATGAAACAAACAAATTTTGAAATGTCACATAGTCATATGTATTGTCATCCTTTTCTAAGACAGTAGTCCAACATTGCATAGGAAAATCCAAGTTACCCTCTTTCCAATCCAAAATCGTATTAAGTCCAAAGTAAGGTTCCCCTTTGAACTAAAACATATGCATCAACAATGAATATCAGTTAAACCTTACTCCTTATACTCCTTTCTTCAACCTTATCAAACCCTCATGAATACTTTCTAGAAGAAACCCCACATAATCATATACAGTACAATATTGGGGATGCTAAATATGGCCTACCATATACATTCATTCCATATGCATTCCCATGACAAGGTCATAACCAATTATCTGGAAAATGGAATAAAAGTTTTATTAGAAGTACAAAACAAAATAATTGACAGGGAAAGGATCGTTATCATATTTCCCTATTGTAATACTTCGGCCCCCAATTTCTGCTAGATACCTTGGCAGGACATGGACTCTGAATGCAATCTTATTCTTATCATATTCCTCCTTAAGGATGATTTCATTAATGTTACGCATTTCATCACTCCACCTAGTGAGTTTGAAAACAAGAGCAAATTCCTCCTTGGTAATTTTAACCATTTCCTTCCCATCATATGTCCTTATAGTCCTTGTGACTAGGTCATAATTGTTGGCTACTACTTTAAGAAAGTCAACATCCATGTAGACATTTGGTACAATTTACTTTCCCAGGTCACAATTCCAAGGGTTACCAACTAGAATACCCATGTTTCTAATTCTAAACCATCCATAGAACGATTCCCATCCAATATAAGGTAATTTGGCATCCTTAATAGAATTGTTCTTGTCAATCAAACCCTCAACTACTTGCGGACCTTGGAGAAGCAGCTGGCCCTTAGGTTTTTCACTGGTCGAGGGTGGCAACTGGTCAATAAGGTCTTTATTCAAAGGCCTTATGGGTATAGAAGTCTCTCCTTTAGACAAGGATGCTTTTGACTTTGCCTTAGGATCCATGACACAAAGGGTAATACAAAGTAGGGTTTTTGGCTTTTTTCAACAAAACTTACAACTTATACAAGGCTTCGACACTAATTATGATAATGTAGGACTAACCAATTCTCTTTTCTGAACATCAAACCTTAAAATGCAGAACCAAGAAAAAAACCTAATTGACTCAGAGGTTTGGGGAAAACACAATTTATCAATAATTTTGATGAGGAGGCAGTAATCTAATTACTAGTTCCTTCACAAGTTGATAACCCTATCCTTGACATCTGAGAAGCCTGAAAACTAAAGCACGAGCTCTCCAAGTGTGTAGAATATCCTTCACAATGCTCAATTATGCTTTCAAGACAAGTTTTAATAGCTTTGCAACCTTTTGAATTAGCATCTCAACATCCTTTATGTTATTAAGGCTTGCTCACATGAACTAGAATAGCTCACTTGCCCTCAAATTGAGTTTTGAATGCTAGTCGATGATCATGTGGGCATATTAATTTATGAATGATCTAGATTTAACCATCTTGATTTGAAAAAACCTGACTGTATGCAGCTGCAATATTCATTAAATGACAATAAGCCACATGGAACCACTTGCTAATGTTTCATGGGCCCCACCATTCCTTTGTCACTCTAGCTAGAATCCACGTGTCCTCTTCCCCTCACCCCCATGGTTCTTAAATCGTGCACACCTTTTATCAGTGTGGAGATGCGGAAGGGTTGAGATTAAATCTCACAGCTTCCACTTACTCATATCTTAATGAAGACTAATTATCTATGGCCTTATACCTCCTACACCATCAACGGCCCAAATTAAGAGATCTCGAAACACATGCACCATACCTTCATTTAGTAGCACATCCTTTATTATTCATTTCCCTTGTGAAAATAGTTGATTAATATTTTCCTTTTCTTCAATGCTTTCATGCCCTCTAGGTTATTCCACATGGCAATCGCCCGTGGCCCTATTGAGAACCTATTAGTAAATGAGGGACCTGCACAGGATAGCGAGGAGCAGTCAGAATTCATCCACGTCACCCACTATCGATCATTGATTCTCTTCAAAGCTCTACTTCGAAATACTTGGCCCGCCATTGGAATTGACACACGGTGACCACCCACCAGCCCATGAGATTATTTTCATGAAGAATAAACTAGAATAGGCACACAAGGAATGGTCGAGATTCTACCACATGATTCATCAATTATCATTCATTTCCATTTGATACAGCCTACAGTCTTCAACAAAGACATTAGGCCCACCTAAGCACAAGACATGTGGCTTAAGCCCGCTAGCCTATGTGAATAAAATAATAAGAAATAAATTGGAATGGGCACACGAGGAACGGTCATGATCTACTCGCAACGATTGAACGACCACCATCGATTTTCATTTTTGCACATGCCAAAATTGTTAGTTCTTAAAATAGGGCCACAACTAGGTCTACGAGACTTAACCATTAGGGAGAAAGAATTTATACCTAAGTCTTTAAGAATGAAATTATTTAGCCTGACCATGGAAAAATTAAAAATGATTAACTTGCATATGGTGACCAATAGACCTAGAAAAAAGGGGTTGGTGTGGATAACGATTTCAATGGCTCAAGACACAACTTAGGCAACCAAAAATTGAGTACATAGGTCAACAGAGAATTAAAACATTTAATGGTGATGACCAATGAATTTTGAAAAGAGGGTTTTCAACCTAAAACCCTAATCCCTACCCTTGGGCACATAAGCACAGAGCCATGACACGACAAGACATATCACAAAAATTTTCAAAATTTAAGGAGCTCCACTAGTGGCTCATGCTCGGGGATGCATACCCCTAGTGGGTATGGCGAGAAACTAGATGTCATGGTGAAGCAGACCAAAATAGAGAGACAAAAACCTAGGAGCTTGCCCGAACAAGGCAAGTAGACACAACCAAAACAAACACACCAAACCTATGTACACTAGCTACAAAAATATACAATGTACATGGAAGATAATATATTTCAAGAGAAATAGGATTTCAAGAACTGTCCATGTACTCGCAGTTCTAGAACTTCTTCACCTAACAAGGATTGCAAAAAATATGAGTACTCTTTGTGTGTATCCATAATCAAATATGGCCCAAGCCACAGCGGATCAAACTTCTCATGTTTTCCTTTGTCTTCCATCCTTGCATTCCACATTAGTACCATGCATCCAACTTCAAATTTCCTTTCAATGGCCCTCTTATCATATAGATGTTTGACTAGGAGTTGCAGCTTCTCATTCTTTTTATGAGCTCCTCTTCTAGTTTCATCAAGTTCAATTAGCTCTTACATCCTGTTTTGCATCTCATCACATACATTAGTATCATACTCTTGAACAAACTTGTACATTTTTAAAAAATTGTTGTGAGGAATCTTTGATTCTACCCCATACACAAGGTTGAATGGTGACTACCCAATGACCTTCTTGAAAGTGGTCCTATCTTCCCATAATGCAAGCTATAGTTTTGAATCCCAAGCCTTTTTGTTCTTCTCAATCACATGTTTGATGATCTTCATCAAACTCTTATTGTTGGATTATTCTTGAAAATTCCCTTGTGTGTGATAGGGAGATGAGTAGGAGATACATATGCCATTCTTATTGTAGAAGTCAATAAAATCCTCAGATCTAAAGCACATGGCATTATCGGAAATAATTATTTTTGGTACTCTGAATCTAATCAATATGTTATTCATTAAAAAATCAATTACCACCTTGTTTGTTGCTTTCCTTGTGGGGATTGCTTCTACCCAGTTTTTAAAGTAGTATGTGGCAACAAGGATCCATGAATGACCCCCACTTGACTTTTCTAAAATTTTGCCAATAAAATCAATGCCCCATTGTTCAAAAGGAACCTAAACTAGAACTTGCCTAAGAGGCAGATTACCAGAATTTTTTAGCTTACCAGTGAGTCTCTGACAAGCATCACACTTCTTAAAAAACCTATGATCATCTTTAAACATAATAGGCCACTAGAACCCCAATCTTAGTATCTTGTGAACAGTTATTTTTTCCATAGAGCGACCTCCACATGCTCCTTTGTGCATTTCAATCAAAAGGTCTTCTACCTGATCTCCATCTACACATCTAAGTATTACACCTTCTGGGCTTCTCCACCATAGTTCACCATCAATAATGATATATTTGATAGCCTATAGTTTGAGATTTATTCTTTCATTATTGGGCATACCTTCAGGGCATTGCATTATTTGCAAGTATTCCACAATTATCCTATACCATCCACAGGTTTGCATGTCACATATGGGTGCAACATTTTCATGTTCAACTTGATTGATCTGATTGGCTTCCAAGTTGGTCTCAGCCATCAATTTTACTAGGCCTTGACCTCTCACCAGCTTTGTAATCTGGATATCAATGTTGAACTCCTACATCTTATTGATCTACCTACATCTTCAACCTATTATTTCTTGTTGAGTGAAAATATCCTTAATTGTCATACTTGGACATATGCCACAACAGTTGCTCCCATCAGATATGTCCAAAAAAAAATCATAGCTTTAACCAATGCATAGGTCTACTTATTTGTAGCATCATATTTAAGCTTAGTAGCCTACAAAGATTTGTTGAAGAAAGCAATAGGCTGCTTAAAACCTTCATCATTTTTCTATAATAGCACTCCTACCACAGTATGGAATGAAGCAAAAGTGAATAGTTGAAATGGATTTGAATAATCAGGGGATTTGAGCATAAGTGCTTCCTTGATGGCATCCTTTATATATTGAAAGGATTTGGTAGGCTCTTGTGTCCACACTACCTTTTCTCCTTTCTTCAGCATTTTAGAAATAGGCCTCACAATTTCAGCAAAGTTAGTGACAAACCTTCTCACAAAATTAGTTTTCCTAAAAAATGATTGAATCCCCTTTGTATTTCTAGGTTGTGGGATTTTATCTATAGCGGCTATACATTCATGATCAATCCTAATTCCTTATTTAGACACAATGTGTCCCAACATTTTAGCTTCCTTAACCCCAAAAGCATATTTCTAAGGATTCAAAGAAATCCCATATTCAAGAGCTCTGACAAATATTTTCTCCAAGTGGGAACAGTGATCTTCTTCCTTCTTGTTGTGAGAATTCAAATCATCTTGATATATAGCTAGGAATAGATCAATAAAATCTACAAAGGCCACATCCATGGCTCTTTGAAATGTGGCACCTACATTAATCAGATCGAATGGAATTCTTACATACACATAGGTTCCCCATGGCGTAGTGAATGCAGTCTTTTATTGTTCAGATTCTTTTACCATGACCTGATTGTAGCCTGAGAACCCATCTATCATTGATAGCAATTCACATCTTATCACCTTCTGAAACATAGCCTCCATATTAGGCAGAGGATAATTGTCTTTTAAGGATGCTACATTTAGATTTCTGAAATCATCACAAAGTCTTAGGTCACCATTCTTTTTTCTAACAGGAGCCAAGTTTGAAACCCATGAAGAATGTCTGATAGGCTTAATAATCCTAGCATCCCTTAACTTTGTTAGTTCCTCTTGCATTTTGGGCTGAAGTGTGGGATTTATTGGTCTCTATTTCTGCCTAAAAGGTTTTACATCGGGCTTTGAAGGTATCTCATGCTGAAATAGATCCTCCCTATAAGCCTTCAGGTCATCATATGACCAAGCAAACACATGTCTATACTTTCTTAACAAGGAAATCAGCATTTTTCTAAAATGAGGCTTCATTTTCTTTCCTATGTATACCTTTTTGGGAGAATTCTCGGTTCCCAAGTTGATTTCTTCCAAATATTCGTTGTGGGAACATGACTGTTTAACATTTGTTTTATCAAGGTCATCAAAGACCTTTTCTAGTGCAACTAATCCTTTGGGAATCTTATTAGTTTTCAATTGGGTTACTTCATTCCCAAATAGTGTTTCTTTACCATCGACTTCCACTACTAATGAACTAAATTCAATTTATTGGCTCTCATATTGATCTATACAGTGCGAGAATTTCAAAATAGCATTGTCATTATTAAATACTTGTCAGTTGCAAATATTGTCAGGCACTGTAGGCTCATTAGGGGAAATTTACATTAAAAATGGGCCTCCTAAGGAACTCTAAAAAAGCAAAAATTATCTCATATAATACAAATTATTTAAATATAAAAAATATAAATTACTTAACTACATGAGTTAAGTGGAGACATATGTTTCGATTATAATTCCTTGAAAAATTGAAGTCAATGATTTTTTTAAAGTGGTAACATATATTTCTATTATAATTTACTAAAAAACTCAAGTTCACTTTCTTCATTATTTATTCTTTATTCAAAAAGTTTGGTAACTTATATTTTTATTATAATTTATTAAAAAAATCAAGTTCACTTTTTTTTCTTGATTATTTGTTTTTTCTAATTATTTGTTTTTATTTAGAAAATGGCAAAGTAAAAGTAACTTTAGATATTTTATTTTTTACTAAAAATTTCTATAATAGCACTTAATAGAACTTAAGAATATAAATCTAAAAAAAAATGAATATTTTATATTTAGAAAGATGAATGAGATAGAATAAAAATATTTTTTTGAAAATATAAAAATTAGCTTTTTTCTTACAGAATAATTTTATTTTATTTTAAATATAAAAATTAGCTTTTTTTTTAAAGAATATCATTAGCTTTTTTTTAAAGAATACAAATATTTATTTGAAAATATAAAAATTTCTATAATAGAACTTAATAGAACTTAAGAATATAAATCTAAAAACAAAAAGAATATTAAAAATTTAATAAAATGAATGAGATAGAATAAAAATAGTTTTTTTTAAATATAAAAATTAGCTTTTTTCTTAAAGAATTTTTTTTTTTTTTCAAAATATAAAAAATTCTATAATAGAACTTAAGAATATAAATCTAAAAAATAAATAGAATATTTTATATTTAGAAAGATGAATGAGATGGAATAAGATATGTAGAGTTAAATTAACCATCATTAGTTAAATCATAAGATTTTAGAAAGTTTTATTTTATAAAATAAATAATTTTATTTTTATTTTGGATAATGTCACCGTATAGGTTGATGTCATCTTTTAGTTGATTTTTGATAACTTAAAAAGCTAATTATGTCATCCTTAGGAGGCCCATTTTTTATGAAAATTTCCCCTAATGAAGTTTTCACCTCTATCTTTGAGATACCATAAAAAGTAACATCATCTAATCTTATAGAGATATTGGCTAACAAATCTACCCTGACATCCAGTCCTCTTTCTATCCATTCTATGTTAAAAGCATCAAAAACCTCTATGGTGTCCCAAACTGTGTTCCTATATTGCTTAACCCTTTTATTTTTTGAAACAAATCTAGATCTTACTTGGGAAACAACCAATTTAGAATCTCCCAACACTTTTAACATCTTAATACCATGCTTTGAAGCTAGTTTTAGACCAAGCAACATAGCCTCATATTCAGCTACATTATTTGTGCAAGCAAACTTTAACAAGAAATAGTACTTGAATTTTTTACCTTGTGGGTAGATGATGATAAATCCTACGCCTGAGACTTCTTTGGAACAAGCTCCATCAAAATACATAGTCCAGATAGTATCTTCTTGTGGTGCATATAGGACCTCTCTATCAATTGGTACCGGATTAACCTCGTCTTCTTGTTTTAATTCTTCAATTTGGAAACTATCCAAACTAGTATCCACAAAGTTCATTATCACTGGTTCTTCTGGCTCTCTTGGATATTCAATCATATGATAGGCTCTTGGTTCTCTAGGAATTTTGACATCCTTTTGGTCAATGGAGCATGTAGAAAAAGATAGATCACACTGAATGCTTCCACCCATAGATGCACTCCATTGTCTTGACAACATCTCATAATTTGGTGGGATATCCACCACTGTGATACTCATGTATAATTCCTTCTCAGGGAAGGTTGCAAGTTTATATGGGACTCTGTTAATCACACCTATGATAGGTACTTCTCTTGAGTCCATTGTGTTGGTGTTTTTTAATGTAAACTAGGTTTATCTCCTAATCTAGCTATGGAATTGCCAATTCCAATCAAGGGTAGCTCGGAGGACCTGGACCAACTGACGAGGATTTGAAAATACCTCCTACACTTTGGGCTCTACAAGACCCAGGGGGGTGATCCCTTAATGAGTTTACAATCTCTGCAACAAAATTATAAACAATCATTAACTTCAAACAGATAATCTCACTTAATAGCTCAACATAATGGGATAAAACTGAATAGAATTGGTTGTTCATCAGCAGTATCAACCATTTGGAGTGTGAGATAATTACAACATAGCTTCATGGTGAAACATAATCATTAGTTTTAAAATGGTAGAAAGCCCTAGGTGAACACAAACAAAACACTGAATCACAAAGAACAAATGCAAATCAGACCGGTGTCATATCCATTGGAGGAGTCAAATTCACCAACACCTAACAGTTCATAGCAGATTTCAACACATAGCATATAATATCTCCGATTATACTGCCTTACAATATCACCAATTTGTACCTCAGCTCAATACTACTTACCAAATCCTTTTACAGAACATATCAATCTGCAATCTCATTTAAGTAGTTTAATTCATTCTTTGAATCAAAGCTAAAACCAGAATTGCACACACCACAAGAGTGAGATAAATATAATAACTCTTGATTACTTCATTCCAAATTTGAATACATTTGCACATAGGAGAGACATGAGCCTGGATTTTTCAATTAAACTCAAATGCCAGTACTGTTATGAAACACTAAATCCCCATAAACTCAAATCCTACAACAAAATGACACAAAACCCAACTTGCATTGCCTCTGTTACTACAAATTTTATAATTTGCTCTGCAGCTCCACTCTAGATTTCGACTTGCTAACCCATTACAATGAAAGAAGAAGAGAATAAGTAGAAGAGAAGAATCTCTAGAAGAAACCCTGAAATCGAATAGGAAAAGCCATCTGGAAACATCTCCACTGTTGAATAGTAATCAGCAAAGCATCTCCTTCTTCTCCCTATAACAAACTTTATTTTGTTTTCAAAACAGCATGTGCCCAATTCGTTCTTCAACAGAAAATATGCCATGTGTATATTCTCCACTCATTATTTGCAGCTGAAAAATATACCTCCATCCCCGTGAAAATCCATTTTTTGTTCCTGTTTTTCCCTTTGTTGCATTCTCCATACCTTTTAATGTTGCACTGTTGTATTTTATTTTATTCACCATTAGTAAATAAAATATTTTATCTTCACCTAACTTCCATGCAAAGTATTTACCATTTACCTGAATAAATATTTTACCCACACTTTACCATTTAAACATTTATTTAAAATAAAACATTTTAAATAAATGTTGTCGGACCACTTAAAATTTCCCCGTATTAAACCTCCTCGGGTAAAAATAACTTTAAAATTTCTCCCCCAAAAATAAATGGAAATTCCCATTAAAATTTTGCTTGGCACTTTGGAATACCCGTGCCATTTAATTCTACACTGGGACCCACCTCCCATTCCTTTCCCGTGAAGAAAATCCTTTTAATCTTCATTTCGAGGCTCCCATTTCACCCAAATTCAAATATTACCCTGAGCAACATTTAGCCAAAACATTTAATTTTAAATATTTTCACTCATCTCCCATCTCCCCGCGCCATCACAATCCATATCCACCGGGCAACTTCCGATTGCGACCTAGCGGGCAACAGTCTAGATTTGGCTTCATTTGACTTCCCGATCTCCACCGTTAGATTCTCTTCCACCTTCTTTGAGTTTCCCTAATTCCTCCATTTGTTGTTCGCTCGAGCTCACTTCACGGGCATCCATGGTGGCAGCTTCTTCTACATCTTCCTCTACAACCTTAGCTGCCATTACCTTCACTGGCTTGTGCCCCTGCAACTTCCATATGTTTTCCATAAGCATGCCTCCCCATTGCAGGTCACGCCTCACTCCATATGCTGGCTGCGCCCACATCAACTAGCCACGTGAGCCTCCATTCCTCCCCTGCTATGAAGTTGCACCCACCAAACAGCACACGGGCCCATCACTTTGATGGATCTTCATAACTGTTCCAAGGCTCCCTCTATCATCTGGCACAGGCCGCACCCTCTCTCCACCATTCATGCTTGTCTTGAGCCTCATTTGACTCCCTCTCAACAATGCGTGGGTCTCCCTGCTGATTACAGTTGCTTGAGAGTTTCTAATGCCTTATCAACAAATGCATTTTGTGCACCTATAGTTTCATGCCAGCCACGCCCCTGCTCCTTGCCTTCTCCTCATTAGGTGCGAGTTTCCTCTGATTTCTGCGTAGGCTTCTCCAAGATTGTGTCCAGTGCACCTCATTCCATGGTGCCATCCTCCTTGCATTGTGCGGGCCTCTCTCTGATTGCCCCAGGCATGTTTCCCTCCTGCAACCTCCATTCTGTGTGTACACAGCAATCATGGCATTTCCTAAGACCACATTTACTTGAGGCATAGGTTGTGTTGTATAATGGAGGCTCGAGTCTCTTTGTTCAATAGATTATATCCCCTGTTGCATCAAATAGGAATCTCCTTTACCAATTTAATGCAGATCCATTGTGGGCGCTGGTTGCAAGATTTCTCCTTTAGAATTCTAAATGGACTCCTAAACTGTCATTTATTTGTGATTCATATCAACAAGAAAACATAGCATTCAGTTTGTTTTCACTAAGTATTTGGGTATACTTTGTGTCTACTGAAACAGGAGATTCCATCAAGGTTAAAATCTAATTGAAAATCACATAAAACCTATACCCTGTCAGCAAAATGCAGAGATGCAATCCATATAATCAAGAAACCAGGACAATATCTTCTTGCCAAAATTTGAGTTTGTCAATGTATGTAGCAATTCAAACAACTTAACAAGATTGAGACTATAGTGACTTTAGATCATGGTCACTCAAATGTAACACCATCGCTTTCAATTTGATGGATTTCTTATGGATGTGGTTGCCACTCATAGGCCTGGACCATACTCACCCCTTAATCCCCACTCTTGAGCATGAAATGGACCTTGCTCTGTTTCACTGACCGATTCAAAACAGTTTACTTGATGGGATTACAACATTGGAACCATTATAGTTTCATGACCATGCAAAGCATGTCGGGCCCCATGTGGGTTCGACTAAAAAATTTTTGTTTTCAAACAAGTTTTACCCTCAACTAGCTCAACACTGCTTCTGAGCACTTTTGAAGTTGAAAAACGAACTGGGTCTTCATCAAAATCCATTTTCTAGCACTTTTGCAAAATGGTCAAAACAAGCCAAGTGGGCTCTGGAATTGGCTTGGGAAACTGGTCAGACGACCCCCGGGAGACATCAAAACTTGCAAGAATTTAGACATTTGACCCAAGAATACAATGCAACAAATGGCTTGGAAAAACATGTTATGAGGTGGAAAATATTAATCGGAAAATTTACTCAACCAAACCTTTCTAAAACAACAGTTGTTCTGCACCAATTAAAACTCATTCAATTGCCAATTTGAAAAAATAGTAGATCAACTCCTGGCAAGCTACCATCAGACATAGTGGAACATTAAGATACCTTGAGCATGTGTGCAAAAGGAATTTTCTCAAAACATCTTTGATCAAAATATATTACCGATGAAAGATGACGACTCAGAAAGGTTGTCAGGAATGCAGATATGAAACTGAACAAACTGCATTTGGTTTCGATCTGCTAAAAATATAAAATCAGATCATGAGGCTCTGAAAAATGACACCCGAGATCATTTAGGTATGGAGAACATAGAACAGCACTCATTTTGTCATGACAGTCAACTGGTTGTAAAATCCAAGCTCAAACAGGAGGCTGTTTCGCAAAACTGACAATCTGCAAACAACATAACAGTGCAAAAACCCTCCAGCTTCACTTTTCAAAACCCTGACAAAACTTATCATGGGAAGCTGAAAATTGACACACACACTCACATATTTCAATCAAATACGTCTACAAATGGGTTTTGCTTGGAAATCAACAGGCCTCAAATTTTGATTCTCCAAAGTGGGTCATTCAAAACGACCCTTCAGGTGCACTCCTGAAAGTGCATAAGCAAAATTCTCAAAATGGGCACCTCAAATTTGCGAAATTTGAGAGTGCCATCAGTGGCTCTGTTTGGGGATGTATGCCCCCTGTAGGCATAGCAAGATTCCAGATCTCTAGGGAGTGGACCAAATTTTGAATCTGTCAAATGCCTCCAAACTGCTCACCAATTCAAATTTCATTTTTCAAGTTCATCTGATGACCCCAGGTCACCAAATGAAAAAATGGGAATTAGTATTTACCTCTGTCAAATACAATTATGTAAAAAGAACTGATCTCCCTCAACTCATGCTTGCACTTATCAAACCATAACAACATGAACAACTGCACCTTTGCAAATGCAGGTGTCAGGTTGCCATTGGGCAAGTGGAAACTTACTCTTTGTTCAACTTCATTATATGGCAACCAAATCAAACAAGTCATATCACTGCCACATTCATCATTTTATGATTTTATACCAAGTGACATGATTTGGAAATAATGATCAAGACCATATGAAAGCCCGGTCTGATCACAACCATTTGCCTGGTTAAACATGTTGGACTCTCCTAACAGGCAATCATTCACAACATTATCAACATGTTCATAACCATCATGCATTTGAAAGTCAGACATACTTTCAAAATACTGATCATCATGTGGCAACAACTTATCACATTCATCACATGGATCATTCTCAAGCTAAAAAAAACTTGCCTCCATGTCTTGCACATTGCCACATTCTAAGAAAATTCCTTCCAACTAACAAAACTAGCATTCACACTCTGTTGTATGGCTGGAACTATTAATCTCATTCTGATTATCAATTTGCACATCAAAATCAAATTGCAGATCAAACTGAAAGTTCTCATAAAAAATTTGGTGTGTTCCCTGCAAATCATCTTGGCATACGTCAAAGATAAAAGATGCACACTCAGGAGCATCCTTGTACTGATCACTACAACCTAGGCCCATCTTTTGACACTTCAGTTCAGGTACATAAGAACACATCTTGGTATCATGGAAATGGGAATCACATCCATCGTTAATGTCTAAGGAATGAGTAAATGCATTCATCTCAGGTTTGAGAAAATGTTCTGATTCATTTTCCACATCATCATTCCTTTCAAAACCAAACACCTCAATTGAAGGCTCAAACAAATCATCATCAACAAGGAAATCAGGAAGACAACACCATGAACTAGTAACCTCATGAACCACACCAGCTGGTACATGTGGTGATCCAAAAGTGAAAGACTCATTTTTAACCAAAATTTCCTCATCAACAATGAAACTAAAAACACCAGTTTCTTTTACATCAATGCTTCTCTCATGTGGTGACAACATATCCATGTGCACATTCTAAAAATCAAGAGCATCAAACAAAAGGCAAGTACACTCAACTTCACATTCATCAACATGAGATTCACCATTATTGTCACTGCTTGGCTGCTCCACACATGGATTGACAACATTTGTCATATCAACACAATTAGGAACTTTACTATCACATAATGCAGCAAGCTTATCAATATCATGAATGGGTAATGACCTTGATTCAAGATCCATATACATACTTGATGAATCCATTATTTTATCATCATGCTCATCATGCATCATAAACTTTTCCATCTTTTCTTCATTCAAACAAACATGAAGAGCAGGAGCATAAGCACACTCATCAACACCTTCATCATATTCAACATTATGTTTTGAATCAACATACTGATCACACACATGTTTGTCTTCAAATTTTGCATCACTCTCACAATGAACATGCTCTTCTAATTTTGAACCCGAATTACATTCGGTATATTTTTCACATGTTCCTTGTTCTTTCACTTGTGGATAAATGACTTTATGAACATTTATATCGCTGCATTCTTTGAGTGAGGAAAATACTTCAACATCACTTTCAGAAAAGCAATCACAATATTCAGAGAAGCAATCAGAACTAGCAACCCCATCATGGCTTTTAACACAAGAAAAAACATCATTACACAAACCACATGTTCAAAATCTTCAGAACAACAGCTTGAGGCTGCACTTTCACTACCAAAGTCACTATTTTCTAATGAAATGTTAGAAATGCATGCCATGTAGTTGTTGGTCACAACATGACAGGAAGTAGCACTCTGTATCTCATTCACTCCTTCCTCACCTGAGTCATCACAAGTGAAGCACTTTTTCATTTCTACTTTGTTATCATCCCATGTGACATCATCTTCCTTACTGGTGCAAGGATCAACAGATGTGTTTATTGTGAGCTTATCACAATACTCATCCTCTAACATACCTTTTTCACTTATTTGCATTGTTGTCTGATTTTCCTCAAGAGGATAGCTGTTGTCTCCATTTCGAGAACCCACACTTTGTGCATGACCGCACTTAGTTGATTCTATACTCCTTATCCAATCAGGTATTTGATCAAAGCTATGGGGCTTCAATTCCACTAGCAAAGTACTCAGCCCAGATTCATAAATCTCACAAAACAAATCAATACACACAGATTCCTCGAGTTTGAAATCTTTGGGAACCTTTATCAAAGCCTCCAAAAATCTTAAAAACAACCTGAATGATGATTCCCCTTCTTGTCTTCTCATTTCATACAACTCTTGTACAAAAGACCTTTTATCAACAATGCCCAAATTCTGTTGACATTCAACTTGGAGCTCACTATGATCTCCATATTTTGATGATGGAGAAATCACAACAGCAAAGGCATTTTCAGCTTGACAATCATTTCCATTACCTAGTCCTTGAATTCTACAATCACAAGCTATACTTGGGTAATCAACACTTGCAGCTAGACACCCTTTCATCATAGAATATTTTAAATTGTTCTCATTGTCCATGGCAATTTGATATGCCTGAAGTAAAGTTGCAGGCTCTTTATCCCTTAACAAGAATCCCATCTTACTGTCAAATGCAGCAAGATACACGACCAAGTATTCAACATCATTCGGTCTTATGTACTCTAGGATCTCTCTTATTGCCTTTGCAAATCAAAGATTGAAAACAGGGACCAACTCATTTTCACTTATATGGATCTCCAAAAAAAAATTCCTCACCTCACTTGGATTCACCCTTTCGCCAAATTTCTCAACAAAGGTTGTCATAAACTGATTCCAAGAGGCTATAGAACATGACGGTAAATATGCAAACCAATCCCTAGCATCATCCTTCAAGGATTGAACAAACAGTTTCATAACAACATCCTCATGATTTACCTCATAGTCCGCCATCACATCCATGAATTTTGTAGATGCTTAGAGGCTGATTCTGAACTTTGCCCTGTGAATATGGGAAAATTCTTTCTAACATCTTTAGGGATTAGGTTTGGGAAACCTCCAATACCACTGAAAACCAATGGCATGTACCTTTTAATAGAAAAATCCCTTTGAGGGCTTGGGATAACTTGTTTTCCCTGCATGCTTTTACTTTCCATTTCATAGGGAAACCCTCTTGTATACAAATTCAATCACTATCAACTTCATACATGGTCATCAATTACATCATTTACAAAATCAACCATGATTTTAAAACATTGATTGAATACCTATGCCTTAAGCTTTCCTAAAGACATAACACAAAACACACATACTTCTCTACTCATGTTGCATATTACATTTCAGAAGTATGGAAAGAAATACTGTTGTTGTTGTTCCTTTTCATAATGCAGATTCATCTAATAGGGAGCCTGATTTTTCCTAAAAACATTCACATATGGTTTCCATACATAATTTCTTGAAAACCAAGAGTGAAAAATACTTGGAATTGTTGCAGCAGCTGCAAATGGTTTTTCTGATTGGAAATATTTGTAAATCTAGAACTGTATTCACCTTTTCATCAGGTTCTTTGGTAGAGTCGACACCTCTTTGGAGAGGACAAAAATATGACCAACTGGAATTTCTTCACAGGTCAAATTCATTAAAAACCAGAATAAGTACTGCAACACCTCCTTATCCAATAATATGGCATCATATGGATTCCTTCCTCACTTGTCAGGGTACTTCATCACAAGAGCTCGAATCTGCTTCATCTCTACTACAAATCTTTTGGGTTCTTTCCCATTTCTTCTCAAATAATGCACACTAGTCCATAGATCTCAGAGTCGCCACTCACAACTTGTGAGGTATTATGAAATAAGCATGAAGTATGGACAAATCTAGACAGACTTTCTAGCAACATTCATGAGAATTGACTCAGCTGACAAGGAGATTGCACCTATCAAGCTCATGACTCTATAAGACAAAAATAATTTCCAGCAATGGTTACAAAAATAATTCAAACCTTTAATGACTCTCTAATAGCACCGTCTGCAACCAAAACTTCTGAGTGCATCCCCAACAGAGTCGCCATTTTGTTGGTGTTTTTTAATGTAAACTAGGTTTATCTCCTAATATACGTATGGAATTGCCAATTCCAATCAAGGGCAGCTCAGAGGACCTGGACCAACTGACGAGGATTTGAAAATACCTCCTACACTTTGGGCTTTGCAAGACCCGGGAGGGTGATCCCTTAATGAGTTTAGAATCTCTGCAACAAAATTATAAACAATCATTAACTTCAAACAGATAATCTCACTTAATAGCTCAACATAATGGGATAAAATTGAATAGAATTGGTTGTTCATCAGCAGTATCAACCATTTGGAGTGTGAGATAATTACAACATAGCTTCATGGTGAAAGATAATCATCAGTTTTAAAATGGTAGCAAGCCCCAGGTGAACACAAACAAAACACTGAATCACAAAGAATAAATGCAAATCAGACCAGTGCCATATCCATTGAGGAGTCAAATTCACCAACACCTAACAGTTCATATCAGATTTCAACACATAGCATGTAATATCTCTGATTATAATGCCTTACAATATCACCAATTTGTACCTCAGCTCAATACTACTTACCAAATCCTTGTACAAAACATATCAATCTACAATCTCATTTAAGCAGTTTAATTAATTCTTTGAATCAAAGCTAAAACCAGAATTGCACACACCACAACAGTGAGATGAACAGAATAACCCTTGATTACTTCATTCAAACTTTGAATACATTTTCACATAGGATGGACATGAGCCTGGATTTTTAAGTTAAACTCAAATGTCAGTACTGTTATGAAACACTAAATCCCCATAAACTCAAATCCTACAATAAAATGACACAAAACCCAACTTGCATTGCCTTTGTTACTACAGATTTTACAATTTTCTATGAAGCTCCACTCCAGATTTTGACTTGCTAACCCATTACAAAGAAAGAAGAAGAGAATAAGTAGAAGAGAAGAATTTCCAAAAGAAACCCTAAAACTGAACAGGAAAAGCCATCTGGAAACATCTCCATCATTGAACAGTAATCAGCAAAGCATCTCCTTCTTATCCCTATAACAAACTTTATTCTGTTTTAAAAACAACATGCTCCCAATTCGTTCTTCAACAGAAAATATGCCATGTGTATATTCTCCACTCATTATTTGCAGTTGAAAAATATACCTCCATTCTCGCGAAAATCCATTTTTTGTTCCTGTTTTGCCCTTTGTTGCATTCTACATACTTTTTAATGTTGCATTGTTGTATTTTATTTTATTCACCATTAGTAAATAAAATATTTTATCTTCACCTAACTTCCATGCAAAGTATTTTAAATACTTTACCCAGTAGTACAAAGTATTTACCATTTACCTGAATAAATATTTTATCCACACTTTACCATTTAAACATTTATTTAAAATAAAACATTTTAAATAAACGTTGTCGGACCACTTAAAATTTACCCATATTAAACCTCCTCGAGTAAAAATAACTTTAAAATTTCTCCCCCAAAAATAAATGGAAATTCCCATTAAAATTTTACTTGGCACTTTGGAATACCCATGCCATTTAATTCTACGCTTGGACCCACCTCCCATTCCTTTCCCATGAAGAAAATCCTTTTAATCTTCATTTCGAGGCTCCCATTTCACCCAAATTCAAATATTACCCCAGGCAACATTTAGCCAAAACATTTAATTTTAAATGTTTTCACGCATCTCCCATCTCCCCGCACCATCGCAATCCATATCCACCAGGCAACTTTCGATTGCGACCTGGCAGGCAACGGTTTGGATTTGGCTGCATTTGACTTCCCGATCTCCACCGTTAGATTCTCTTCCACCTTCTTTGCGTTGCCCTATTTCCTTTGTTTGTTGTTCGCTCGAGCTCACTTCACGGGCATCCATGGCAGCACCTTCTTCTACATCTTCCTCTGCAACCTTGGCCACCATTAACTTCACTGGCTTGTGCCCCTACAACTTCCATATGTTTTCCATAGGCGTGCCTCCCCGTTGTAGGTCACGC
Source organism: Sequoiadendron giganteum (assembly GCA_007115665.2). NCBI lineage: Eukaryota > Viridiplantae > Streptophyta > Pinopsida > Cupressales > Cupressaceae > Sequoiadendron > Sequoiadendron giganteum. The sequence continues at coordinate 629,813,867 of CM021105.1, read as the reverse complement.
CTCACTCCATATGCTGGCCGTGCCCACATCAACTGGTTGTGTGAGCCTCCATTCCTAACCTACTACAAAGCTACACCCACCAAACAACACATGGGCCCATCACTTTGATGGATCTTCATAAGTGTTCCAAGGCTCCCTCTATCATCTTGCACGGGCCGTGCCCTCTCTCCACCATTCATGCTTGTCTTGAGCCTCATTTGACTCCCTCTCAACAATGCACGGGTCTCCCTGCTGATTACAGTTGCTTGAGAGTTTCTAACGCCTTATCAACAAATGCATTTTGTGCACTTACAGTTTCATGCCAGCCGCACCCTTGCTCCTTGCCTTCTCCTCATTAGGCGCGAGTTTCCTCTGATTTTTGCGCAGGCTTCTCCAAGCTTGTGGCCAGCGCACCTCATTCTATGGTGCCATCCTCCTTGCATTGTGTTGGCCTCTCTTTGATTTCCCCAGGCATGTTTCCCTCCTGCAACCTCCATTCTGTGCGTACACAACAATCATGGCATTGCTTGATACCACATTTACTTGAGGCATAGGTTGCACTATATAGTGAAGGTTTTAGTCTCTTTGTTCAATATATTATATCCCCTGTTGCATCAAATAGGAATCTCCTTTACCAATTTAATGCAGATCCATTGTGGGCACTGGCTGTAAGATTTCTCCTTTAGAATTCTAAATGGACTCCTGGCGAGTTGCCATCAGACAGTGGAACATTAAGATACCCTGAGCACATGTGCAAAAGGAATTTTCTCAAAACATCTTTGATCAAAATATATTACCGATGAAAGATGACCACTCAAAAATGCTGTCAGGAATGCAGATGTGAAACCGAATAAACTGCATTTCGTTTTGATCTGCTAAAAATATAAAATCAGATCACGAGGCTCTGAAAACTGACACCTGAGATCATTTAGGTATGGAGAACATAGAACAGCACTCATTTTGACATGACATTCAACTGGTTGCGAAATCCAAGCTCAAACAAGAGGCTGTTTCGCAAAACTGACAATCTGCAAATAGCATAATAGTGCAAAAACCCTCCAGCTTCACTTTTCAAAACATTGACAAAAGTTATCATGGGAAGTTGAAAACTAACACACACGCTCACATATGTCAATCAAATACGTCTGCAAATGGGTTATGCTTGGAAATCAACAGGCCTCAAATTTTGATTCTCCAAAGTGGGTCATTCAAACTGACCCCTCAGGTGCACTCTTGAAAGTGCAAAAGCAAAATTCTCGAAATGGGCACCTCAAATTCGCGAAATTTGAGAGTTCCATCACATTGCATAACATTTTCCATAAGCACTATCAATCTTTAGACCCATTTCCTCCATAATTTAATTCAATGACATCACATTGTTTGAGGCCCCTGAATCAATCATGCAGTTATTTAACAACTTCCCATCATTAATCAAACTTAGAAAAAATGGATTAACATGATTTAGGCATTCATTGGTGATAGCCCCCAAGTATAGCTCAAGATTTTTACTAACTACTTCTTCCACTTATCAATCATTTCTTGATTTTTGATTACCTTAGGAGGATCAATCACCATTTTGTTACTAGAAGTAGTAGTTATACTATTAATGAGGGCAACTGTTTTATCCTTTTGTTCATTAATCCTCATCATTTCCAAAAGTGGGACTCTAACCTTAACTTTAGACAATACTTGAAACATGTCCACAGGAGTGCTCTTTAGTAATTCAAGAAAAACTACTTCCTTGTCAATCATTTCATCGGCTTGTTTCTCACTCTTTTCAGGACTACACTCCTACTCTTTACCCTTTCCAGATGAAGAAGCAATTGCACCATCTGTCTTGGCTTTATCATCCCTTTTAACCCAATTTCTAGCTCCTTTGTTCTCTTTGGGTTTTACCACTTCTTTCTTAGCTTCTTCCTTAGACTCTTTGTCACCTACCTTCTTTTCCTCAATGAACATGTTTCCCGGCCTACCCTGATCACCATTTACAACTATGTTTCTCAAATGGTAGTTGTTTATTGCTCAATTGGTCAGATCTTCGATTTCTTTATTTGAGGGTTTTCTCAAGAAAACATTATCCAATTCAAGATTATGAACATGACAATCATCTTCCCCTTCTTCATCTAAAAACATCTATTGATGATGTACATCTACTTCTTGTATTTTCATATCAACATCACCCCTACAAGGTTCATCATAAAAAGAAAAATCATCACAGGAAAAATCTAATGGAGTCATAAACACATTTGTTAAATCATCTTGATCTTGAGAGGGTTCAAAATCTCCTTGGTCATCTTGTGTTTCTTCCACAGATCTTGCCACAGCACATTATTGTGGTGAATGAGGTAATTGGCAAGCTATGCACCAAGGTAAATCTTCAGTGAAATTTGTAGATTGTTTTTGTAATGGGTCAAGTGTACCATGTGCTTGAACATTTCTCTGGTTGTTATGAACTAGCTTTTCATTGTTCCAGTTAGTATGGTAAGGGTAATCTTGTAACCTTGGTGGCCTTTCATTTCTATGGAACTGTGGCTTATCCTTATTTTCCACCTTTTGCGATGAAATAAGCACTTGATCGAATTTCTCCTCAGGAACAATAGCTTTACTAGATTTATCATTTTGGACTCTAGGATTCTTTAAAGGTTTGGGCTCATCTCTTCTCCCTACCTTACCAGAGGACCTCTTGTTATTTTCTATGTATACTACCATCTTATAAGCTTCTCATAGATGTTGTGGATTCTTATCTCTGAGAAAGTAACACATCTTTGAATCATATGCATTACAGTATACTACCAGGCATGCATTTTCATTAGGCCTTAAATAGTGAGGGACTCTATTCATGGCCTTTTGGAACCTTGCATTAAACTCAGTTGTCATTTCATTCTGTCCCTTTGTGATATTGTTAAAATCATTTAACCTAAACCTAAGATCGGTTTGGTATCAATATTGTTCTCTAAAAATTCTATAGAATGCATCTTTTGAATCAATGCTTGCATCAGGCAAGCTCCTGTACCAATCTCTAGCATCTTCGGTCAATGACTGCATAAAGTATTTCATTGCAACATCATCATCCCAAAGCTCAAATTCATCATCAAAACTTTGGAAATCTTTCAGATGATCTTCACCACTGAACTTAGGCAAATTCTTTCTTGCATTATCAAGAACAAAATTACGATATCCTCGGATTTCATCAAAGCATAACTACATGTATCTATCAATGTGTAATAGTCTTCTTCCAAAAGGTCCCTCATGTTCATTTTGATTGTCATGATTCCTTCTTTTATCATAATTGTTTTGATACCTCACAATGTCAAGTATCTTGGGATGGGAATCATATTGTCGAGTTTCCTTAGCTTTACTCTTAGGCTGTGGGCATGAATTGGAAGGATTTGCATAGGATGAGGGATTTGAAGATGATATACAGGCTTGATGGGGTTAGGTTTCAGGGATAGAATTCTTCATAGTAGATTCCAGGAAACCTAATTTTTGTTTCATTTCATTGTTCACGGCTAGTAATTCCATCTCTTGCACTTTCCTCTGCAACTCTATATTCTCTTTAAAACATTTCAGCCAGTGAGATAGAATCATCCTATGATGTTTCCTTTTGAGAGGAACCTCCCTCATTTATCTTGACACCACCGAGTAGTTTCTTTCCCTTAACATTGTTCTGGGGAACTTCCTTTGCCTTCCTAGGGATAGGATCAACAAGTTTTTTATGAGGAATAGGATCAACAGTCTTATTACTAGGGGGAGGATTGAAGCTATAAGAGAGGCTTTCATAGAAGGATTAGTCCATGAACTTACACAACAATTTTTAACTGAAGCAGTTATAGGATCTATAGACAAATTTTCTTCAACTATGGGACAATTTGTTTGGGTAGATTTAGTTGATAACCTTTCTAATTCCTCCATTTTCTCAACTTTTCTTTGGAACATGTCTCTCTCAATCATATCTTCCCTTAACCTCTTTTCTATATCCTCCTCCCTCTTTCTCCTATTTTCATCACACTTCAATGCTCTGGCTCTAAGTTGTTTCATATCATTAAGAACCTCTTCCTCCTCTGGTAGGGTAGTATCAACGTCGGATGTTATTACAATTTTAGAATGGGCAGGAGTATTTTTATTGATATACTCATCAAAACCAGTCAACAGATCTTGAGGAAGAGGGGTATTTGTGATAGAAGTTGTGGCCAACCATCCTTCAGACCTAAAATTTTTGGCATTTATATTATCTCGTTGTATTATGTCTCTCTCCCTCCTCTCCATGGCCATTAAGCCTTGATCTGGGAATTTCTCATTCACAATATTTTTCATTATAACTTCTCCTCTTTCAGGAGATTTATTATCACTAAACTCTAACAAGTTTATATCATGTTCAGAACTGGAACTAGAATGAGATTCACATTCAGGAGCTGGATAAGGGGTGGACTTACTTGTTTCTGCATCTTTCGCTTTCACCCATTTTCCACGAGTATTCTTGGGTAGTTCTCCCTCAAAATTTTGCTTTGGATTTTTATTCATCTGACCATGGGTTCCTTGCATTTGTGCTTGAATCTTCTTTTCTCTTGTCAACCTTTGCAACTTTCTTCTATTCTTCTTCTTCACTTCTTTGATATCTTCAAATATTGGCACACAATAGTGCAGAGACTTTAGAGTCGCCACCCAAATTGCTTGGGATAATTTTGTAACAATTGTGTTACAATTTATACAAATTTCATAAGATCCTTACAGACTCAAACAAGTTTTTGAAAAATTTAATACAATTTTGGTTGAACTTTGAGAAAAGGCTTTAAAACACAAATTGTTCGAAAAATTGGAGCAAATCTGAATAGTGGCTAACATAAACTTCAAATAAACCGACTCTATGGATTAGCATTACTATGGAGCATAGCAATATTTAACAAGGCACTCTGGAGAACAAATATTTTATCAAACCATATCCCTAGTAGAGTCACCAACCTGTTGGTTATTTTTAGAGAACCAAGCAGATCCCACTAAGTATCTATGAATTTGCCAACTTCAATTATTGAATACTTAGGAGATGATTGGCCAATGAACGAGTGAAAGCTAAAATTCTTCCCTCCTACACTTTAGGATCTGTAAGACCATGGAGGGTAATCCCACAATGTACATTATATAATCTTGCTAAACAACTATACCACACAATGCATAATTAACAGATACATTCCCAATCAAATGCTAAATCACTGAAATCTTTAAAGAAACTGGCAACTCCTTTGAAAGATAACACCTCTAAAGTTGAGAATCCATATAATACCAAACTTAACAAAGGTAAAATGATTTAAAGATTATTTATGAATATTGTTCTCAAATTGGGTAAACAGAACCATGGGAAATACAAATAATACCTATGACCAGTGCCATATCTTTGGGCAAGGAGTCAATACACAACAAATCGAACTATAAGGTTATTTTAATTCTAAACATCCATGATCTACATGAGACTATCTTGCAACTCACATATCAATATTCAAATTCTATGACAACTTATCAAACCCACTAAACATGTATATGAATTCATGATTTAATCAAAGCATTTTAACAAATCCATTGAACCAGAGCCTAAATTAAAACATACATCAAAGTACAATGACAATGAAGATTAATGAAATGATCCTTGATCAAAGTTTTTCATTAATAATGCAGATACAACATAAAACTAAAGAGACAATAGACTCATGAGATATTCATTATTGTTCAAATATGCTCAGAAACCATACAATTAACAAAAATTACATGCTAGACTCTAAACTTAAGATATAGATTTCATATATGTTCTCTCTATATTCTCAATTTGCATAATTCAGATCTAGAATTCAACAAGAGACTTATAAAAATGGCCCAAAATTCCATTTAATAAGAACAAGGGAGAAAAACAATCTTCAGGCTAAGAAGTACACATGTCACATTTTAATTTGACTGTTATAACAAATATTCCCCTGTGGAAAGTTACAACAAACTAATTGAATATTCATCATGAAAACAAAAACCTCCTTTCAATCAGTGCATAATACTACGCCTTCCAAAAGACACATGTGGAAAAGAATAATCTTCATCCGTTGCTGGAGATCTGATCCCACCTTCCAAAAGGAATCTTCAAATAGTTTCCTCAAAAATTGTACCCACACACACCAAGTGAAAGAACAAAATTAATGAAAGAAATAAAAAGGAAAGGATAAAGAGAACGTCCACATCTATTGCCCTTTCATCAATTCAATTTGAAGAAAATGCACTCTATTTTCTATACTTTAGAAAAAGCCTAATCTATACTAAATCAAAGCTATGCAGTGAATTTTCACCTATCTATTACTAAACATAATGGCAGACTTCAAAATCAAAATTTCAAATCACCACCCAACCTCTTTATACTAATCCACCATCCCCTCCAAGTATTTGCCTATCCATGCCTTGAATTCCTCGTCAGTAGGCCAGTCAAAATTCATGACCTCATTTACCTTGACACTATATGGCGTATACTTAACTGCCACCTGATTTGCTTATCTTTCAAAAGACTCAAGGAATGAGTTGGTGCTGATAATTTTATCCATACAGCTCACCAATAAATCAAAATTTGAGTCATCACAAATTAATGTAATTTGAGCATTAATGACCTCATTTGCTCGATCCTGCCACTGTTGGAGTGACCTGATATTTCCCTACTCATCAATTATGCCAGGTAACAATGTCTCACTCCAATCATCAAAATTCTTCACCAACTCTTTGATCTTCCTACTCAAACCATCTGGTAAGGCCTGAAAAACCTTGCAATGACTTAACTAACACTTGAGTAGGCCTTAATGATTGGGGCCTATTATTTTAAATTAGTGGTATTGATACCTAATGATCCCTATCAATTCTCTTTATTGCACCTAATAATAAATAATATGAAGAATACACAGATGACAATCTATCATCAACCTTCTCATTTAAATGCCTCAATATAGCATTAACAATCTCCCTTTGCTTTGAAAATACTCCCTCCTCACTTGCCTTCAAAGATGCTTGTAGCTTTGCAATTTTGTGCATCAACTGCTTCTTTGTTGGGTCAACAAAGCATTCTACATCTTCCTCAATTGATTCCAAAGTAGGACTGAGGGAAGGAGTATGACTAGGAGACCCTGGTGTAGAAACAATGGGGGAAGCAGGAGGCATTGGCCCTGATGTGGAAGGAAATGTTTTAATCCCTGGAGCACTTGATGTCTCCCCAATATGCCTATATTTCAACCTGTCCACCTTTGTCTGCAGCTCAATATTCCTTTTTCGCACCTTATTATATTCTCCAATTATAAAATTGTATTTTTTCATTAGGCTTCTTTTCTCAGCCTCCTCTCTCTCAACAATCTTCTGGGCCAATTTGGCCACATTTACAGTCAAACTTGTGGCCTCTGTGGTTGAGGTCTCTGAAGCTCTCTTTATTATTAACCCCCCTCTCAAATTTTGGTTAATATCAGTAACATTGGGCTTCCTCCCTTGGGGGGCCAAAGCCCAAATTGCCAAAGTCTCATACTCTTCACTAAAGGAAGAATCTTGTAATGTTGCCTTGACCTCTTCTTCAGAATTTTCAACAGGATACTTCGACTTCATAATAGCTTTGAAAGCTACTGCATTGGCAATATCCCACTCAAGCAGAATCAAGACACCAGCTTGATTAGCTAATTTTCTCCCCTACTCAGGAGTGATGCTCTTGAATTCATTCATTAATTCAACTTTTACTTCATCATCATTCTCCTGGTCTAACCTATGAGGCCTCAATTCTCTTCTCTTCTTGCATTTCTCTTGATATCCTTCCAATTTCATTCTCCATACCAGTTACAAGAAGATTGGTGTTTTTACAAAGGCATCATCATCTAGAAACTCTTTACAGGCCTCCATCCTTGCATCTTGCACACATTTACCCTTCATATCCAAATCTAATAGAACCAATTCAACTGGTCTGGGAGGAGAAGGCATACCCATCTGCAGATCCTGATCAGTGACAACAATCTCATCCACCAAGTCTTCTTGTGACTACTCAATCCTTTGCCTCTTGGGGCTTGGCTCTGATGGTGGTGATGAGGGACTTTTCTTAGGTGATGATTCTAAGTCAATTATCTTAATTGCCTTAGGTGTTTTGAGTTTTGTCCCTAGTTGTTCAGGTAATTTCATTATTTATTTTCCTTTTCTATCTTCTTCTTCCTCATCACTGTTGTCATTTCTTTTCCTCTTGTATATGGGCCAATCATCTAAAGGTTGGTAGGCTGGCCTCTCCTCAAGTGGCCTTGTAGCTTGCTCCTGTATGCTCAAGTCCAACTCCAGATTTATCTTCTTAGTCATTAGAATGCTCATGATTTCTTTGAAGTTTTCCATCAAAAGTCAATCTTTTCGTGATATGGACTGAATCCATCAATGGATCATACATTGGATCCATCTTGTGCACAATGGCCAATAGCTTGTCATAAGCTATCCATTTATCCTTGTTCGATTCCTCCTTATTTAGATCAAATTCATTTCTAATCAAGTCCTCAGGAAAACTGAACTCATGTACAAATTTTCCCCCTTTTATTCTCTGTCTGAATAGGGCGAAGAAACCCTCGGGATCATGTTGTCGCTTAGGACCACACCTCAAATAGTATACTTCAAAAAACTTTCCAAAATGGACCCAGCCTCCCTTTGAAAACACAAAATCAAACACAACTGTATAGTCTAGGTAAAAGGTCCCCTTGCCCTTTCTTGTAAGGCTATCCTCATGGATACATCCAATTTTCCACATAACCTCAGCAAATCCAACCCTTGGTGGCACATTATATGGCAATATATGAGAGGTCCCTTGAAAACCATACACCCTCAAAATAGTGTTGACTGGGTATGGGATAATGTAACCCCAGTTGTGGAAAATTTTCAATTTTGGCTTTCTCCCCTTTGGTCTGAGGAAATCGTGTAACTCCTCAGGAATGTTGGGTATATTTACCATCAGCCTGAATCTCAATCTGGAAGAGAAACAGTTGTCGAACTAAACATAACTGGCATTTTCCATGTTGTATGATAAGTCAGCAGTCCACACTTGCACTGGCAGCCTTTCTCCATTAACAAACTGCTTCAACTTCATCTTCTCAGAGAAGAATTCAGAATTCTTAAACAAAAACAGGTACATTAATGAAGAATACCAAAAAAATGGAGTGCCAGCATCATTTTCCTGCAATTTCAATAGCCCTTCATGTATCTTTTCAGCCAAAATAGAAGAAAAATCATATATCACAGAGAAATTGTGGTGTTGTATTTGAACCCCCATGAACATATAGGCAATAGGCATCACTGTGTTGGGGCTAAAACCCAAAATCTGACATAAGGAATAGAAAGTGGCCAAGAAGTGCTTTGCAAAGAAGTCAAACCTAAAAGGCTCCTGGTCACTAGGGCTAATATAAAATTTGGAACCTCTTGCCCTAGCGAGCTGAGGTGGGAGCATCTTAACTCTGAAAAGTGATTTCATCTTCCCATACTCTTGCTTCATTCTCTCAAGATCAATAGGAACCAAGAATTCACTAGGCTAACATATATCAAAAACCTCTTGGAACTCCTCTCTGTTAATGCTTAACAGAACCTTTCCATCATTATCTCTAACCACCCGTGTGACAGGGTCATATCGTGCAGCCACTGCTTTGAGCAAGTCCACATCAGGGAACACATTCGGAACTACCAACTTTCCAATATCATACCTCCAACCATTTGAAAAAGGATGGGGCAAATTCCTTTGTCTAAACCATAGTCTGAACATCTCCAAACCCGTAAGGGGAACCCTAGCATCGGCTATGTTGAAACAATTATATACTAATCCCTCCCCTAGGGTTTTTCCTCGCATTAAGACCAACCCCTTCTTCCTATCATTCATTGACAAGGGAAATTGATCTAGGAAATCGTCATATAGGTTTTTGTTTAGATAGTCAATCTGGCTAGAATGACTTTTTGATGGCACCATCCTGAGTAAACTAGGGTTTCCTTTCTTTTCAGACTTCAAACAAAACTAGGGCTTTACGAAACTACAAAATTACACAACAAAAGCTTGCAATTTTTGACAATTCAATTAACCTATAACCCTAAAAAAATTATCAACAAACCTTGCGACAAGCACACGTAGAAAATTTCCCTGAATTCATATTACAAATTAACCAGGAGACACTGAATTGAACTTACAGATTTGTGCATGCAGAAACCCTAACCATTCACTGCAACAACTCGTAAATTCGTCCTTAGCTATGAGACTTCTCCACGAAAAGTTTTAAAGCTTTGTGACATAATAGAACAGAGAAATGGTCATTTTATTTCAATCAAATCATGCCAGAGAACATCTCGTCTGCCATTAAATCTCACTCGCGTGCTGCACTAACAGCTCCAATCACATTTGATGCAGATTCAAATACTATCCGTCAATATTTCATTTTGGTTAGATCATCGAATGGCTGCCTTCAAAACATTTTGACATGACCTCCACCATGGCAACAATGGCCCACCATACTCTATGTCGCCAAGTAAATCCATGTGGCACTCGCCCTTGATATTGTGATCGGTAAAGACCTTGCAACTCTCAATCACGTGATGGCGGGCAACCGTTGATCTCAACCATCGACAATCCTTCTCATTCAACACAGTCGCCAGCTCTATCATTAATCATCGAGCACCTTTCCCACCGAGATTAAAACATCTTCGTTTATTTGAAACACATGCATCTTATAACCATTTTAGTAACCCGCTACATAATGTATTAAAACCATATTAATGTAATAAAGTATTCATATCAATCATTCGGCTTCACCAGATGAGACATGTGGCACTCGCCCGTGATATCACGATCAACCAAAGCTGTGTGGTGGGGTCATCACGGGATAGCGGGGAACAGATGAGATCGAACGGTGATTGATCAATGGTCATGCAAATTTGTCCCTCTGGAAAATATAAAACATCTATTAAAATCACGAGGCTGATGACAAACAATGACATAAGTTGTTTTAAAAGGGGAACACGGGGCCATCCTAGACTTAGGAAATAATAAATTCTAGCGAAAGAAATAAAATGAAGGATTAAAAAGGGCCCAACCTAGACGAAACGATAGGACTCAAGTTGTTTTAAAACCCTCCACAAAATGTAACAGACGAATAGATCCCACCCAAGGCATAAGACAAAACACTAGGGTTTTATATGAAAACAAAAGTAAAACCCCAACCTTAGGCTTTTCCCAAACATCATGGATGACCAGAAACATAAGCAAGATAAAAATGGAACTTAGAGAGTAGAAATTTGAAGTTCCATCAATGGCTCCAACTAGGGACGTTCATTCCACTGGAACGAAGCGAGATTTCAAAATCTCAAGTTGAGCAGATCAATTGTAGAGATGACCAAAAGGGGTTGTCCAGACCAAACAAACCAGTAGGAAAGAAACCTAGTGCTAACATATATACAAACCTAAACTATTGTTCATGGAAAAACATACTTCAATTGAAGTACAACTTCAAGAACTGTCCATGAACTAGCAGTTCAAGAATATCCCCTGTCATATCTTGGAGGAAGTACGAATCTTCAGCCCACTTACTATTGATCAAAAATGGACCCAACCAGATTGCATCAAATTTTCCATTTTTTCCCTTATCCTCTAATCTGGCATTCCACATTAAGACCAAATCTCCATCTTGGAAGCTCCTTGCAATTTCTCTTTTGTCATACAAGTTCTTTACTTGCAACTATAATTTTGCATTTTTCATTTGAGCCTCCCTCCTAGTTTCATCCAATTCTATTAGATCTACTCTCAATTGCTTTTCATCATCAATTTCATTGTCATATGTATGGACAAACTTATACATCTCCATCAGGTTATTTTGGGGCAACCTTGCATTTATCCCATAGACCAAATCAAATGGGGCACAACCAATTGCTTTCTTCACATTTACCCTATCTGCCCAGACTACTAATCTCAACTTAGAATCCCATGCCTTCTTATTTTTATCCAGGATTCTCTTAATGATCTTCATCAAGCTTTTATTGTTTGATTCTTCCTGTACATTTCCCTGTGGGTGATATGGTGATGAGTAATAAATTTGGATCCCATGCTTTTCACAAAATTTTGTGTATTCCTTAGATCTGAAACACATTGCATTATCTGGTACAATCCTTTATGGACATCCAAACCTAGTCAAAATGTGTTGCTCATTAGGTAGTCAATTACCACTTTACTAGTTTCTTTCTTTGTTGGAATTGCTTCCACCCACTTGGTAAAATAATCAGTGGCCTCCACTAGATTTACATGCTATCTCTCCTAGAAAATCAATCCCCCATTGCTAAAATGGAGATTGCACTGCAACTGGTTTTAGAGGCAAGTTACCAGAGAATTTTAACTTACTAGAGAAACATTGACAAGCATCACATGTCTTCACTAATCGGTGTGCATCTTTAAAAATAGTAGGCCACCAAAACCTAGCCCTCATTAACTTATGTGCAGTTGTTTTGGCCATGTAATGCCCTCCACAAACCCCACTATGCATCTCACTCAGAATTTCTTGTGCTTGATCTTGATCTACACACTTTAGCATGACACCTTCTCCATTTCTCCACCAAAGCTTACTAGCTATGATAACATACTTGATAGCATGTAATTTCAATGTCCTTTTTTCATTTTCACTCAAGTTATCAGGACATTTCATCTTTTGCAAATAAAAGATCACATCTTTATACCATTCAAAATGCTCCATATCACATATGTGTGACCTATTCTTGTCTTCTTGCAAATTTATTTGATTTGCTTCCACATTACTTTGGCCCATAAGCCTTTCCAATCCTTGTCCTCTCACCAGCTTAGTAATTTGGATCTCAATATTGAATTCTTGGATCCTATTGATCCATCTGCATTGTCTTCCTGATACTTCCTGCTATGTGAAAATATCTTTGACAACAGCACTAGGTACATATGCAACCACCATAGCTCCCATCAAATAAGGCCCGAAGGCTTTTACTACCTTCACCAATGCATATGCCTGTTTTTTATTTATATCATACTTAAGTCCCATAGCTTGTAAATATTTGCTGAAAAAGGCTATAGGTTGTTCAAAACCTTCTGCATTCTTTTGCAACAGCACAGCTACAATTGTGTGGAAAGAAGCAAATGAAAATATCCATAAGGGTCTAGAAAAATCAGGGGTTTTCAATACAAGAGCCTCCTTTACTGCTTTTCTAATGGCTTGGAAGGCCTATACAAATTCCTCTCCCCATTCAACCTTGGCTTCTTTCTTAAGCATCTAGGAAATTGGGTGAACTATCTCAAAAACATTTGTCACAAACATCCTTAGGAAGTTTATTTTTCCAAAGAAAGATTGTATACCTTTGACATTGAAGGGTTGTGAGATTTTATCTACTGCAATTACCCTCTCTGGAACAATTTTGACTCCATCCTTGGAAACAATATGTCCTAACAATTTTCCCTCTCTTACCCCAAATGCACATTTCTTCGGATTCAATGAGATACCATACTCCAATTCTCTAGTAAATGTCTTCTCCAGATGCTCACAATGATCCTCTTCTTTTTGGAATATGTTGTCAAGTAATCTTGGTATATCACCAAAAACAAGTTAATGAAATCTGAAAATGCCACATCCATGGCTCTTTGAAAAGTAGCCCCTGCATTTGTCAGACCAAAAGGCATTCTCACATAGACATATGTTCCCTAGGGTGTAGTGAAATTTGTCTTATATTGCTCAAACTCCTTGACCATGAGCTGGTTGTAACCAGAGAACCCATCCATCATAGACATTAATTCACAGCCTGTCACCCTTTGCAACATGGCTTCAATATTCGGTAATGGATAGTTGTCTTTTAATGAAGACACATTCAAATTTCTGAAGTCTACACATAACCTGATGTCTCCATTTTTCTTTCTCACTGGTACCAAGTTTGACACCCAGGATGAATGTCTGATTGGCTTTATGATCCCTACATCCCTTACCTTCATTAACTCTTCTTGCATTTTGGGGCCAAGGTGGGATTAATATGCCTTTGTTTTTGCCTAAATGGTTTAGCACCATCACTCAAGGGAATCTCATGTTGGAATAGATCCTCCCTGTATGCCTTAAGATCATCATAGGACCATGCAAACACATGTCTAAATTTCCTTAACAGGTCAATTAGCATCCTTCTTACCTTTGGCGACAAATTATTTCCAATATATACCTTTTTTGGTGATGCCTTTGTCCCAAGATTTATCTCTTCCAAGTCATCAGGATGTGAAGCAATATAATTAGCCTTTGTCCTATCTTGATTGTCAAATACTCTTTCTAGTACAACCAAACCTTCAGGAATTATTTTTTTTTTTAATTGAATGACCTCATTTCCAAACACAGTATCTTTACCATCAACTGTTTCCACAAAAGCTCCAAAGTCAATTTCTTGACTTTCATATTCATCCACACAATTCAAAAACCTCAGTATGTCATCATCATTATCAAAAACTTGCCAGTTTTTGATATTATCAAGAACCAATGGCCTAGTTTTCACTTCAACCTTTGAAATCCCAGCAAAGGTTATATCATCGGGTTTTAATGCAATATTTGCTAATAAATTTTCCACTTTGTTGTGGCCTCTCTCCATCCAACCTATGCCAAATTCATCAAAGTTTTATATCTCATCCCAAACAACATTCCTATACTGTTTCAACCTCTTATTCTTTGATACATACCTTCCTGTAACTTGGGAAACCACAAGCTTAGAATCTCCAATTACCTTGAGCTTCTTGATCCCATGTTTTTCAGCTAATCTTAACCCTAATAACAAGGCCTCATATTCCACCACATTATTGGTGCATTCAAAAGACAGAGTGAAAGAGAACCTGAATGTCTTTCCACTCGATGATCGTAATAAAACACCTGCACCAGATCCTTCTTTTGAACTTGCACCATCAAAGTACATAGTCCATAAGTCATCACACTCTGACAATTGTTTTACTTATGTATCGATCGGTGCAGTAGGCTTTTCACAATTTCTAGGGAATTCCTCAACCCTGAATTCATTTATGCCACTGTCAATAAAACATGTCATATTTTTAGTCGGGTCATGCCCAATCATATGGGGCACTTTTGGTTCTCTTTCAATCTTGACATTCTTTCCATCGATGGAGAAAGTAGCAAATGACAGGTCACACTGCATGTTACCCCCCATTGATGCACTCCACTTACTTGACAATAGCATCCCAAAATGTGGTGGGATGTCTGCAACTAATTGTCATGGCTAAGTCCTTCTCAGGATATTGAGTCAATTTATAAGGTAATTCTTTGATACTCCCAATAACTGGAATTTCCCTTAAATCCATTACATAGCATTTACCTTGAGTAGTATCCACTGTCAGGCCCATTGCCTCCATGATCTTGACTGGCATAACATTATTTGATGCCCCTGAATCTATCATACAATTCCTTAAATTCCTCCCATTTATAACAACACTTAAGAAAAAGGGGTTTATGTTTTCAAGGCACATGTTAATGGAATTCCCTAAATACATAGGGGGAATTTGTGACACAATTCCCTCCACTTCTTATACTTTTATTTCTCCATCATCCTTTGCTTCTTTACAACTACCTTGTTCAATCTTATTACCGACAACACCTGTGATCAAGGCTATTGTCTTTTCCTTATGCTCATTTATTCTTATCATTTCTAGCAAAGGTGCAGTAACTTTAAGCTAAGAAAGAACTCGAAACATATCTATGGGTGCATATTTTGGCAAATCAAACACCATACCATCATCATTTTCTTTCTTCTCTTGTGGCTTGGTTCCCTCAGGTTTCTTTTGCCTCCTATCTTCTGAAGTAGGTTCCATAGACTTTGTAACCACTTTAGTTTTCACCAATGATGAAGTTGTATCTTCTTGAGGCTTCAGAGTTTTATTCTTTTTCACCCAAATCTTATCACTCTTAACCTCTTTAACTTTGAATACATCTTTCTTGTTATCAACCTTAACACCCTTATTTTTGTCCTTTTGTTCTTTATTAAACAAGCTAGTAGGTTTACCCTATTCACCACCCACAATTATGTTTCTCAGCTGAAGTGAGCTTCTCATTTGAGCAACCATTTCCTCATTCAACCTTTCAATCTCTTCTTTTGATGGTCTCCTTAAGGATACTGAATCTTCATCTTGTTCCATATTGCAAGCATTATGGTCAAAATCACCTTCCTCATCAGAGAAAACTTGTTGATGGTATATCTCACTTCTTTGCCTCTGATTTTCCACATCAATTCCCTTTCATTCATCATCAGAGGAACATTCTGCCTCATCAATGTATGATTTGGTCATACAAAAATCTACATCACCCTGCTCACTTTTAGGGGTCGGCTCATGAGTGTCTTGTTTTGTCCCTTGAGCAACAAGTAATTGAGCAATACCACAGTAATTTTGATCATGCGGATGTTCACACACCTCACACCATGGTCTATCCTATACCATGTTTATTGAATTCTTCTACAGGGGGTCTAGTGTATGCTGATCATTTTTAGGCTTCTGGCTAGGCAAGAGTGGTTTCCCATCTTTCCAATTTGTATTATAAGGGTAATTTTGCAACCTAGGTGGTTTTTCATTCTTATTATACTGTTGCTTTTCATTTCCTATACCCTTCTCTTGCTTGGCAACAGTATATTTTATGTCTTTCAAAGTACTCAAGACCTTATCCCATTTCTCATCATCCTTAGGCTGTGCAGCAGAAACCTTCTCAGCCTTATCCTTAGGATTTCTCAAAAGTGTAGGCTCCTCTCTCCTACCATATTTCCCAGAAGCTCACCTATTACTCTCAATGTTTATAGCCACCTTGAATGCATCCATCATAGTCCGAGGGTCTTTGTCTCTAAGGAGATATGCCATTTTAGCATCAAAAGCATTGAAATATGTGGTTAGACAGACATTTTCATCAAGCCTCAAAACTTGGAACAACTTATACATTGAATTTTTAAATCTTAGATTAAACTATGTCACAGGTTTGTTTAGTGACTTTTTGATGTTGTTGAACTCATTCAACATGAAACTGGCATTGGTTTTATCATTGTATTTTTCTTTAAAACACTTTTCAAATTCATCCCATGAACCAATACTAGCATTAGGTAAACCTTTGTACCAATCCATTGCATCTTCTACCAAGGATTGTACAAACAATTTCATTACAAAATCTTCATGCTCTACCTCATAATCATTCAGCATATCCATAAAGGCCTTTAAATGTTCCTCTGCTGACACAGCATTATTGCCAGCAAACTTAGTCATCTTCTCCCTCAAATCATCAGGGATGGGATTTGGATAACCTAGAATACCCTCATATAATTGCCTATATCTTTCCAACTGTATAGGTCTTCTTTGGAATAATCCCTCAATCTTCAGAGAGTCAGCACCAGATCGTATGTTTTGTACCCTAGGGCCATAATTGTTTATATTGTTATCTAGATTTATCTTAGGACCGGATCTTGAGGCATCTTGGTGACTTGACGAGGTTGTAGCTTGTGTAGCCTCATCCATGCTTGACATCCTTAAGAAACCTATTTTTCTTTTCATTTTTGCATTTGTAGCCTCAATTTATGTCCTCTCCAATTCCTCAGCAAGAGCCTCACCCTCCCTTCTGACCTTTTCTAAGGCGGTTTCAGATTGTAATGGTACACGTGGGGGCAGGTCTCATTTAGGAGGGTGTAAATTCACCTTATCACTTGTTTTAATCCCCTCAGTCTTTTGTTTTCCCTTGTCTAGAATAGGTTTATGGCTTGGATTACTCGGTTGAGGCTTGACAGGGTTTGAGGGTTTTAGGTATGTAGGTTTTGAATGGGCATCAAATTGACCTATAGGACCTACCTTAGACATAGGCTTTATCTCCTTATCAACAATTTCACATACAATAGGGCCCTCTACATCTGGTTCAGGTTTTTCTTGGTTTGGAGCTTCATTTTTTCCAACTATCTAATCAACCTATCCCTTTCAATCACATCATGCATCAATTTTGTTTCCCTCTCCTTTTCCTTTTTCATCCTGAGCTCAGCTTGCTTTTGGATCTCTCGCCTTAAGGATTCAATGTCTCCAAAAACATCATCAGGGTCAGGAAAATTCATATCAAAAGTTTATGTATCACTTAGATCTATTAGATTGACCTCCTCAAGTACATGTTCAAACAATAAAGGAGTTTCATCATCCTCAGCAGGAGGAGAAGGCACATCACTGGTACTTTCTTTGTGATGGCTTTGACTTCTAATCCTACCTCTTCTCTTTTAGCATATTGGACACTAATAGATCCTTTATTTTGACATGTTACATCCTCTTGAACTGGTGTATGAAATAGTGCATCAAAAAATCCATAGCTATCTGATTCTGAATTTCTAGACACTTCTTCAAGAGTTTCAGGGATAGGGTGTAAAGGCTTACTTGTACCTTGGTGTATAGGATTATGTGATGCGGGAGTAGCATTGCTAGATTCTGGTCTTTTCTTTATCCAATCCTTCTTGTTCGTTTTAGGAAGTTCACCCTCCAATCTCTATTTCAGATGATTCTTCATGAATGACCTGGTGTTCTTCATTCTGCGTAATTGTCCAAAAGATCCTTCAATTTATACTAAATCTTCAAAATAAGCACATTAGTGCAGAGACCTCAGAATCGCCACCCAATTATCTTGGGAATACCAAGTACCAGAGATACTTGGTGGAATTCAAAAGACCTTTGGAACTTTGTATTGACAATGTATAAATGTATTTCACTAAATGACCCAAACAAATTTGAACAACAGAAGATATGGACAAACCTAACATAGAACCATAGGCTCGACCTTCAAATCACAGAAATACTATGAAAACTCTATGCAAAATGGACAACCAACACACTGACAAGAAATATTCAGAGTAACATACCCAGTAGAGTCACCATTTTGTTGGTTGATTTTACTGTAACTAGGTTGATCCTCTAATCTACCTATGGAATTGTCAATTTCAATCAAGGGAAGCTCGAAGAACCTAGACCAACTGACGAGGATTTTAAAGACCTCCTACACTTTGGGCTCTGCAAGACCTAGGAGGGTGATCCCTTAATGCGTTTACAACCTCTGCACCATTATCATAAACAACATTAACAACAACATATAATCTCATTTAATAGCTCAACAGAATAGGATAATACTGAATAGGATTGGTTGTTCATCAATAACATCAACTATTTGGAGCATGAGATAACTACAACAACACTTCTCAGTAAAAGATATTCATTGGTTTTCAATTTGTAGCAAGCTCCAGATGAACACAAACAAAATATTGAATCTCACAAACAAGTACAACTTAGATCAGTGCCCTATATCCATTGGAGGAGTCAAATTCATAAGCATCTAAGGGTTCATGATAGATTTAACACATAGGACATAATATCCTCAATAACATTGCCTTACGATCTCATCAATATGTATTCTAACTCAATACTACTTATCAAATCCATGTACAGAACATATTAACCTACAATCCCATTTAAGCATTTTGATTAACTCTTTGAATTAAAGCTAAAACAAGAATTGTACACACCACAACAGTGAGATGAATGAATTAACCCTTAATCATTTTATTCAAAATTCAGACATGCTTGTACATTGGAGAGACATGAAATCGAATCAATCATTCCAATTCAAATGCTAGTACTATCACAAAACATTAAATCTCCATGAGTTCAAAACCTAAAACAAAATGAATCAAAACCTAAATTGAATTCTCTCTAAAACTTATCAGAATTTAAAATTTTCTCTGCAACTTCACCTAGACTCAACCAAAATTCTCTAACTTGCTAACCCATACAACTAGCCTTGACATCCTTCTTATAGAAAATGAAGGAGAAAACAAGCATCGGGCAAGAAAGTACACATGTCACCAGCCACTTGGACCATCTTCTAATATTTCAAAAATTTGTTACAAAAGCAATCTCCCCTGGAGAATCTTCTTGTTCATCTTGTCCACTGAGAATAGTTGATGCAGGAACAAAATTTCAAGAATTTCGCACTCAAACTGTCATAAAAAACAAACTAGAATCTGTTATAACTGCAACAATTGGTTAGTTAATCGTTAGCATCCTACTTCGTTTCATTCCTCCTCGGTTAAATATACATTTACCCACTACTGGTACTCTTCATCAATTGGTCAATTAAAACTAATTACCTCATTTACCTTGACACTATATGACGTATACTTAATTGCCACCTGATTTTCTTCTCTTTCAAGTGACTCAAGGAATGAGCTGGTGCTGATAATTTTATCCATACAGCTCACCAATAAATCAAAATCTAAGTCATCACAAATTAATGTAATTTGAGCATTAATGACCTCATTTTCCTAATCCTGCCACTGTTGGAGTGACCTAATATTTCCCTGCTCATCAATTATGTTAGGTAACAATGTGTCACTCCAATCATCAAAAAAATTCACCAACTCTTTGATCTTCCTACTCAAATTATCTAGTAAGGCCTGAAAAACCTTGCAATGACTTAACTAACACTTTAGTAGGCCTTAATGATTGGGGCCTATTATTTACATCAAAGCTCGAGGCCTTATACATTATATCTAAATCATTGGCCCTAGGGATCCATTTTTCAATTAGTGGTATTACTACCTCCTGATCCCTATTAGTGCTCTTTATTTCACCTAATAATAAAGAATATGAAGAATACACAGATGAAAATCTGTCATCAACCTTCTCATTTAAATGCCTCAATATAGCATTAACAATCTCCCTTTTCTTTGAAAATATCCCCTCCTCACTTGCCTTAAAAGATTCCTGTAGCTCTGTAATTTTGTGCATCAACTGCTTCTTTGTTGGGTCAACAAAGCACTCTAAATCTTCCTCAATTAGTTCCAAAGTAGGACAGAGGGAAGGAGTTTGACTAGGAGACCCTAGTGTAGAAACAATGGGGGAAGCAGGAGGCATTGGCCCTAATGTGGAAGGCAATGTTGTAATCCCTGGAGCACTTGATGTCTCCCCAATCTGCCTATATTTCAACCTGTCCACCTCTGTCTGCAGCTCAATATTCCTTTGCTACACCTTATTATATTCTCTAATTATAAAATTTTATTTTTTCATAAGGCTTCTTTTCTCAGCCTCCTCTCTCTCAGCAGTCTTCTGGGCCAATTTGGCCATATTTACAGTCAAACTTGTGGCCTTTGTGGTTGAGGTCTCTGAATCTCTCTTTATTATTAACCCCCCTCTCAAATTTTGGTTAATATCAGTAACATTGGGCTTTCTCCCTTGGGGGGCCAAATCCCAAATTGCCATAGTCTCATACTCTTCACTAAAGGAAGAATCTTGTAATGCTGCCTTGACCTCTTCTTTAGAATTTTGCAGGGGATACTTGGACTTTTGAATAGCATTGAAAGCTACTGCATCATCAATATCCCACTCAGACAGAATCAAGACACCAACTTCATTGACCAATTTTCTCCCCTCCTTAGGAGTGATGCTCTTGAATTCATTTGTTAATTCAACTTTTACTTCATCATCATTCTCCTGGTCTGACCTATGAGGCCTCAATTCTCTTCTCTTCTTGCATTTCTCCTGATATTCTTCCAATTTCATTCTCCATACCAGTTACAAGAAGACTGGTGTTTTTACAAAGGCATCATCATCTAGAAACTCTTTACAGGCCTCCATCCTTGCATCTTCCACACATTTACCCTTCATATCCAAATCTAACAGAACCAATTCAACTGGTCTGGGAGGAGAAGGCATACCCATCTGCATATCCTAATCAGTGACAACAATCTCATCCACCAAGTCTTCTTGTGACTGCTCAATCCTTTGCCTCTTGGGGCTTGGCTCTGATGGTGGTGGTGAGGTACTTTTATCAGGTGATGATTCTAAGTCAATTATCTTAATTGCCCTTGGTGTTTTGAGTTTTGGACCTGGTTTTTCAGGCAATTTCATTATTTGTTTTCCTTTTCTATCTTCTTCTTCCTCATCACTATTGTCATTTCTTTTCCTCCTTTATATAGGCCAATCATCTAAAGGTTGGTAGGCTAGCCTCTCTTCAAGTGGCCTTGTAGCTTGCTCCTATATGCCCAAGTCTAACTCCAGATTTATCTTCTTAGTCATCAGAATGCTCATTATTTCTTTGAAATTTTCCATCAAAAATTCAATCTTTTTGTGATATGGACTGAAATCCATCAATGGATCATACATTGGATCCATCTTGTGCAAAATGGCCAATAGCTTGTCATAAGCTATCCATTTATCCTTGTTCAATTCCTCCTTATTTAGATCAAATTCATTTCTAATCAAGTCCTCAAGAAAACTGAACTCATGTACAAATTTTCCCCCTTTTATTCTCTGTCTGAATAGGGCGAAGAAACCCTCGGGATCATGTTGTCGCTTAGGACCACACCTCAAATAGTATACTTCAAAAAACTTTCCAAAATGGACCCAGCCTCCCTTTGAAAACATAAAATCAGACACAACTGTATAGTCTGGGTAAAAGGTCCCCTTGCCCTTTCCTGTAAGGTTATCCTCATGGATACATCCAATTTTCCACATAACCTCAGCAAATCCAACCCTTGGTGGCACATTGTATGGAAATATATGAGGGGTCCCTTGAAAATCGTACACCCTCAAAATAGTGCTAATTGGGTATGGGAAAATGTCACCCCAATTGTGGAAAATTTTCAATTTTGGCTTTCTACCCTTTGGTCTGAGGAAATTGTGCAACTCCTCTGGAATTTTGGGTATATTTACCATCAGCCTGGCTCTCAATCTGGAAGTGAAACATTTGTCGAAATGCACATAACTGGCATTTTCCCTATTGTATGATAAGTCAGCAGTCCACACTTGCACTGGCAGCCTTTCTCCATTAACAAACTGCTTCAACTTAATTTTCTCAGAGAAGAATTCGGCATTCTTAAATAAAAACATGTACATTAACAAAAAATACCATAAAAATGGACTGCCAACATCATTTTTCTGCAATTTCAATAGCCCTTGATGTATCTTTTTAGCCAAAAAAGAAGAAAAATCATATATCATAGAGAAATTGGGGTGTTGTATTTGCACCCCCATGAACAAATAGGCAATAGGCATCACTGTGTTAGGGCTAAAACCCAAAGATTAGAAAGTGGCCAGGAAGTGCTTTGCAAAGCAGTCCAACCTGAAAGGCTCCTGGTCACTAGGGCTAATATAAAATTTGGAACCTCCTTCCCAAGCCAGATGAGGTGGGAGCATCTTAACTCTGACAAGTGATTTCATCTTCCCATACTTCTGCTTAATTCCCTCAAGATCAATAGGAACCAAGAATTCATTGGGCTCACTCAGATCAAAAACCTCTCGGAAATCCTCTATGTCAATGCTTAACAGAACCTTTCCATCATTATCTCTAACCACCCGTGTGATAGGGTCATATTGTAGAAGTTGTGAAATCCAACTTCACAGACCCCGAAGATCACCTGCATGCAAATAACCTATCACATAAAGAAAAGATGGAGACAAAAAAGCAAGGGTGCTCTTAAAGCTGAAAATGTATTAATCAGAGAGTTTAAAATACAATGAGATCAATCCTTAAGAAAGGAGATCATGCAACCCTAAAAGAAACCCTAAGAGGTAGATATTTAATAATTAATATAATTATTAAATGTCACATTATGCAAACTAAAGTAAAATCTTAAGAGAGGAATAAAGACAACTTAATTAACACAATTAAGTTAAAACCCTTACTCTAACACCCCCCCTTAAGATGACCAGCAGTGCAGCTACAAACAAGTGCAAGAAAGCAAACATGGGTCCCGGCAACTAGGCCTGATCAGGTACCCATTTACAAAAGCAATGCAAACTAAATGAAATGAAGTAAAGGAGAAAACCCAGTGGGAACAAAACTCCTCCCCAAAATAGAATGCAAAGAAGGAATGCAATGCACTAATAAAAGAAGGATAGGAGGTGGATTACATGATACCCCCCATAGAATGCTTCTATCATATAAGTACATGTACAATGGTCTCCATAGGAGAGATAGAAAGAGAGAAGAAGCCCCCCCCACAATGAAGAAACTCCTTTCACAATGGTAGATGCCTGATGTAGAATCCAAAAAGAGATCCTGAAGCGGCAAATGATATTCTTCCCCTTGGGAAGAAATGGATCCAAAGGACAATGTCGAAGAAACCCTGTGAAGAGTGATGAACCAATTTGTCTCAGGATGTGTGCCATGATAGGATGCTGAAGAAACTCTCTATCTGAACTGAAACAAATGATGTCAAATCCAAACTGATGTGGAGAATCTTGAAATGCAACCTCTAAATGCACTAATAATGGTGGGCGTACAGTGATAACCTGACTATCAAACTAGAGGAGATTAATGTCCTCATAAGAATTCTCCAAATCTGCAATATAGGACTCAACAAAAAAGAAGGATATGTCTGCAAGAGAAGAGTCCAAAGTAGCTATGTCTGGAAGGTGAATGATGCTTTGCTGCACCGAATCATGAACAACAGGAGATGCTGATGAAGTCTTGATCTGTATAGGATCTAGACTAAATTGTGTTTTGAATGCTTAATTAAAACAACTTTGCAAAATTTTAATTCATACATACATTAGCAAAATTATGCATCAAAACTTAAGATGAGAAACAGAATTTAGAGAGAAGAAGATAGAAGGTGCAAACAGAGTTTGATTACAGAGTTCGCCACAAACGTGACTACGTCTCCGGGTCAGCTCCAATAGAGTACGACTGATCCGATTAATCTCCAAAATCAAGTACAATGCACCAAGACCATTCCTTCGAGCACTTCGATAGCATAACAAAACTCCGATGTACAAGAATGGCTCAAAGATCTCCTTAGAACTCCTCTTGAATCACCTGTGTTTCTCTAACTTGAAAAGTCTGAAAATTCTTCGTAAACAACTCACTCACACTCTCCCCTTTTATACATAAAAATAACCCAATTTGGCCCTTAACCAAAAGATTCACAATAATCCCCCCTATCTCCATTTTTACATATAAATCTATATTAAAAATCCCTTAATATTTTTTTGATTTAATTTAAGCCCCTTAATTTTTTAACTCCTAGGCTTATTTTGTTTGGGAAGGTTTTTGGTTAATCCTTAAAAGGATTATTTGTTAAAATTTGGAGGGATTTGCTTTAATTTTAAGCATTTGGTTTCAACTATTCAACAAAGACAAATGGTGCCACATATAAACCAAATGTTTCACATGGTGCAACGGAGCTAACCAATTTTAACACCCCGGCGGTTCCGGGTTCAAACCCTAACGGTTGTTTTTAAGCCTCCAAATCCCAACACTTATATAACAAAACAAACCCGTCGCAAAACATGATTAGGCGAGCATTGTTTGGTGCAATGGTGAGCCAGCCGACGGTTACGGAGAAGGTTGCGGGGTCGAGCCTACCCAACAAACCTTTTAACAAATAGAACAACTTCCAACCTGTCGGAGGATGAAAGAGAGGCCACGTGGCATGCTGAGGAGGTGCCACGTGCTAAAGCCTAATTCGTCGATAAATTTGACGTGGATGCCAACTAAAACGCTGATGTGTCCTACCAACTGTGCTACTGACTGCCGACTGGACCGATGATTGTGCTACCACGTGGATGATGACATCATCGTACGGATGACATGTGTCAATTGCGTATTGGTCCACCTTGGATTTGCACATATGCTGACATCATCATGTACGGATGTTGATGTCATCACTGTACCTTCAAGTCAACATAAACTTTGATCGGCTGTATCTCCCGCGTACGAGCTCCGTTTTCGATGAAACGAACTTCGTCGAAGTCGCCTCGGTGAGCACTTCATGATGAAGCCATTTTTGGTGAATTCTGTGATGATGAATTTTTCCACTTCCTGTCGGCCCCTGGTATGCTGTTTGACCAAACCTTTGACTGGCCATAACTTGTGCAAACGGACTCCTTTTCGCTCTGTTCAAGTTGCGTTGAAATCAGGACGTTGAGATCTTTCTGATGGTGCTGAAATCTAGAGATTTTGAGACACTTCCTTTTTCAATGAAAATATCCACCGGATCAGGCCTCCCCACTAAAGACCTTTTGGACCTCCAAAAGTGACATTTACTCTGACATTAAGTGAGGACTTGGCCTTCCCACTTGTCCTGTATCCTCTATACATTTGCATACCTGGCTCACAAGCACAATGAAGACTGCAATAACATTGTTGAACATAAAAATTATTCTATCACTTCCATAAGCTTCTACATCGACTGTCGTAGCCACTAACCAACAACAATTGACTAGCATCAAGCTGAACAATAATGCAAAAATGAAAGAGAACAAATCAACAACAATTCGATCCTTCACAATAGGAACATTTTTACCCAAGGGACCATCAATTCTTTCAATCATCATTCCCTCATGATGTACTGCGGGTGCATCCTGCAACATCTGACCCTAGTTAGCTACTCCAAGTTCAAGTTTAGAACCACCTGTACTGATAGACATAAGAGTTAATTCTTTACTTGCATTAATTACCCTCTTTAATTGCCCTGTGTTTGCAAAAGAACGATCAGTCTTAATCCTATGAGAATGTACAATACACTGTATGCCATCTTTAAACAAGTGATAATGATTCTTTTCCCTATAGAAAATTGATTTTCTATCATAAAGATAAGGGCTACCAAGCACTATCCCACAGATATCCAGTGGAACCACATCAAACTGTACTTCATCCACAAATTTACTAGTGATTGCGAATCTTAAGGTGCATTGTCTTGTTACTTGCAACTTATCATTTTCACAAATCCAGCCTAGTGGATAAGGTTTCTTATGCTGTGTAGTTTTTAATCCCAAGTTTCTTACAACACTTTCAGAAATTAAGTTAACTTGAGAACCACTATCTATGAGTGCATCAATTTTACTGTTCTTAGCAACAACCCTTAAATGAAAAAGCTCATTCCTTTTTTCATCTTCAAAGAAATCATTAACTTTAGATGAAGAAGCACAACTATGAACAGAAACACTAGAAATAGGAGCTTTACCTTTCAGACCCATAGCTGTTATCTTAGTCTCATCATCTGAATCTGAACCAAGATCCATAACAACATTTGTGGCTTTCTCTTTACCTTTCTGTTTTTTATTACATTTCTGAGCCCACTTAGGCCTCAGTTCAGGATGCAACTGCCAACAATGTTCTTTATCATGACCCTTCCTGTCATAATGAGAGCAAGCAAACTTATCATCCTTCTTAACTGTAGCTGTCTTCTTTCCTTTCCCTGTCTCTGCAACCTTAGAAGATTTCTTTACATCATTATC
This sequence comes from Sequoiadendron giganteum, assembly GCA_007115665.2. Lineage (NCBI taxonomy): Eukaryota > Viridiplantae > Streptophyta > Pinopsida > Cupressales > Cupressaceae > Sequoiadendron > Sequoiadendron giganteum. The sequence continues at coordinate 629,786,617 of CM021105.1, read as the reverse complement.
AAACTTATCAATAAAAGATCCTTTACCCCTTGACTCTAAGTGGGTAGCTTGGACACAAACTTCATCCAAGTTTTTAGGATTCAAAACCAAAATAGAATGCCTAAGGTAGGAATGCAGACCTCCTATGTACTTCAACAAAGTGTCCTAGGTGTACAAAGGAACATTCAAAGCAATATCCCCTTTTCTAAATTCATCGGTGTACTCCTGGACAAATTGACCCTTCCCTTGCCTAAACATTTGCCAGTCCATCATTAACTATTGCATATGGCCTAAGGGATAGAATTGCTTTTTAAGAGCATTAATAAATTCTACCCAAGTTAAACTGACTCTACCATGTTGTGAAACTTCTGCCTTAGTCTTACTCTCCCACTAGGTTAAAGCTGTGCCTCCTAACCGCAGAGTAGCTAATCGGATCCTATCAACATCATCTAATAGGTTCTAGACTCTACAATAGACTTCTACTTGCTGAATCCAATCATCCAATTTTTCAGCATTAAGTTCACCACAATACTTTGGTAAATCAAATTTTACATCCAACTTAATTTTAGGCTTATGCCCACTCTTGAAAGGATTAAAAGAAGTAGAATAAGGAGAAGATGGAGAAGAGGGAGAAGAGGGAGGAGAAGGAGAAAAGGGGTGATCTGGTTGCTTGCCACCATCTCCATGTTGTTTCCCTTTCTTGTCTTCACGAACATCTTTCTTTGATGAACCTCCTTCACGTTCCTTTCGTTCTTGTCTTTCTTGGAAAAGAATGTCCACCTTAGCCTTCATCTCGAGGAATGCTCTTCGAAATTCCTGCTCACTGATTTCTTCAAGAACCTCCATTCCAGACACAGACATCTTCAGAAAAATTCTTCGCTTCCTGATCTCAGGATTAAAGTCTTCAAGCTTGTCTTCGCCCTTCTAAATCTTGGATCTCGTTAGCATTCAAGAAAACAACTGCAATAATAGTCAACTGAGTTGTGATACCACTTGATCTGTATAGGATCTAGACTAAATTGTGTTTTGAATGCTTAATTAAAACAACTTTGCAAAATTTTAATTCATACATACATTAGCAAAATTATGCATCAAAACTTAAGATGAGAAACATAATTTAGAGAGAAGAAGATAGAAGGTGCAAACAGAGTTTGATTACAGAGTTCGCCACAAACGTGACTACGTCTCTGGTTCGGCTCCAATAGAGTATGATCGATCCGATTAATCTCCAAAATCAAGTACAATGCACCAAGACCATTCCTTCGAGCACTTCGACAGCATAACAAAACTCTGACGTACAAGAATGGCTCAAAGATCTCCTTAGAACTCCTCTTGAATCAAGATCTCCTTAGAACTCCTCTTGAATCACCTGTGTTTCTCTAACTTGAAAAGTCTGAAAATTCTTCATAAACAACTCACTCACACTCTCCCCTTTTATACATAAAAATAACCCAATTTGGCCCTTAACCAAAAGATTCACAATAATCCCCCCTATCTCCATTTTTACATATAAATCCATATTAAAAATCCCTTAATATTTTAACTCCCAGGTTTATTTTGTTTGGGAAGGTTTTTGGTTAATCCTTAAAAGGATTATTTGTTAAAATTTGGAGGGATTTGCTTTAATTTTAAGCATTTGGTTTCAACTATTCAACAAAGACAAACGGTGCCACATATAAACCAAATGTTTCGCATGGTGCAACGGAGCTAACCAGTTTTAACACCCCGGCGATTCCGGGTTCAAACCCTAGTGGTTGTTTTTAAGCCTCCAAATCCCGACACTTATATAACAAAACAAACCCGTCGCAAAACATGATTAGGCGAGCATTGTTTGGTGCAATGGTGAGCCAGTCGACGGTTACAGAGGAGGTTGCGGGGTCGAGCCCGCCCAACAAACCTTTTAACAAATAGAACAACTTCCAACCCGTCAGAGGATGAAAGAGAGGCCACGTGGCATGCCGAAGAGGTGCCACGTGGCGAAGCCTAATTCATCGATGAAGCTGACGTGGATGCCAACTAAAACGCTGACGTGTCCTGCCAACTGTGCTACTGACTGCTGACTGGACCGATGATTGTGCTGCCACGTGGATGCTGGCATCATCGTATGGATGACATGTGTCAACCACGGATTGGTCCACCTTGGATTTGCACAGATGCTGACATCATCATGTACGGATGCTGACATCATCACTGTACCTTCAAGTCAACATAAACTTTGACCGGCTATATCTCCCGCGTACGAGCTCTGTTTTCGATGAAATGAACTTCATCGGAGTCATCTCAATGAGCACTTTGTGATGAAGCAATTTTTGGTGAATTCTGTGATGATGAATTTTTTCACTTCCTGTCGGCCCCTAGTATGCTATTTGACCAAACCTTTGACTGGCCATAACTTGTGCAAATGGACTCCTTTTCGCTCCGTTCAAGTTGCATTCAAATCAGGACGCTGAGATCTTTCTGATGGTGCTGAAATCTAGAGATTTGGAGACACTTCCTTTTTCAATGAAAATATCCACCAAATCAAGTCTCAATCTGAAGAGTGGGAACATGAATACAAGTCTCTGAACCATCGGCACATGCAAGACCTGTAAGATACTCAAGCTCCTCTAGAGTATAGTTATCATAGGGTATGAAATCTACATCTGCAAGAGGGATGAGACAATCTACAGTGGGATTCTCTGGGAATGGAGAGATATTAGGGTCTCCAAAAATCTCCCAAACATGTTGCCAAAGTGTGTGAGGACAATGAATGTCGGATAAAGCACACAAAGTGTCAAAATCAACACTACAACCAATAACCCCTACAATATGATCTCGAATAATAACCCATGCTGATAAACCCCTTGATGTGTCTGGTGCAGGTATGAGATCATATGAATAAGGAAAAATATTGAACCACTTACAATGTGTAAGTATGCCCTTTGGCCATGACTCATAATTATCCTTACCCAGAAATACAATTGAAGGGTGAGTAGAAAAACCCATTATACTCACTCAAATGAAAAAAATTGAAAAATCTGACCTTACTGCATTTAGATCAAATTAATATAACCCATCCCATGCAAACAAAACCCATGTAAGTGCCAAAACATCCAAGTAATTGAGCAAAGTGTAAAACCACACAAAGCTGAATAAAATTTACCTGGTAAATCTTCTAATGAAATATATTGCAGATCTGGAAAGAGAACTACAACACCTTTCCAACGCCTATTTGTTTGCACAAAACGGAGTTCAGACGCAAAAGATACGCCCCCGGAAGTGAAAAACATAAGTTCTGACTTTGACTGGCAAACAAGACTGCACAATGGCAAAATCAGAAGAAATAACCAGCACCACTGGAATGGCCTTGGAACCCACTTTTCGACAATATCTCGTTTTCGCAAAATGGAGATCGTATGCAAAAAATATGCCCAATTCCGTGAAACAGCTCCAAAAAAGGTTTGAGGGTTAAGCCTAGCGGTTAGGCTAACCGCTAGCATTAACCACTAGCGGTTAACTGCTAGCGATTAACTGACGGCGATGCTCATTAACTCTGTGATTTTTTCATTATTTTTCTTTTTTGTGGAAGGTGTTTAGGTTTGCATGTCTAATCTTGGTTTTCTAACATGGTATCAGAGCCTTGACATGCAGTCCCTTCTCAAATTCTGGAGAAATTCATTGCAGAGTTCGTTCGGGGTTCCTCGAGGGTATCATGCCTTGAGTTTATTTATGCAGCATCTTGGATCAGATTGGGCTTCACCATTGGATTCAGAGTGCTAGAAAAAGTTATGAATGACTTTTATTTTTTTGATTTTCATCATCATTAAAGAAATTTGTGAGGGTTTCAAGCTCGGTGATTTTTTGCAAGCTCTGGAGGTAGCTTATTTTTTGGAGCATTTTGAGCACGAACGGAGGTCACCATTGCGTTTGTAGCAGCCAAAAACCTTATGGACGCTTGCCGTTTGGTCGATTTCTGAGCACTTGATTCGAAAGGCAAAAAAAAATTGCCAAGGAGGCCGTACGACCTCCCCAGCACGCATTTTGAGGCAAGTTTTTGCACAAAGATCAAAAAAAAAAATTTTAAAATGCTTTTTTCGAGATACACGTCGGTGCTTGCAATTTAAAAGGGGTCCGCCGCCGAGTGGCCACCGGTGGCTCCCCCATCTCGCCACCGCCGCCAGCTTGGCTCCGCCTACCAGCCGCCGGCCTGGGTCCAGCCCCCGCGGGCTCCAACACCAGCTCCGCGGTCATATGGGGGACCAAGCGCTATGCACCCAACCCCCGGCCGGCCCCTTCAGAACCCGCACAGTCATATGGATGACCAAGGGCTCTGCCCCAGCCCCTTGCATGCTAGCCCCTGGTCGCGCACAGGACCAAGGGCCGAAATTGTTTTAGCCCCCTGGGCTGCTTGGAGGCCTTATTGGCCAAATTGGAGCACTTTTACAAAATCGGGTGTAACTTTTGTGTACGGTGTTCTTTTTTCGCAAACGAGATACCATTGGAAAGCTGATTCTGACATCGATCCAGTGGTGAAGGTAGGTTTCTTTGATTTTTCTCCAATTTTATTTTGTAGGTATTTGAACTCAAAACTTGTGTTTTTCACTCTAGAGGGCATATCTTTTGACTCAGTGATCCTTTTTTCGCCATTCTTGCGGCATTGGAAAGCTGGTTCAGTCCTCTACACATATTTGAGGTCAATTTTTATTTTTTAATTATACATGCTTGGTAATTTTCTCATTTTCCAGTCATTGGGGATTGTAATAAATGAACTGATATAAAGTTCCATCGGGGGGGTTTCTTGCATAATAATCTTCATTGTGTTTTGATGACAACTCGAATGGGTTGTAATCTGGTTTCTTAGTTTTTTTTGGCCACTTTTTTGTTTGAGCTTGACACATATCAGATTCATTTTGGTTCACACTTTAGATTGAGAGCCTATGGTTAATGATCTGCATCGGATCCATCTCAGTTTGAGGGCCACTAAATTTGTTGTTAATGTTCCTGAGTCTTTATGGTACTTGTTCCCATGGAAAAGTTTTAGTCTCAGTTTGGCATCGATATCGAGATTCACGGCTTCCAGATTCTGTCATCATCATATCATCTACTGTTGCTTTATGGATTCCAGGGTTGTTCCAGTTTGGAGTGTTCGAGTGTTCTGTGGCATCGGATCTGCTGTTGCTTTTATCATGATTCATTGAGTCAATCAGTGACTCTCATCCGGTTTCAGAAGTATCTTTCCTTGCTTTCCAGATTTCAGTTCCAGTGTTACTCTGCAGAGTTCTTCCAGTGCTTCTTTGCAGCAGTCATCTCATTGTAGGTGGGGTTGTCCCACTGGGTTTCCCTTCTCTACCTCATTATTGCATTTGTACATGGGTACCTGATCAGGCCTTATTGCCGAGACCCATTCATGCTTTCTTGCATTCATCTTAGTTTTAGGTGCATGCTTTTTTTGTCTCCCTAAGTTGTACTTATGGGGGGGTGTTAGTGTAATTAATATTTAATTACACTTTCATAACTTTACTTAGGTTTTTCTTAGGTAATAATTAGTTTACTTAATTAATAAGTAAGTTTTATTTAGTTGAGCTATTTTTAGGTCAACATTAGGGTTGCATACATTGCTTTTATAAAGCAATTCTCTCATTGTAATATCTGAATTCCTGAATATATCAATTTGTACATTTCATGCAAAGCTTTGCTTTTTTCATTGTTTTTCTCTTTTGTGGAAGGTGTTTAGGTTTGCATGTCTGATCTTGGTTTTCTAACAAGGAATGCATTGCAAGAAGAAAGAAAATAACATAATGAAACATGATTGTCGATGTATGCCCCCAGTTTAAAGTAGTTACTAACACCATTGTTGTGAATAATTTCTTTAAAGTAGAAGAAGACATGAGAGCTTACTCGAAAAGCCATATGCCAAGTCATATGTTTTCAATAAGCTACGTCATGAGAAGGGAATGGGTTGCCCTCAAAATGTTTAACTCAGTACACCACATGTGAGCCAATCTTAAGGTATGTTGTCCACATCCCAAGCTTCTTGTTATATATACATGAAATATGATCGACTATCCAAAAGAGACTATGAAAAGTGATATACAAGGACAAGGCTACCTAACTCCTTGGCCCCACTTAGTGCAGGACAAGGATGACCCAAATAGGGTGAAAGTAAGTATCAATTAGAGGAAATAGGTGCTTCAACACAAGGAAGATCACCACACTCCTTGAGATGTTTAATTTTGTTACTTAAAACCTTACATTCGTTATTAGAATGACCATGAACTCTGTGATATGCACAAAATGAACTCTTGTAGTAAAATTTCTTTCGTGTTCTTGGAGGAAGGGATATCGAACAATCTTGGAGGAGTCTCAACAAGATACCATCTTGATCAATAGTAGAGGATGTTCCTTTATTTTGTGAAAAAGATATATCTTGCTTAGTACAAGGTGTCATACCTACACAAGACTCTTTAGATTGCAAGATTTTGTACTCTTCTTTAAAGAAAGGTGTAAAATCTATCAAATTTGAATCCTAAGTGTTTTACATGATGACATTGATGTTAAGTGAGGATTTATTTGTTTCTTTAAAAGGATAACAATTAAGACCGCTAGTGTCTATCAATTCAGGATGTACTATTGTTAAAGTTGGCTTAGAGGAATCTTTTGTAATAGTGTTGATATTGAGTGAAGGCTTGTTTATTTCTTTCTAAGGAAAATAACCAAGACCACTAGTCTTTTCTTGCATGTGAAGCTCTATAGGGAAATGGATACCTTATTCTCGAGCACCACATCCTTTTCCATTATCGCGCAGTTGATTCATTAGCTCATAACCTATTCTGTAGAGCTTCTTCATTTCTTTCAAATTCAGTGGTGGCTCATAGTTTTTTGTGTCAAAATAAATTATTTAATTGTTGCATATTGAAGATTCACCTTGTGTAAGCTCTTGTTGTGTTGACATTATTGTTTTCCCTTTTTTTTCTTCACTGTTGTTGTTGATTTTGTATTCTCCTATGAACAAAGGTGTTAAATCTAATGACCCCAATCATCTTCCTTGATGTTTTTTCTTTCTAGTGCATGTGTTCTACTTGTGTAGTTGGAGATAATGTTTTTCAAAGGATTCTCTTTGTTTTTCTCAATGTTCAATAAAATATTTCATTTAGGGTTGGCTTCGAGTGTGTATACTTTGTTGTTGTAGACATATTTCATTTTATGATGAAGGGTAGAGGGTGTCCCATTCATTTCATGGATCCATGGCCTTCCCAAAAGATGATTATATGAAGGATCGTGAGGTATAACATGAATAGGAGTTTGTAAGGTATCCTTTCCAACTGTAATAGGTAAAGTGATCACTTCAAGCCGTTGCTTTCTTACATTGTCAAATCCCTTAATAGATAAAGAGTCAGGTTGAATTTTTTATTTATCCACGCCAAGCTTATCCAAAAGGGTTACAATACACATATTAAGGGTCGAGTCATTGTCAACAAGGGTATGCTTAATCCCTACCATCATGTGGATAGATATTATTATGAAAGCTTCATTTTGTTTTCGCACTTGCAAAGGGGGGTGTTCACTTTGGTGGAAAACAATGTCAGCATTCAGTCCTTGAATCATGGTTGCTATGTCATTCAGTTGTGCATTAGAAGGGATAGGAACTTGTTGTAATGAATTTTGAACCATTTTATGATAGTGAGGGGAGACTTGAATAAGGTCCCACAATGATATCTTAGTGGGAGTATTCTTTAGGTATTCAACAAGATCATACTTCTTTCCACGAGGAGGACCTGGTAATATAGGGTTAGGTAAGATAGGATTAGGCAATGGGAGGGATGTTAAAGGTGTTTTCCTTGGTTATGGATTGTTCCTAGTTTTATATATGTATGAGAAACGGTATTATGACTCAGTTGTTGTGACACATTCTTCTTAGGTGGGTTAAGGATAAGTTGAGGTTTGTTTTGAATTTGTGGTCATTGTGAAGGAGGGTAAAGAATTAGAGGATTCTTAGGATGTCCCACGAGGTATGTAGGAGGATGATTAACCAAAGGGGATCTAATGGACACTTGCACATTCATAACCTCAGTGGTCTTGGTTTTATGTATTTCCAATAAATGGAAATCTAGAATCACCTAAGGAGGTCACCTTACTATTGTTGTCATTTTCTTACACCATGATATTCTCCCTAGGAGAAGAGCTATTAGGAGAACTACAAACCAAATTTTCTTGATGTTCAAAGGTTGGTTCTTCCAAAATTACTTCATCACAAGTAGGGGAATGATCAATGGTTGAATTGTCTTGCTCAATAAGGTCTTGCCTAGGGGAAGAGAGACGCATAAGATTCTCACCAATCAAAGTATCATCTTCACAACTAGGATAGTTACTAGGAGTGGAATAAATGTGACTGTCATGTTTATCTATGTTTTCATCTTCTTTCACAAGGACATTCTCACAAGAAAGGGATGAATGGATGCTAGGTAAGGTGATGTTTAGAAATGTGTCTATGATCTCATTCTCTTGTGCCAAAATATATTCCCAAGGGAGATGAGGAGAAGGACAAACAAGATCTTCATGATTCTCAATGATTGTATCTTCTTTTGCCAAGATACCTTCGTCGCTAAAAAAAGAGGTATTGGGAAAAGAACAATTATGATCATCGAGGTTATCTATGTTTTTATTCTCTTCTATCATATCATCCACACAAATAGGAGAGATAGAAGGGGGTGTAAGTTTAAGGCGAGTATTAACATTTTCACTCTCTTGCACTAAGAGACTCTCATAGCTAGGGAATGTCTTGAATGAATGACTAACATGCTTATTGACTAAATTTTTCTTTGCAAACTTGGAAATGATTGAAACTAAAAATTTTGAACAATAATATATGCAAACTTAAAATGCAATGTTAAGACCTAGAATGAAATACAATTTTCAGATTTCAAACAAAGTAATTTATTGATTACACTATACAATGAAATGTTGTGAATACAAATTTGGAATGAAGCAATGTATGAAATGAACCACTTTAAGCTAGATTTAGTAAAATTTATGAAATAGAAGGTCAACCCACTAAATTAGATAACCAATAGCAGCAAACAGAAGCACATAAAAGCATATTTAAACCCTAAAAACTGCAACTTCAAAATCCACAGGGATTAAGATGCCAGCAAGGGCGTTTGGGTCCTGTTGTAGGAATTATGAGGTTCCAGAAAGTGAAACAGACAGCAAACAACTTAGACAAGGTTTTGAGCCAAAAACCCACAAAGGGACTAAGATGCCAGTAAGGGCATTTTAGTCCTAGTAAAGGTTTTTTTCAAAAAAACAACAAAGTTTGGATTGCTTACATTATTTTCAAGTTTCCTATCCAGTGACCTAATGTTTAGAAATAGAAAAGTGTACAAATGAATGTAAGAAAAAGTGACTAATGACAAGCAATTGAATGCAAAGTTGGATGCAATTTTTTCAATTTTGAATGTAATAATAATGTTCCTAAATGCAATTAGGATGAATGACAATGCACTTTTTTAGTTTTTTCAATGAGATAAAATGATGCAAGAAAGGAAAAATGAAACCTATATGCAATATCACTAATGAAAATATGGAAAACCCTAGATGCACTTTCACTAATGCAATATTCAATGCAAGAATGAATGCAACCTAGATCTAGGACCTTAATGAACTCCAATTCAAAAAAAAGAATTTTCAGAATGTCGGGTTCACCAAAATGAATCATAGAAGAATGGATGGTTTGAAAAAGGGACTCTCAATACAAGAAAGGAATCCCTAATCCTTTTTTTTTCCTTTATAGGGAGAATAGTTCATTCAAGGAAACCTAGGATCCCAAATTGAACTAACTATCAACACAAAGTTGAGTCAATTCTCCACAAGGAAGACCTAGGAAGACTCCTTAGGCTTTGAAGGGTTCACCACCAAGAAAAAGCTTGGAAAAGACAACTTGATATTCAACTCAAAAAACTAGTAATGCAAACAAAATAATGAGTGAAAATGACAAAATTAAGTAACAATAAGTTAGGATGTATGTACTTGGGAAGTCTAGAAATGTGATAAGGATTCTGGAAATGCAAAAATGTTATCAAAATATGCTAGGGAGGACTAAGACTCACTTACTATTTTCTTACTCTTGTTGTTTTCGGGGTTGATGCAAAATCTTCGAATGTTGGAACAGAATCTTTAAGAATCTCTATAAAATGCCACTTAGAGGACTAAGATGCCCTTACTGCTAACTTGGTCTTGATCTGAATTTCTGCAACTTCAAAATGTGATCCTGAGGTTCAATGTCTGCACTTCCTTCTTCCTAGATCTTAGGTCCTGAAACCTCCAAATCTGGCCTATAAGCGACTTTCTGTGAAGATGACAACTTTGCAATGCAATTTTGCAACTTAACAATTTTGCACTTCAAATGATCTTCAACCTAAATTTGCAAACATAAACACACAAGAGAGGAAAAACTTGTTGATTTTTAGTAAATGGGGGTTTGCCAGGGTCAAACCCCTTGTTGGTAATTAAACCTTGGAATGAAATGAAATAATGGAGGGAAATTTTGAATGAACCAACTGCTATGTTGCAACTCACCAAACCCTTGTTATGAAATCTGCAAACTTGTATGAAGTGGCTATCTTGAATGTAGATCTTGAATCAAATGAATTCTTGATAGATCTTGACTTGAATTGCTTGCTTGAATCAAAACCCTACATCACAAATGTTAGCTCAAAAACACACATGATGCAAGAATATCTTTGACATGATGCTTGAATCTTGATGATGGCTCCAAATGCTTGATGAATTTCTCTTGAATGCTCTTGTGAACTCAATTATTCTATAAGGATGAATACTTGAATGCTTGGATCACTTGATTGCTTGTTAGGATAAAATGAGTGAAAGAATCTTGTATTTATACTTATCTATGTTTAATATCTCTAAATTACACGACACCAAGCCAACATATGAATTCATTAATAAAATGAGTCTAAATCTCACTAAGATTTCAAAGTAAATCTCAAAAATAACTTAAGGGAGACTAAGACGCCCTAGGTGGCATCTTAGTCCCAAGGCTTGAAACTCATGGAATAGACTCCAAAAAGGGGCCTCTTTAAGGCACACTTGAAAAGAGGGTCCAAGACATTTGGAGAACAAAGACGCCCTAGGTGGCATCTTAGTCTCGGTCCAAAAATCAAGGAAACACAACCAAAATCATTAAATTATCATTTATCCTTTGATGTTTGTCGGGATTAGCCACAAAAAGATATAATTTATTAGGCTTGTGGATGCAAAATAGGACCAATTAAGACATAAATAAGCATAAATAAAGAAAGGTGAACCCAAACAAGTTTGAAAATGTAAGGGTATGCATTTTCCTACACTACAAAACCATAAAACCTCAACCTTTAAAATATCAACCCTTAAACCCTAAACCCTCAAACCTTAAACTCTCAACTCTCAACTATCAACCATATACCTTAAACCCTAATCCCTTAACCCTCAACCCTAATCCCTCAACCCTCAACCCTTAAACTCTAATCCCTCAACCCTTAACCCTAATCCCTATCTCTAAACCCTCAACACTCAACCTTTAAACCCTCAATCATTAAACCTTCAACCCTCAATCCTCAAACCTCAACCTTTAAACCCTAAACCCTGAAACCATTAAACCCTCAACCCTCAACCCTATACATTAAATTATCAACCCTATATCTATAACCCTTAAACCCTAATCCCTCAACCTTTAAACCCTCAACCCTCAACTCTCTACCCTATGCATTAAACCCTCAACCCTAATCCCTCAACCATGTACCTTAAACCCTAATCTCCTAACCCTCAACCCTTAAACCCTAATCCCTTAAACCCCCAATCCTTAAACCCTTAACCCTTAACCCTTAAACCCTAATCCCTCAACCATCAACCATAAACCCTATCCCTAAACCCTCAACCCTCAAACCTCAAACCTTAAACCCTCAACCATAAACCCTATACCTTAAACCCTAATCCCTCAACCCTTAAACCCTTAAACCCTCAACCCTCAACCCTTAAACCTTAAACCTTAAACCCTCAACCTTTAAACCCTTAAACCCTAAACCTTCAACCCTCAACCCTTAAACCCTAAATCCTACACCCTACACCCTCAACCCTATACTTAATCCATAATCCATCAACCCAATACATTAAACCCTAATGGACCTATACCCTATACACTTAACCTTGGACACTCAACCATGAACATTATCCCTCAACCCTCAACCATCTACCCTCAACCCTCATCCCTATGCCTTATATCATCAAATTTAAACCCTGAACCCTATACCTTAGATACTCAACCTTGAACATTATCCCTCAATTATAACCCCTCAACCCTCAACCTTATACTTAATCCCTAATCCCTCAACCCTTAACCCTATACATTAAACCCTAAACCCTACAACCTCAACCCTCGTCTCTATACCCTATAACCTCACCCTTCTACCTTAAACACTGAATATTGTCCCTCAACCCTATACTTAAAATCTAAACCATACACTCTCAACCCTTCACCCTAATCCATACTATAAACCCTAAACCTAATATCTTAAATGTTAATTTGTATACATTACACACTTAATCTTATACACTCAATGAGCCGAATATTATCCCTCAACTATAGACCCTCAACCTATTACTTAAGCCCTAATCCCTCAATCCTCAACTCTATACCTTAAACCCTAAACCCTACAACGTCAACCCTCATCCATATACCCTATATCCTCACCCTTATATACCCTAAACCCAAAACCCTTACATACATACATATAGGCCTACATAATACATACAAGCATATATACATACATACATACAAGCATACATATACATTGAACCACACAAACATGCATGTTGATGGTGTTTTATGCACAGCAACAACTTAGACATAATATGATATTCTATCTCTCTTGAAAGGTAAATCTCTATCAGCAAAGAGATAACCCCAAGGTCTCTAATGTCAGGTCTTGACAATGCAGTGAAACAACTCAGAGATAATGTGAATATTGTTGGTAATCACAAGGGGACCTTACAAAAAAAATACTAGAACCTCCAAACTTATCAGATTTCACAATATGTTGATACTTGAAACTCTTAAATCTAACCCAAATTCAAAGAAATAACAAAAGATGAGGGTTTCAGAAATCCTAAGATTAAAGTTACTCCTAAGATCAACAATACAGATGACAAGATACTTGAAATAGACCAATCCCTCAAAACTAATTTCTGCATAACCCAGATTCAACTTGCAATCTTTTAAGGAATTAAAAAAATTCAGATCATGAACAGTCATTCAAACCAACCCTCATTTTGCAATTGAAATGAATAAATACCCACAATTGAACTAGGCACATAAATATAAGGTCCAAGCTAACTTTACACAGCAACTCACAATCAATAAGTTGCCAAAAGCGTAGACCAGGGATCACTACAACATTCCAAACATCAAACCGCAAGTACCATTAAATCGTTTAACTCTAAAATCTAACATACATTCAAATATTTCCAAGAAATTTTCAAAGATAGAATAATAAGAACCATGAAAGATAAATCAATCCAAGAGAAGCCACCAAAGCACAATGTCTTCACTTGTATTGAATCACCCAATAAAAACAAAAATTCCAGTATTTTGTGTTACAACACTTGCTTCAAATAAAACTAACTCCTAATTCTAGCTTTCTGCTATATTGCTTAACTCACTTCAAAATCTAATCTTCTAGCCCTTACAAATGAGGCGAAATGTCATACTTATAGAGATTACACCATATGTCGGCCTAATTTAGGGTTACAAAGAAGGTCGACCACAAATAATTCGGCCTAGAAATTTCCTAAAATGAAACACAACATTGCATTAAATGTTTGAGACTCCATCCCAGGTCAGCCTAGAATCTCCAATATAGCACAATCCAATGCATGTGACTGATGAAAAAGGAATAATGGGGAAGCACAAATTTCGAAGCATTCATTCATTGGCTAGCCCTTTATCCCTTCCTCGACCCATTTTATCCTACACCATAAGAAAAATCCCCTCCAGGTCAGCTAAAGGTGGAATATTTAACACTTTAAATCTTCTCTCAATAGATTTAATTTCTTCTCTTGCTTGCTTAATGGTTTTATCCCAATCCACCTTTAGCGTTTGATACTTTTCCATGACTACAACATACGTAGCTGCTTCATCAAGTTGGTGCACAGTAACTAGACCATCATCAATTGGGGCATAAACCTCATTCCAACATTTCCTCAGTTGCTCCAAGCTTAAGTGTTTTGGTGCAAACTTTCTCCTTTTAAGCACAGGGGCACTGTCCTTCTCTTCTTCTTTGCCTGGTTCCTCCTTCGCAATAGACTTGTCTTTCCCAAGGACATTCTTCCTCTTTTTGGCAATTGGTTTCCTTTTCATAGTATGTCTTGGCTATATCCAGATCCAGGCTTACCACACGGGATCTGTCAAGCATGTCAAAGGTTTGTGCCATCGAGGGAGGAGATAAATTAGCAAGCACTCTGCCCTATGGGCCAATTATTCTCTGTGTGCCCTTGTCATAGTGCCTAGCACACTCTAAAACCAATTCATAACATTGGACTATGGGAGGAAACCCAGCTACATGAGCCAATCCTGAATCCACTAATCTTCTGGCTAACAATGGAGGATCTTGCACTGCCATTCTTTCCTTAAATTCTTCATACTCCCATTTTCCCACATTGGTATCAGTGATTTCTGACCAAACGGAGGTCAGCTTGCTCTCTGGAAACTTTCTTTTAATATTCAGCTTGATCTTCTATGCCTCTGAGATGGAAGATCCCTCAATACTAGGATCTATTTATTTGTTCTTGATCTTGTCAGTAACTGCCTTACTTGATTCAGCCTGCACTCAAAAGGACCACAATAAATATCTATTACAGCATGAAAGTCCAAGTTATTCCATCACAAATAACATGTTCATCATTCAAAGAAATCCAAACAACAATCAGAATCCCTTTAAAATATCGTTAAAGCACCCCTTCTTCAAAGTTCGGGATTTTGACCCCTTCACAAAATTCAGGCCAGAAGGGAATTTTGAGGAATTTCGAGCTAGGCAGAATTTAGTGATGAAAGCATAGCAAACATCAGAAGGTCACTCAATCATCATGCAAAAATTCAAGTCATAGCATCATATATCCTTAATTCACTCAAATCAATCATGTGATGCAAGATCATTAACAATTAACTCATGCATTCCCTTAGTTCTTCACTTCTAACAGATCTTCGAGGAATTCCATCGGAGATGGAAATCCCCGAAATTAATGAAACTTTGCACATTTCAGGAAAATGAAGGAGCAACAGAATTTCGGCAATTTCCCAAGATAACGAATTCCCAAGGAGTCAATCTTATTTTCACTTTTTACGCATGCCTTCAAGAAAACAACAAGGCGAAGGAAACTCGAGGAAATCCAAAGGTAAAGGAAACCCCCGAAATCATCAAAATCTCGAAATCTTTGACTTCATTAAGATTTCACCGAAATTGATCGAACGATCACAAATTTGGGACCCTGAGCTCGGATTTTGTTCACTTCGAATCGTTCATCAATGGATCTAACTTTCTAACTCCTCCAAGGGTGATCTAATTGCATGGGTAATAAATTCGAGATCAAACCCTGGGGTTTCATGATGAACATGTGATTACAAACTCAGCCCACTCGCTTGCCCCATTAAATCTTCGCGAATGTCTCAGAATCTTCAGGGCAAAGAAACTATCGAATGCAAATGAAAACTAACCACTCAAATCCACCCATAATCATCAGTTCCATTGAATGCAGGAGAATCCAAGATCAAAACCCTGGGCAAAACAAAATCATGCACAAGACCAGGCTTGGGGGAATGTAAAACTAGCAATGAATGGCGCAATCGGATCATCAAATTAGCAAGGATGGCCCCATCGATTTCAGAGGAAGCGTCGAAAGAACAAAGGGAGTAACCCTAACTTACTCATAGACCCCTATCATGCTAAAATCCGAACTCAAAGCACATTCATGACACCCTGGAGCTATTGATATTCATCAATTGAAAGCAAAGGCATTGTAAACATACCATGACTGCAGTGTAAGTCGAAATCACCAAACAAACGCCACCAAAGCAAGCGATCCAAGGTTCAAAATGTTTAAACTTGCACACAGCACCCGAAATTAAGCTCTCCAAATCCAAAGCAAGACAAAAGAGATCAAATCACTGCATAAAACCACCAAACTTCATTAAACACAGTCTGCAGAGTCCATATAGGAAGCATAAATGCAATGACATGACGAACCAAAATGAGTTCGAGTATCCGAGGTGATGGAGGAATTTCAAGAAATTTTGGGGAAGGCGGAATTCCCTGAGGAGTTAAAATCTCCGAGAACAGTGTAAAACTAGCTTCTGTCGGGATTTCCAAGCAACCGGGGATTTTCATCCAGAGAGAAAATTCCTGAAACTAGAGAAAAACCCAGAATTCACCTCAAGACTCATAATTTCAAAGTATTACCTCAAAAGGGGCATTTGCACAAGCAAGATAAGCATTTAGGAACATTGCAAAGTAACCAAATCTCACAACCAAAGGACCAAAGATCAAAACAAGGCCACAAAGCATAACCAAAAGGACCAAACAAAGAGGGTCCCTACTTTCAATGGGGCATGTGTGCAAAAACTGCAAAACAATGCATACATACAAATGTATATGCAAGCATACATACATAAAACATACAATTAACAAACTTACACAAAAAATACTAATTAAGCGAACCATAATGTGAGCGTGTTATAACATGCTTGCATTATTCCTTGCTTTGGGAATAAAAAATATAAAGCAAGACAAAGAAAACACAAGCAAACACATAAAGCAAGACATAATGTGAGTGCATTATAACGTGCATGTGTTAAGTCAAAACTGTGACATAATGCGATCATTGTATAACATGCTTGAATTATGTCAAAACTCTGACATAATGTGAGTGCATTATAACGTGCTCACATTATGTCTTGCTTTGGGAATCCTCAACCATTTGGCTTGGATTTGATTTGGGTTTCCAACCCAAAAGCTTGGGGTGCCTTCCCAACATCCAAAGACATGTTTTTGCATATTCTACAAAATTTCACATAATCTCATTCGTGTTGTAATGTCACAAAATTGCACCTAGCAAAAATTCCACATTTCACATCTTGCCTAGCATTTATGACACCTTAAAAACATTAATGGAAAAATCCCATGAGTTAGAATTTCATGATTCTGACTCCATCCAGACACATGGCGAAACGACAGAAGCCTGACAAGGTGTTTCTCAAAAAATCTAGGCTTTGGATGCCTACGTGGCACGTGGACGTCCACGCGGCATGCTAGCATCCTGGCGGTTTTCTGAGTTTGAAATAGCAAATCTTGAATCCTGACCCTTGCGACATGTGTCCTGGTGGTTAGGTTTCGAAGGTAATGGCTTTGTGTCGCCCTTGCATGCATAGAAACACTACTACTACTTGCTCTAGTCTTGGGTAAGCTCCATCCTTGAATAGCAGCACTTCTACAGATGAAGCCATGCCAGACTGAGGTCCATCTAGTAGCTACAACTCTCAAGCAAGCACATAGCAGTGTGCCTGTGTGCTTCGGAGAGGGTCTTGACCCGTGGGTAATGCTCTCTCTCCCTATCACTCTTTCTTACTTGTCAATTTACTACTTTGTGGTGTGGGCTCTACTCTGAAGCAAGTTTTGCTTTCACCACACACTTTGTCTACTTTATTTGCAATCCTTTCCAAACTTGGTTGTCCGTGGAGGTGGGAACACCAAAACGGGGGTCTGACTGAGGCAGACCCCTATACAGCCCCAACCATTTCCCCTTGATCTTTTGTGTGTAGATTACGAAGTGAAGCTTGGAGCAAAGATTTAGATGCACAGTAAAAGGTAATCTTGTTTCAATTTCCTTCATATTTTTTCCTTAGATTCTAGCTTTATGTTTGATGATCGTTTGACCTCACATGCCTTTGACCCGAGCTTAGAGACGAGATTCAGTTTTACCCACTTGAGCTCCTGAGTTCCTCGTGGCTTAGGATGCTAGTGTGTCTTTTATATGACAACTCATCGCGCTAGTGTACCAAAACTGAGTTGATGTCCTTTGGCCAAGAGCTCTAGAGCCAAAGGCAAAAATCTTGAAGTCTTGCTCTCTCGAGGTCTGAGATAACTTTTTGGTCTTTCCTTATAGTTTATCATTTTGTTCAAGTTGAGGTGTATAAGGGTAGTTCGTTCCCTGGTGATCTCTTGAGAATAAAGAGACCCATGTGTAGCAAATCCCTCCTATATCACATTTTGGTGAACTCGATGTGAACCGTCAGATCCATTTTCATAATGTCGCATCTTTATAATGATCCCTTTTCTAAAAAATATTTCGATATGTTGGAAGATGCTCTAGATGATTTCTTAGAAGCACTCTCCCCTATCTATAAATCTTCTAAACAAACTCTCTCCTTGCTAGCGGAGGATTCAGTAAATTTCGTTGTAGTCTTTGTGGCTCCTCCAAGCCCTAAGAAACCCATCATTTACGTGACCCCAACTGAGTTTTCCCCTAGAGAGTATTATTTCGTCCATGGGATTTCATGTCATAGCAATCCATCAGACTTATATTCGAGGTTCGTAAAAGCTACTGACTCTACTTATAATGTTGTCAGGCATACGTACAATACAAGGAGAAATAAACAAAACTTAGAACAACAAGCTTTTGTTCCCACATCGCAACCAATTCAGATTCCTACTTCTTTACCATCTTCTCAACCCATCCTTCCTTTAGCTCCTAAACCCGTGATCAAAGCACCAAGCGATTACGATCTTGTTGAGCAACTTCGTTTTACTCCAGCCAAAATCTCACTTTGGAACTTCTTTCAAATCGCTCCAATTTATCAAGAAATGTTGCAGGAAGCCTTACAAAAGATCCTCTTGTCTGCCTCTATTAGGCCTATGAACGTTAATGCGCTACTGGCACATATTCAAGTAGATTCGCCAAATATTATGTTCCACCCACAAGAACTTTCGCCTCCAGATGTGCAGAAGCAAGCATAACCATTGATGATTATAGTTAATGCTAACAACATCGGTATTAGGCATACCCTCGTTGACACTGGTTCAACTCTCAACGTTTGTGGTATAGACCTATTGCCTAAGATCAAAGTTGATTTGTCTTTTTTAGCAACTTCTTCCTTGTATATTCGCATGTTCGATAACGCTAGCTGCCAAGCTCTAGGTACAGTAATACTGCCTTTGTAGCTAGGCCCCATTACCTTATCGACATTGGTTTATGTGATGCCTGGTCCATTACCGTGCAATATTCTTTTAAGAAGACCTTGGATTCACGCTATGGGTGCAGTAACTTCTACTCTACATCATTCTTTGAAATTTGTCGCTAACAATCGGGTGGTTATGGTTAAACCAAATCTAGAGGTCGTGCACCTTTGTTTGTTGGTTGCTATTGGTAGTGCCTCAGTTGCATCCACTCTCCAGAATTGTATTCCCTGCTTAATCATTGATGCTATGGCATGTTCCTCGTCGATACCCTTTGTGGAAGTTGTTCCCCAAGCGAGTATTGACAAAGATGAACCGCCTAAAGTAAAAGATCCTAAGTCTCCCCCATTCTCTCCTTCATCCTCTCAATCAAATGCTCTCTTAGGTGATGATTGGGGTTCCTTGAATTTCTCTGAGTTCTTCATAGAAGAATACAAAGTTGGACCCCTCTAGTATTGAATTTCTAGGTGGACTGTTGACATAAGTATAGGTGACCCTCCCATTGGGGAGGAGAAGTGTGATCCTGTCTAGGAGACCACTCCTCCCCCTGCTCGAGAGAGTGACTCCGCTCTTGCAAATGAGGTCAATGTTTGCGAACCAAGTAAAGAAAGTGGGACAGCTTCCATAGAAAATTTTGACATCCATTGGTGGAATGAGACACTCTATGTGGAGCCACCCCCTCCTGAGGTCCTACAAACTTGTTATGGGTTTGGGTACAAACTCATTTCTCAATATAGCTATGGGAAGAAGGGCCTAGGGCGAATTGAGCAAGGAATCCAAGTCACTATCCAGTTTAAGCAATGACAATGCTATCTAGGTTTAGGTTGCTATGTTCAACAGTCTAAACAAAAACCTTGGTGGAGTGTTAATATGATTACAACTGAGCTGTAGGGTTTGGTCCACCCTGAGTTGATAGAAGAAAGGGGATGAACTGAGAAGGTTCCTTTGGATGTCTTATCTTCAAATGAAGCATTAGGGGAATTCCTATGTGCTTACTCTTTGTTGCCTCCTTATCAGCACAAGAAGCGATTCCTGTATCACTTGCATAAACAAGCATACTTCGGAGAATTTGTTTTGAATATCAATGAGGAAGACCCTTTGTCTAATGTCAGCTGTGATGTTCTGATATCTCATCCCAAGGACTGCAACCCTCTCCTTAAAGGAGATACTATCGAAGTCCTTATGGATCCTAAGTCTTCAGAAAAATTAATCAAGATTGGGAAGTGTCTCTTGAAGAAGAAGTCGATGAACACTCTGATCTTTTACGCACAAACCCTAATATCTTCTCTTGGACATATGAGGATATGCCCAATATTGATGAATCTATAGTGGTCCATAATATCATCCTATACCCCGACGCCAAGCCAGTTAAGCAAAAATTTTGAAAGATCAATCCCAAGGTAGCTTTGATGGTCAAGAGTGAGATAGAAAAGTTGTTGAAAGCAGGTTTTATCTGTCCAATTGACTACTCTCCTTGGATTTCAAATATAGTTGTTGTTAGCAAGCTTAACGGCCATATTTGTATATGCATTGACTTTCGAGACCTTAATAAGGCTTCTCTTAAAGATGATTTTTCGTTACCTAATATAGATATGATTGTGGACTCGACCGCGGGCCATGCATTATTATCCTTTATGGATGGCTTATCGAGTTATAATCAGATTCGTATCAACCCGAATGATCATTAAAAGACAACCTTCACTACCCCTTGGGGTACTTTTTGTTATATGGTCATGCCCTTTAGTTTAAAGAATGCAAGAGCAACTTACCAACAAGCGATGACCTTGATATTTCATGACTTCATTCATAAAATCTTAGAGGACTAAGTTGCAAAGTTTACAAGGGAAGATTCAGGCAATTCGTAGATTCATATATCAATTGGTTGATCGTACCCTCCCTTTCACTCATTTATTAAAGAAGGATATTCGCTTCATATGGGATGAAGAGTGTCAAAAATCATTTGAATCAATCAAAGCATATTTGACCAATCCTCTTGTATTGATGTTGGCTATGCAAGATAGACCCTTCTTGCTTTACCCTGTTGCATCAACATATGCCTTGGAAGCTTTGTTGGTTCAGTATGATGACGCAGAAAGAGAGAGAGTGGTCTACTACATTAGCCACGTCCTTGTCGATTATGAAACTCGTTATTCATCCATGGAGAAGCAATGCCTCGCTCTCGTATTCGTTACGCAAAAGCTAAGGCACTACCTCCTCCATGATGAAACACGCGTCATAGTAAAAATAGATGTTCTGATACACTTGTTCTCTAGTGCTGACCTTGTTGGGAGATTAGCGAAGTGGGTTATGTTGCTTTCTGAGTTCAACATAAAATTCATCACTCAGAAATCGATAAAAGGCCAAGCGGTTGTCGATCAATTAGCCGACGCTCCCTCATCTCGCTCTTTCCCTTGGTTGGACCTGTTTCTTGATTAGAATATTTTCACAATTGACTATGATCTCGAATGGAAGATGTACTTCGATGGGTCAAGGTGTCAGACTAGTTCTAGAGCAGGTGTGATCATGATATCCCCTGAAGGCAAACCAATCCCTCTATCCTTTCGATTAGATTTTCCTTGCACTAATAATATCATTGAGTATGAAGCTCTTATTATCGGCTTACGTGTCATGATTGCACTAAAGATTAAACATCTTTGTATACTAGGTGACTCTAAACTTATTGTGAACCAGATTACGAGAACTTATCAAGTTAAGCAAAGTAGATTATCTCGATATCGAGACCTCGCTTTGTCCTTGCTTAATCAATTTTCCTCTTTCACAATAAACAGTGTCCCTAGGAGAGAAAATAGACATGTTGATGCCATGGCAAGCGCTGCTTCCTTGGTACCTTCAAAAGAGGATACGAAAGAATATCACTTTGTGGTTCAAGTCGTGCGAACCCCAACAGCTTTCAATCAGCCCGAACTCGAGTCTCTAGCTTATTTTCATGCAAACTCAGGAGAGTGGTTCTCTATTATCTATGGTTACTTAAAGACTAGAAACTTTCCCAAGGATGCAACGAAAAATGATCACACTCGTATATGAAAGCTTTGGCGCGTTATGCCATTCTATCTAACGTTCTTTATCGAAAAGCTTATAACAGCCTGTTACTAAGGTGTCTCACTAAAGAGGAAATATCCCTTGCCCTTAAGGAAGCCCACTCAAGCTCCGGGGGTGGACATTTCAGTGGTAAGTCCTTGGCGAGAAAATTGATACACATGGGGTACTAGTGGCAAACAATGGAACAGGATTCCTTCAATTTTGTCAAGAGGTGCCTTCAATGTCAACAACATAGACGTCTTATTCACACTCCTGCTTAGGAGTTGCAAAATCAAACTTCTCCTTGGCCATTCGCAAAATGGGGGTTGGATATCATCAAGAAAATATCACCTTTGTCTTCCAAGGGACATACTTTTATCATTACTGCTACAGGTTATTTCACAAAATGGGTCGAGGCCATTCCACTCCGATCCATGAACGTCGAGACTATATGTGGTTTCCTAATGAACAATATCATTTCTCGTTTTGGATTGCCTGCTATGCTTGTTTCTGACAATGGTACACCATTCAAGGACAAGGAAGTAAAGTAATTCTTGGAGAAATTTCATATTCAACATAGGTTTTCTACATTGTACGCTTTTTGGGCCTATCGTACGAGTTTCCATATGGCGATGGGAACAGCGCCTTATAACCTCGTGTATGGTGCCAAAGCTATCATGCCTTCAGAGTTGGAAATTTCATCCTTGTGAGTTTCCCTTAGAGGGTTAATTGACAATGAAACCTATTGTATCAATCGCTTGCATCAACTAGAGATGCTCAATGAGCGTCGTCTATAGACCTTCGATCATCTTAAGGCTTATTAGCGGTCGTTATCTAGATAATATAACCAGAATGTGCTTCCTTGAACCTTCAAGTTAGGAGATCTGGTTCTATGTGAAAACCAACGAAATGTAAATGCACCACCTGATCAGAAAGGGAAGTTTAGTCCTAACTAGTTA
Source organism: Sequoiadendron giganteum (assembly GCA_007115665.2). Taxonomy (NCBI): domain Eukaryota; kingdom Viridiplantae; phylum Streptophyta; class Pinopsida; order Cupressales; family Cupressaceae; genus Sequoiadendron; species Sequoiadendron giganteum. The sequence goes on along the minus strand of CM021105.1, from coordinate 629,763,387 downwards.
GATCCGTACATTGTGATTTTTGTGTATGGTTCAGGTGCCTATGGGTTATCGTCTATGGATGGAACACCTTTAAAAGAGCCCGTTAATGTGATTCATCTTTTTCAATACTATGCTTAGCATTCCAATGTGGCACATGTGTGGTCTTCTCCCTAAAAAGTAGTAATACTACAAATGTTGACATTGCTCATTCTCACATTATGAAAAAAATTGTGTATATAACATGCCCATGTGTGTGTGCGTGAAATAAAAACTTACATACATGTGTCTGACTATGCTATGTATCCATACATCACATTACATCTTTTAAAAGTAATTAGATCATCATTGAATTTAATTAACATATAATCAAACGTGTTTATTAAATCATGATTAGCATCCAATGAAAGCATACATCTATATGAACAGATAACATCCATAAGCATGAACATACATGAGAATAAATAACATACACATAAACAAAGGCATGATACTAAAACTGATGTATATATATATGTCCATGTATGAATCAAATGTCATGTACATGTATCGGGTCACTGCTATAAAAAATGAGTGGCTATTGAATATATGTCTATACAAAAGAGCTACAAACATGTATATATGTGTATCTGACTACAAAAATGATATACAAATAGAAAGGCTCCTATCCCTATGGCGCATGGCTCCTTGAGCCCTCTGGCTCTAGTGGTCGCTCTGGCGCCCTCAGAGGAGGCTGCACGATGGTATCAGAATGGGATCGGTGTGAATGTGATAAAGACATGGCATTTCACATCCCTCTGAGCTCCCCCTGTAGCAAACATATGTCCATCTTCGCCTGCACCAACTCCTGCTGTAGCTACTAGACATCTGTCGGGATCACGGTTGTTGGTTGCACGTCGAGGTTATCGATGCAACTCTGAAGGGCATCACGGGCCTGCTCGGTGGCCTCAACCCTCGTCACTGCCACATCTTTCTTAGCAAGCATCGTCCGCGGCTCCCTCAACAGCCGATCGCACTAACCTTGAAGGGTCGTTAGCTCTACTGTCAATTGCACGATCTTCGCGCCCCACTCCTTGTAGGCGATCCTCAAGCACGCTACCAGCTCAAGAGTGGGGGCACGCCTCCCTGTTGACACCAGCTAGTAGGCCTTGAGAATTGTCCCCTAGATAGGCACGATAGGGGCCACCTCTGAAATACACTAAGCTCTTAGTCCAGTCCATTCCTATACATCCTCTGCAACCACAGAGAAAGAAACAGAAATCAGTATCACATGGCATATGTATACATATCATAAACTGAAAGAATCAAAAGCATAGAAATATAAACATGTACTATGTATACTTGGATCCCCTGGCTGCCATGAGCGATCAGGGTGTGGGTCGATGCTGGGTCCTGCGCCGTTGACATCAATGGCCGACCACGGCGATGTTAGGGCTTCTACTATTGGGGCATTGGAAACTAGTGGTGCTGATGAGACGGGCATAGCCACGGGAGGGTCTGATCTCCTCTGCCACCTCGGCCTCGCAGGTGTCGCCTCTGCATCACCCTATTGGCGACCTCTCCTCTTATGCTGCAAGGGTGGGTGGGGCAAGTCCTCCTGTGGACCAGGGTCCCCTCCTAGGGCACCCTTGCCGAAAACTAGAGCCGGTCGATGCCTCTCCCACCACCACACAAAATTTGCTGCCACCCCGACATTGTCTATCACTGCCATGGCCGACAGATCGTGTTCGGGCTCATCGTCATCTGAAGGGACAATGTCTATGATAGTGGGGCAGGGGCAATCTCCCACGCTTGTTGTACTTCAGTGTGCCCTGGTGTAGGTGGGCACATCGAGCGGGATGGTTTGAATACGGCCATGCTGCCGCATGACCCGACTCCAATAGTATGGAACAATCACAAAATCACGACGACCTATCAAAAAATGGTCCCACTGTAGGTTCCTAAGGAACCTACCATCATCGACCCACCTGAAATATTGATAGGGCCTCCACCTGACCTCTCTTGCAGCAATAGTATCAAACTGTAGCCGCCAAAACTGTAAATCTCCAAAATGCCATTGGCCTGTCATGTCATACTAGTGGGCCATAGGAACCTGATATGGTTGTCGCTGGGGAAAACCGACTGGGCAGGTGCACATGATGTGGGCAAAAGCCCACACCTACAAAAGTGTGCACATTGTCAGACTGCGGTACTCATAGTGCACATACCGCCCGAGCTCCTGGTAAAGGTGTGCTAGCATGTTGCGCCCCCAGGAAAAAATAGTATTGTGCTCCACCATCTCTCTAATGGTATGGACAAGGCCCCCATGAAGGTGTGAGCTTCGCCCATATATGGTGATGTGGAAAGCAACGGCGTTGTGGTCCTCGCCTAGTCATGCTAGTGCATATAAATGCGGCCCATGTCGTCATTGTCGTTTGTCTTCCCCGTGCAGTAGAGGACGCCCTCGCTTCGCTCCCGCGTCAATCGAGTGTTATCTATGGCCACCCACTGTCTGCGGATGGGTAGCCTGAGGATCCGATAAACATCCTCAAGCCTGACGGTCATATCCCCACAAGGTAACTAGAAAAATGACATAGTAGCATCCCACCTCTCCATCAAGGCAGTGAACATCCTCTCGTGGTATCTCATCTCTGGCATGGTGAACATGTGCCAGAGACCGACCCTTTCTAGAAGTGTGATCTCATCCTGCGAGAGGCGATCCCTCTGCTCGCGAACGAGTCGGAATGCTCGCCCTCTCGGATGCTCCCAGATCTTCAGGTACTGCAAAAAGTAAAAAATTCTAAGTCAGAAATATCCACATCCATCGTGAAAACATGTAAAAAATGCTTAAGGACAGATGCACGCCACGTAGACGTCTACGCACCACGCACGCATCCCAGATCACCATGGTCGCCCCGAGGACGCCAGCATGAACCCAAGACTACAGCGCATGTCATGGACGACAGCGCGTATTGTAGACATGCACATGAAATCTGGATGCTCGCGCACGTCGACATGTGGAAATGTGCAAAAAATTAACCAAATTACACAAAAAAAAAGGCTTAGAGGCCTACCTGGTCCACCTCGCGACCCTAGGTGATGTCCTCGCATAGCTGCTCCAACCTTGGCGCCTCGTACTCTCTCCTACTCAACATTTTGCTAACTTTTCTCTCAAAAAAGTCAACAATTTGCTTGCAATGAATAATGAAAATGACCCTTATAGGGGCCCACCTAGGTATATATATAGGACCCCCAGGGCCCATTTTTCTTAGAGATTGTGGCTCCCTGGTTTCTCCTAACTTTACCCCACCAAGTTGGGGGAAAACTCAGGAGGGGGCATATAGTCACCTCTTGATCATATTTTCCCCTGAATCAACGACATTTTTTGTTGAACATTCTTCTCTCCGTAGTAATTTCTTCTGATTTTTCAAAGCTAACTCAAAATGTTAAGTTTTGCAAGAGACAGTTTTGGATGATCTTTCACAACCGTTGTGTTGATGTTTATTGAGCTCAAAATCTGGGGGAATCCTCAATACCGATTAGCTCGACCTCCGTGGCCTCTACAGTCCCCCTCCCTTGGCAAGCAATTTCGTGAAATTCAAAACTCAAGTGAATTTTTCTTCTCTACTTTAGTGAGGCTGATTTTTCCCAAAATCGAGCCCACTAAAGTGGGGGAAAAATGTAATGTCACAAAATTGCACCTAGGGGCAATTCCACATTTTCGCATCTTGCCTAGCATTTTTGACACCTTAAAAAACATTAATGGAAAAATCCCATGAGTCAAAATTTCATGATTTTGATTCCATGTGGACACATGGCGAAATGACAAAAGCCTGACAAGGCATTTCTCAAAAATCTAGGCTTTGGACACCTGCGCGGTGCGCGGACGTCCGCGCAGCACGCTAGCGTCTTGGCGGTTTTCTGAGTTTGAAACGATGAATCTTGAATCCTGACCCTTGCGACACATGTCCTGGCGGTTAGGTTTTGAAGGTAATGGCTCTGTGCCGCCCTTGCATTCATAGAAACCCCCTTTTGGCTCTCATTTTGGGGTTGGAAGCTATCAGTTGAAGCACTACTACTACTTGCTCTAGTCTTAGGTAAGTTCCATCCTTGAATAGCAACACTTTTACAGGCGAAGCCATTAAGGACTAAGGTCCCTCCAACAACTACAGCTCTCAAGCAAGCACATAGCGATGCACCCGTGTGCTCCGGAGAGGGTCTTGACCCATTTGTAACATTCTCTCTCCCTATCACTCTTTCTTACTTGTTTATTTACTACTTTGAAGCGGGTTTTTCTTTCACCACACACTTTGTCTATTTTATTTGCAATCCTTTCCAAACCCGGTTGTCTGTGGAGGTGGGAACACCAAACCGGGGGTCTAACTGAGGTAGACCCTTATACAGCCCCAACCTTTTCCCCTTAATCGTTTGTGTGCAAGTTATAAAGTGAAGCTTGGAGCAAAGATTCAGACGTACGGCAAAAGGTAATATTTTTTAAGTTCCTCAGTATTTTTCCTTAGATTCTAGCTTTATGTTTGATCGGTTGACCTCACTTGCCTTCGACCCGAGCTTAGAGATGAGATTCAGTTTTACCCACTTGAGCTCCTGAGTTCCTCACGGCTTAAGACGTCGGCGCATCTTATAGATGACAATGCGTTGCGCTGGTGTCCCAAAACCGCGCTGATGTCCTTTGGCCGAGAGCTCTCCGACCAGAGGCAAAAATCTCGAAGTCTTGCTCTCTCAAGGTCTAAAATAACTTTCTGGTATTTCCTTATAGTTTATCATTTTGTTCAAGTTGAGGTGTATAAGGGCAATTCGTTCCCTGGTGATCTCTTGAGAACAAAAAGACCTGTGTGCAGCAAATCCCTGTTATATCACACGTGCTAACTATCAGGTTTTCACATGTTTCAAAGTCGAGTAAATCGAACACTTGAGTAATGTTAGGCTGTCGTAGCTATTTAATGATGTAATTTTTTTCACATTTTGACTATGTTAAGGATTTTATCTTCAATTTATTTTGTTTGTCTATTTTTTTTCAAAAAATTGTTTGATATTTTTTACTTTATTTTTTAACCGTCATTGAAATTTCAATTAAATTGCATTTTTATAAACTAGACTCCATTCTACACATTCAAAAAAATGATTTTCGATTATTTTTCAAAAATTATAAGGTAGCATGGCCAAATTTGTATTTTTTAAAATGTATCCACTTTCAAAATTAGATAAAAATATATATTCATTTAAAAATTATCCAAAAAATCGAGCATAGACTACATGTTATTAGTTAATTTCTCACTGAAGTGATTTTATAAATACTAAACAAAATTTAACCTTTTGAGCAAGCCACAACAGGCACTATGTCATGTTTTTTTGACAAAAACAATACCAATTTTTATGGCTCCTTTTTGTGAATCCCTTAATCTCTACCATTTTTTTAGTAATTTAGAAAGTAGACTCGAAGCACTACAACCCATGTTTTTGTTGCATCTAAAATTTTTGAGTGTAACTATCTTCAATTTTTCATCCAAGGTTAGTGTTTCCTTATTTGTGAAAAAAATGGCCACTTCAGACCCCTTTTTGGCCCCTCATCTTTGTGCATTACCCCATTGGTTTTTTTTCGAAATTAGCACTAATGGTTCTTTTTGTAGTAATTTGGGTGTAGTGGATATTGGTGGAGTTAGTGGTATAATATTAGTTTAATTTTCTTCTCTTTTTTTATATATAGAGTTTGTCATTAATAATTAGATGGAGGATTGAATCATCCTTATGGATCTAGAGAAAGCCTGTGAGCTAGGCTGGAAGAAGATAATTTGTAAGATGGATTCTATGATTTTGGTCTCCCTTTTGAAAAATTGGAGCTCTCATGAATCTTCTTAAAGGTTGGCATCTTCTATGAAGCATATCATTCACCTTTCATGAAACTTTAATTCCATCTCTTTTATTCATATTCATAGAGAAGGGAATGTTGGAGACTATTTTGTCAAATGGGTTGTTGTTTATCACATCTAGGATATCACAAATTTAGATTCATTGTCTTTTGCTCAATTTGTGTAGGTTTTCCAACTCCACAATGATTTGGTATGATATTTTGATCCTTTTTCTATTATTATTATTTATTTATTTATATTGTATGACTTTTTTATTTCCTAAAGATGTTGGGTTCGTTAAACACCTCTTTCTGTTTATATCCTTTAAACTTTAATCATAATTTTTATTTTTTAAGTCTAATTTTTTTATAGATTGTCAATTAATATATTTATATTTTTTACCAAAATATATAGATTTATTGTAATTGTAGCGCCAAATGACATGACTTAGCTATCTGTACTTTCATGATACAAACATATTTGATCATAGTATGTCTTTTCCTATTTTTTCCACCAATACTATTTTTTATAATTGAATGCAGCAAATCAAAAAAACATATTACAAATCAGCAAAAAAACTACTAGGGTAAAGGACCCAATACTTGAGCATGTTTCAATAGTTGCACGATATCATTTGTTTATAGAATGCCCAATATTTTTAACAATATTTGACCAATAGTTGTGACTTTAAAGTTGTTAGTGTTGATGACTACCCATAATTAAATGAAATGTATTCCTTAGATCTAAAAAGCAACCAATGTTATTCCACATCAACGCCCAATAAAACATGATGTAGATACACAAGTATTGGTCTCACTTTTTTTTTGGGCCTTTTTAGACACCTTGACAAAAAGCATGTTGATGTGGCATCATATTTGATGATGTGGCCCTGCAACCTTAGTTATAAGCAAGGGACTTGCCAAGTAAGCTGTTGTAAAATATTGGAAGTGATTTGAAATTTCCACGTAGGATTTTGAGAAGCGTGAAGTTAAGGTACTCAACTATTGGGTCCTCTACCCTACTGAAGAGGCAACCAAAGTAGCAACGCACAAAAGTAGTACTTACAAACCAATCAGTTTTCAAATAATACTTGTTTTCCTTAGTGTTTTAAATGTGTACAACCATATACTAGATGCCAGTTCCTAGATACTAGATTGCTAGGTAGGTGACCTGCATGGGTGAAGAAGGGAAAATGAAACCGCAACTTGGAAGAGATCATGACAAGACTTCTCTTCATCGCTACACACACTTGGGAGTCAATAAATCCCTGGCAGAGGAATGAGAGAATGTCATTCGTTTAGCTTCCACTTTACTAGATATTGAATTATTGTAAATGAGAAGTGCAATCTTCTAGATCAATCAAAAAAAAATTCTTTTAGTTTTAGAAGAGTGTCTCTAAAGTTGTTGGAGGTAGAATATTGATAACAACCAAGTATATTAGTTCTCAATGGTACGCTTGTAGTAGTAGGTGTTATGTGTCATCTGCCCAACACACGCCAAGGCTCTCACAAATTATTTAGCCAAGACATCTATAATTTGGTATGGGAACCATCTCAACTTAAAAGGCATGAACATTTATTGAACTAACCTATGTGATTGTAAGTAAGAACCCTATTACACTAGATGATTTTCATTATATGTGATTTTTTTGAGCTCTATAATATGAGTTAGCCTACCAATTTGTGGTCGCTTGCCAACTTTCTTGCAAAAGGGTTTCACAAGACATTTATAGGATATGCATCGTAAGCTTCAACATATGTTAATCCTTCCTTTGTGGATAAGCTCTCTTCTTGAATGGAAGTCACTTCTCAAATGTATGGCTCTACTATTCTCAAATTGCACTATCTGAAATTGGCTTTGGTCAAAGATTAAGTAATAGTTGCAAGTACTTTGGTGGCCAATTAGAGTTATTTGCATTGAAAGAAAATTGAGTTATATCTCTCACAATTATATTAATAAATGTAGAATATTATTAATAATAGTAATAAATTATAATTAAAAAAAATCAATATAAATAATTTAAATTAAATGTTTTTTTAATATGTAGAATTATAAAAAGCTAAATTAATATAAAGGATCTATTCTTCATCAGCGTATCCTCTCTTTGTATTGCGTTCTCAAAATGGATTTAAGAAGCGGCTTCATCCCATTCCATCCTCCACCGTCATCACTCACAATGAAGATGCAAAAAGGAAAGGAAAGGTCCTTTTATAGTCCACGATACCGGGCGGTCTATTTTTGGGTCTACAAATGGCTTGCAGTATATGGGACTCCTCGTACTCCCAATATGAGGAAGGCACCTAACTCGTGCTCCACAATACGAGGTGTACATACCTTACCCCCTGCAAGATTTGAACTTGTGACCTCTATTTCAAGAGTACAAGTTCTCACCATTAGACCAACTCAAGAAAAGGGTTCTTCAGGATAGCTGATACTTCCACCCTTTGCCTCAACATACTTTTTGATACAAAAGGTCCAACAATCCTCCTATAAAACTGCTGAGTTTGACACCTAACTGTAGCTATTTTGACTGCAAACTGAAACTATTAACGACAAACCGGCATTAAGAACACGTCTACAATTCCTATTAACACCTATTGAAAAAATAGAGAGATAATATTTTATATTCATCACAAAACACATTACAGAGATTTTCTTGAGCTACAGCTCATACTTCATACTACCACTACTGTGATTCTTACAGCTTCTCTCTCACTAAACACTTCTTACATTCTAGAGCTTCGGCTCTTCATAAACACAATCACCATTACAGACTTCTTAGAGCTGCTGCTCTATGACACCCAAACAACCACTGCATCTCCTTACAACTTACAGAGCTTCAGCTCCGGCTCTGTCTTCCACACACGATTAGACTTCTGAATTGCTTACAGCTCTTGAGAGCTGGACTCTTGAGAGTACATACCAAAAACAAACTTAACCAATATATAGATTTAAGCATTCACAGATGACAGAGGATAGTCAATAAAATAATATATTATTTAGTACACAGAAAGCATGCGAAGTAGGATGATATGACGGAGGATAGGCTGGAGGAATTAATATGCAGTTTAATCATATCCAACCCAAAATCTAACCTTATTACTTGTCTTGCTGACACGAAGGCGGAGATGATGCATTCCAGCTTGGAAATAAATGCTCTCACGTATGAGCAAATATGTGCTGGCGGTGATTGAAGAAACTAGGGAGGAGGAGTTGGGATTAGGTTTTCCAACAATTGACACATATCCATCATGAGCGTAATTCAGTTATTGACTTATTCTAAGAGCTTTATTAACCTTGTTCAGGCAATGGCCATGGAAGATGTCCAGGGTCGCAGTAAAACCTGAATTTTTGGAAGGCTTGAATGCCATCCATTGAAACATTGTAGCGGCTCAATGTTTCTCTCAGCTTCCACCATTCTTCTCGCTCCTCCTCTTCATCCCTCGCCTTGCTTTTGCCTTTATTTCTAGCTTTATGTGAAGCTTTCTGACTCTCCATTACCGTTGTGCTCTGTTGCACAGAGCTTTCTCTATTATTGTCTTCTTCATCTGAAGTCGAAACGTCTCTTAATCGATTTTCTCGCTCTTTTTCCTCTTTGAGAACTTTCTTGATGATCACTTTCAGCATATCCTCCACCTCCTTCTCCTCTTGCAAAACCTTTCTTACCGCTAACTTTAGCCCGCCTTCAAGATCGACCTGCACCATGTGTTTTCGCTTTCCTTTCTTGGAGCTCTGAAGCCCTTTTATTTTTAGGGAATGCCCTCGTTTCTTCTCTCTTTCTTCGTTCAAAACCTTTCTTACCACTTCCTTCAGATAATCTTCTCCCTCAGTATCATCCTCGCGGGAAACTGTTCTCATGCTCTTCTCAGGCAAGTTGCAACTTGTCTTCTCCACTTCTTCATTGACGCTGTCAATGGTGTCTTCCTTCCTTTTTGTGGCCGGCCACCTCTCATCGATATAATGCTCAACAATCTCTCTCAACGAAGGCCCGTTATTCTCCTCTTTAACTTCCCCTTTCTGAATATCATGTACCATAATCCACTTTCTTAAAACCCCAAGATCGTGCCAATTCTGCGTCAGTGCATACAAAAAATATTAGTTTTTGGCTACGGGAACTATAATTTCGTGCAGAAGGAAATAAAATAACCAACACCGTCCGTTCAAGTGAGCACCGTTGAGGTAAGATTTTGAAATATTATGACGCTGCCTTACTTGTACGAGAGTTGTTATGAGGTGCTTCCATTGCCAGCAGACGAAAACCCATGCAATCAGTTGAACCTGCCATCCTGCCAGCGGGATCGCTTCGGGGCTTTTAGACAAAATATTCCATGCTAGCCGATGGTATGTCAACAAACATTTCCATTCTCGGGGAAGTCTTCTGCTGCGTGTGGATCGAGTATGAAGAAAGCAAACCGCATTCTTTTCTCCTTCGCTATACTTGGGGATCAGCATGTCAGTTGTTATTGATGATCGGGAGAGATCATCCTTAAGACTTCGCTCACTGTCGCTGTCTTCTCGCTGTTGTTCGGCAGTTGTCTTCAGCTTATTATCACCTGAATGCAACAAACGTCTAGCTGTTATTATATCCATCTAAAATAAAAATTAATATATTTGCTTAGAGGTTGGTATGTTCCTAGCTACAATGCTAACTATTATGCCTTCTTGATAAGTAAACATGATTCAGAAGCTCGTAGGAAATAAAATTTATATAATAGAGCCAGCTTATTAAACTTGAAACCTGCGACGCTTTTGATTGACGGTTCGTTGTCGGGTGTCTCAGCTATCTCAATCTTCGTTTCTTCAATTCCCCAGCCTTTTGCTAACAATCATTTTGAATTAAAATGGATTATTGCACAAATCATCGCCTAAAATGCTCTGTATTTGAATTGAATGATCTATTCACCTGATTTCCGAATCGTTTCTTGCCGTTCTGTTTTTACAAATCCTTTTTGGGTTGCATCTGTTGAGGGAAGCAACGTTCTCAAGTATAAGGGCCACATTAAATTAATGACTTCAGTTAGACATAGACCATTAATCTACTTGTTTCCGTTCAGCTTAAAAGGATTGCATCTGCAATATTTTCACCTGAAAAGCTGTAGTCTCTTTCTTGTTTAGCTTCAGATTCTGCCAGAGGTTTCATTGTTTCTCCTCTAGCTACAACAACATCAGAGTGTAAGTAACATGCCATCATCCGTTAAAGTGGTGTGGTACCTTGATGCAAATATAAGATATTACTTGTATAGAGTCAGAGGTATTCACCTAACTTAGTTTTCTTTGGAATTGAAGTTCCAATTTGAAACTTTGGATTTACTTTTCTACGCCCAAAAGTATTGTGTACTTCTGTTTGTGCTGCTGGGTTAGTAGACCCTTCTCTGCTATCCCACATTCCTAGTTGGCCTTGCAAAAATTTCTTGGACTCTGAGTTACTAGGGTCGGGTAGGTCTAGTGGCAGCTGAATTATTTCCTTAAATATTTGTCTGCTAAGTCCTGATTGGACTTATTAGGTTTGCTATTCTTGGCCCCAAATTTTCTTACTATTGCCCTCTCGATCATGCTCTTGTCCATGCCCAAAATGACGTTGACCTCGCAAGCAGCCAACACCATATTCACTGTTGATAATATCTGACATTTAAAAGTATTTAAGAAACTTAGAGAACCAAATATTAATATATGAGAACTATAATAATAGACGTATTAGTGCAGAAAGTTATACCTGCAGAATCACATTTTCTTGGCAACGATCGAGATCGTCAACGAAGACTACTATCCTAAGATTATCCTTGAATGCAGGGGGCATCTTGCGAATCGTTGTTCGTGGAACGTAGTTGTCATCGCAGCTCAATGTAATGCAGCACCATATAAAGGCGAACACCTTCCACAACCAGGAGGGTCTATAACCGAGTTGTTCTTTCAAGAAATTGATGTCAAAAATAACCTTCTGATGATAGCCAAGCTTTTGGCTATGGTCTGGCAGACATATATAATCCACGACCTGAGAACTGATCGGTTTCACAACAGACATGACTGACTTCACCACAGCCCAAACAGCTACAATCATCGATGCAGGTAGACTTCCATACTTAAGATCTTTCAAATCTTTATTTTGGACTTTATCAAGTAGCAACCATGCAATGGCACTGGACTAGATGGCCACTAATACTGAAAGAAAGCATGGGATGATCACTCCTAAGCAGATATCGTTTCTGCGGGTTTTCCAATTATATCTCCAACTGGTTCTTAGCTTGTGCGCCACCGTCATTGTCGCTTCCAATTGTTTTGTAATTTCAACTGCTAGACCCGCCCATGCCTCGGATTCATTCCTGTATTGCCAAGCATTATAACGTACGGTCAAAATAGACGTTGTAGTCCCCTGCACGGAGTCTTCCTCCCATGGCATTGCACCCACCATTACATTTTCTTCCCCTTCTTCCTTATTTTCAAACTGAATCTCACAAAACCCACAACAATTACTATTTCTGAGTTCAAATTTTCATAGAAATCAAGATCGAATTGATCATCTACTCGAGAAATTTATAAATTTAAATGTTTCTTAAAAAACTGTTAGAAATGCACGTCTTGACCAAGTCCTTGAGGTGTTTCAACACCTACTCCTTGAGGTGTTCCAATACCTACTCCTTCAGGCGTTGTGACACTTGTCAACAATGATGTATAGCTCATAACCGCCTGTACATAAAAATGACAAGTACATATGAAACTACCAATCTATGTTGATGTATTTATAATCAATATAAGATCTTAAAAATCTTAATTCAATCGAATTTGAGTTCAATTACCTTCCCCTTATCTAAATTTGCGCCTCCATATTTTGGACAAGGTTGCACCTTGCTCGCACTAGGTATTTCCTACAAGAGGAAAATAAGATAAACATATTTAAGTTATTATATAATTTCATTAATGACAATTCAAATGAAAAGCAAGTATATAATAAAAAAATGTAAACTAGTGAGTGCGAAAATATATATTGTGTGCATGTCAAGGCCAAATGAAATGGCCCTAAGGGTGCTATCAGTCACCTGTGTGAGCTCCTCCTCAGACATCAACTATTATATAGATCATGTAAATAAATATTAGTACTTGATACTATCTCTTATTAATATTCATTTAAAAACAAATGCAGGTTATGAATTTACAACTTAAATCTTACTCGTGTCACTATTCCAACATCCCCCTCTCTAGCAGGAGAGGACTTTGTAGGGTGCACTCCACTCCCCTGTGTCTGATCTATAATGTCCACATCATGGAGGTCATAATAGAAGTGTCCAAGGGATGCTCAGCGGGCTGTACAAAAGGACCCAAGCATATCTGGTGGCACATAGTGCAAGTATGTGGCACAAAAATATGTGGACCTGATGAGGATGATACAACAACACTCGAGAGATCACCAACATCACTAGAATGTGGCTGAGCTACTGTAGAAGCGTGTGAAACCAAATGCCCACTCAAAGAGTGAATAGCTTGAATAGCCTGTGTGATTGCATCCTGGATAATATCTGGATGATATAATGGAGGTGGCGAAGGAAAGGGAGGAGGGGGAACATATGGAAATACTCTAACTTCCCTTGGTCTATCCCGGGGGATAACTCCACCGATGCCCTAGAAGGGTTTAATGTCAAATTAATTGTCATGATGCCCTAACACAAACTCAGCGCATAATTTTTTAATAAAGAAAATGGTACATCACAATTGTTGTTCGGTGGTTTATCAAAAACCATACACCAATGATCCCAAAATTTATCTACAATGTCCCTATTCGTGCACCATTTTATAGAAAGTTTTGGTTTATTAACATTAACTGGCAAACCGGTGCGGGGGTTAATGAATAAAGAGGCTATTTGGGCTTTGGTTATTTGGAGATCTTTCACATCATCGTAAGAAAATCCACATGCATAATATTCCCTCATGTCTTCTCGCCACGAATGAAAGGCATTATGTTGGGTGGAGAGGGTTTCTATATTTTTAATTATTTTCATCAATGTGTTTGTCATCTCGGATAATCGAGGCATTGTCTTATAAACTTCACAAATGCCCCTCAATTGCTCCAATTTTTCACCAATTAAGTCTTCAATTGATGGTTGCGGAGGTGGTAGAGCATTTGACATTTGTGCATTTTCATTCTCAGCCATAATACTTGATTAAAGTTAAAAACTAATTAATCTAATTGAAATTACATAATATAAATGAAATTATTGTAAAAAAACCCTAGTTTTTAATAAAAATAAAAATAAAACCCTACTTTTTCACAAAAATCTTTAAAAAACTCTAGTTTTTAATAAAAATACATCAACAACACTAGTTTTTAATCAAAATCCATAAAAAACATTAATTTTTAATAAAAATCCATTGGAAACTCTAGTTTTTAATAAAAATCAATAAAAAACCCTATTTTTAAAAAAAATCATAAAAAACTACTTAAAATTATACAAATCTAATTGAAAAATCGATTAAAACAAAAAGAATCCAAAAACTTACCTTTGAAATCGGATATCTGTTATCTAGAAGTCGTTCTCACTGTGCACCCACAACCTCTTCAAAATGAGTAAAATGATTTTAAAAGCCCGTTGTTTTGTATTTATAGGCAGCTCAAATCGGATATCCAATTTGGATCAGATATCCGATATGTAAATCTTGGTTTGGGCATTGCTTTGGAGCAATGTACTGACACCCAAGCCAAAAAAAAGTCAACTTGGGATTTTCGCATTTTTGGATCGATGCAAAACGTAATTTTTTCCCATTGCCACTTTTTGGCCCATCATGATCCTACACATACCCACAACAGTTGTAACCTTTGCATTTCCATAATGATATATGTAGTATATTCTCTTAGCATTGCTATAGAATGAAGTGCTCTTACATAACATAATGCGCTGGCTGTATTCATTAAGAGTTGCACACTATACTTGGTAAAAGCTACCTTTAAACTATGCACTTCTTTGATAATTCTAGCACTAGTATATGGAGCACCCTATACTCATATAAATCAACACTTTATTCAAATATATAAATCGATCTACAAAGCATCTCAAATATTTGTAATTATATATTTATAAATGTACACATACATATATACATGTATCACATATACACATATATGTATATGTATATTTATACTAATACATGTATACACCATGTCATATAAGTATATATACATTTGATATATAAATGAATACAAATAAGTCAATAGTCATATAATATTATAATATATATATTATATATATACACCCTCTAATAAGCATTAATGCTCATGTGTGTATATGTATATATATTTATCCAAACATATATATACATATCATACAAGCAATAAAGTAATAATCCATTCGATAATCGAATGATTACGTCTAAGCGACATATATATATATATCATTACTTCATATACACACAAGATTTAATAATATTATACATAATATCGACTCTATATATATAAATATATACATATTCCTCCATGCTCATGCATACATACATATACATGTGTATTTATGTATATATCTTATATATATGTATACATTCGATTGTACAATCAAGCACATACATATTTACTATCTTATCGATAGGAGATATATGTGTGATGAATATATACAAATACATCCATTCCACGTGTGTTCACCTTATTGATACAAGCATAACAATATAGGGAAGAACTCACAAGCTCAAATAGATAAATATCACCTAAGCATGCATTCAATAGTAATCAAGACCCTTGCTAATGTAGACACATTACACTAAGGATGACTTACCAATTCCCAACACTATGTCTAGACTCAACCTTCTACTATGAGTGTGTATAAGCTCAAATAGGTTACGTTAAGTTAGTTTTCTGACCAATCACTTCTCCTAAGTGATACTTCCCCTCCACTTGGAGGTATGAACCTATCCCTACAACCAACTCAGTACACTTGCAATGGTGGTTAGACATTCACAATAAATCCATATGCATCATAACTTTATCATATTCATATAGCAATCAATGTAAACATATTTACTCTTTCAAAGTGAGTGATCCCACAAAACTAGTTTACAATTCCATTGAGCAAGCAAAATTGCAAAAAATGCCCCCATAATTTTTTTTGGGTTTTGGAGGGTCCGAACGAACCCAATAAGGGTTCGCTCGAACCCCCCTTCAAGAAAACCCTATTAAATGTTGGGTCCCACATATTTCACATTTCTCAAAATAATAAACAAAGAGAAACTTTGTAGAAAGGGGGGTTCACTTGAACCTAGGTTCATTCGAACCCCCATTTTCCCCCCTTCTCCCTCTTTGGCACCAAAAATCTCTTGAATTTTTCCCTTCGAAGCTCAAGTTGAGGATGAAAATGGAGGAGACTTTACAGACCCAACTGGATGATGGCAGTTCTCGGAACGAGCTATCCATCAAATACAATTTTAATATGTTTTGGTTTTATTATGTATTTGTTTTTTTAGTTTGATTAAACATAGGTTTTTTACTGAAAATTAAACCCTCTATTTTGTACATGTGGAAAAATAGTAGATTATCAAAATAAAATTTTGAAAAATATGTGCAAGCTAGGTATTGATGTTCTTGATCCAGTAAAAAAAATTTGAATTTCGATACATACAATTTTTTTATGTTGTATATGTTAGAGTAAATGTTTTAACTTAATTATGTTAATTAAGGTACCTTTATTCCTCTCTTAAGATTTCACTTTAGTTTGCATAATGTGACATTTAATAATTATATTAATTATTAAATGTCTACCTATTAGGGTTACTTTTAGGTTTTGCATGATCTCCTTTTTTAAGGATTGATCCATTGTATATTTCACTCTCTCTGATTAATACATTTTTCAGCTTTCAGAGCACCCTTATTTTTTTGTCTCGAATGTCTTCTTCTGTGATAGATTTTTTGCATGCAGGTGATCTTCGAGGTCTATGAAGTTGGATTTCACAACTTCTACATAGTATCAGAGCTCCAGACATGCTGCTTCTTGTTCGTCTTCTGAAGTTTTTGGAGCTTCGAGGGTTTGGGGTTTGTTTTTTTTATCCAGGGCATCACCTATTTGATCGGAGCATTTTGAGCCCAAATGGACCTTGTCATTGAGTCCGTAGCGGCCCAAAACCCCAAAAACGATTGTTCATTCGTCCATTTTAGACAAAGTTGATTGGAGAGGCAAATTTTTGTTGCCAGAGACGCCTTACGGCTTCCCAGCATGAGTTTCGATGCAGAAAAATTGAATAAAATACAAAAAAAATCAATTTTTAATTAATTTTTTTAAGTTTCTTAATTTTTTTTTTTGCGTCGCTAGTGTTGAACACGAGCATTGCCGAGCTGCCACCGAGCGGCCACCCTGGTGCCACCGGGCCGGGCGGAGCCACCGCCCTGCCACCGGTGGACTGTGTAGCCTCCGCGGGCTTAGCCGCGATCACATGCAGACCCAAGGGCTTCGCCCTCAGCTCCTGTGCGCCACCCCCCTGGTCAGCCATGTGACCAGGGGCTGAAGGAATTTTAGCCCTTGAGGGCTGTGTAAAATTCTTTTAAAACCCTTTTGACCAACTTGCACGAAATCAGGCGTATTTTTTGCATACGATCTTCGTTTTGTGAAAACGAGATATCACCAGAAAGTTGGTTCCGGCGCCATTCCAGTGGTACTAGTGATTTTTTTTGATTTTTCCATTTTGCAATCTTTGTTTCCAGTCATAGTCAGAACTTGTGCTTTTCACTCGCGAGGGCGTATCTTTTGCGTCCGAGCTCCGTTTTGTGCAAACGAATAGGCATCAGAAAGCTGGTTTAGTTCTTTGCACAATGATCAGACTTATTTTCCTAGATTTTTCCCCAAGTATATTTTATTCAGCCTTTTGTGTTTTCACATTTTGCTTAATTACTTGGACGTTTTGGCACTTGGGAACCTCCTGTTTACGTTATTAGGCTCTATTTCATTTGATCTACATGCAATAAGATTAGTTTTCTCATATTTTTTCAATTGAAGAGTTATCATGGGTTTTTCTACTCACCCTCCAGTTGTAATTCTGGAATGAGATAATTATGAGTCATGGGCAAAAGGCATACATACACATAGTAGGTGGCTTAATATTTTGCCTTATTTGTATGATGTCATACCTAAACCAGCCACTTCAGAGGGAAAATGAGCATGGGATATCATTAGAGATCACATAGTAAGACTTATATTATCTAGTGTTGATCATGACACTGTGTTGGCTATATCAGACATTGATTGTCCTCACCCACTTTGGACACGTCTTTGGAAGATCTATGGAGACCCCAATCTCTCTCCATTCCTAGAGGATCCTGCTTCAGATTGTCTCTTACCCATTACTTGGAGAGAGAATGCACCCTTTGATCATGATACTTTAGAGGAGCTTGACTATATAGACACCCTTACATGTTTCGATGGATCAGAGGCTTGTCTCACAGTTCCTACTCTTAAGACTGAGACTTCATCAACATCTCCTGTTGTTCTTGATTCAGTGCAGTAGGGAATCATACATCTTCTAGACATAACTACTTTGGTCTCTTATGTTGTAGACATATCTTTCTTGTTTGTTGAGTCCTATATTATAGATTTGGAGGATTCTTATGAGGACATACATCTCCTCTACCTTGATAGTCAGGTTATCACTGCATGCCCACCATTATCAGTGCATTCAGACATTGCATTTCAGAATTCTCCACATCAATTTGGATTTGACATCATTTATTTCAGTTCAGACAGAGAGATTCTTCAGCATCCTATCATGGCACACATCCTGAGACAGATTGGTTCATCACTCTTCACAGTTTTTCTTCATCATCGTCGTTTGGATCCATTTCTTCCCAAGGGGAGGAATATCATTTGTCGCTTCAGGATCTCCTTTTGGATTCTACATCAGGCATCTACCATTGCGACAAGAGTTTCTTCATTGTGGGGGGGTATTCTTCTCTCTTTCTATCTCTCCTATGGAGACCATTGTACATGTACTTATATGATAGAACTTGTTTATGGGGGGTATCATGTAATCCACCTCCTATCCTTCTTTCATTAGTGCATTGCATTCCTTCTTTGAATTCTATTTTGGGGAGGAGTTTTGTTCCCACTGGTTTTCTCCTTTACCCCATTTCATTTAGTTTTCATTGCTTTTGTAAATGGGTACTTGATCAGGCCTAGTTGTCGGGACCCATGTTTTCTTTCATGCATTGTAGTTACCTTTGCTTTCTTGCACATGTTTTTAGCTGCACTGTTGCTCATCTTAAGGGGGGGTGTTAGAGTAAAGGTTTTAACTTAATTATGTTAATTAAGTTACCTTTATTCCTCTCTTAAGATTTCACTTTAGTTTTCATAATGTGACATTTAATAATTATATTAATTATTAAATGTCTACCTATTAGGGTTACTTTTAGGTTTTGCATGATCTCTTTTTTTAAGGATTGATCCATTGTATATTTCACTCTCTCTAATTAATACATTTTTTAGCTTTCAGAGCACCCTTTTTTTTTTGTCTCGAATTTTTTCTTCTATGACAGGTTATTTGCATGCAGGTGATCTTCGGGGTCTGTGAAGTTGGATTTCACAACTTCTATAGTATATGGTCCGCCTATGTCTGAATTGAAATTAGTTTGACTTTGAAACTTGATTAAGGAAAAAAATATTCAATACAACACTATGAAACCAAATGAAAGGGTTAGATTTCATAGTTACAAATCTAAATTCGAAAAAATTAGAATTTTATCCTTCATAGAAAAAAAGTTATGTTGTATACGGTGAGCATCACTCCTTAAAAATTTTGTTTACTGATAAAAACTAGTTTTCAAAGGAGATGGAAAAAGAAGTGCAATCTGATTGCAAATTTTTTGAAAGAAATATAATTATAATCTACAAAAAAAAATTCACAAATCACTAGTTTGCATCATCTTGAAATTCCTCACGATTTAGTCGCTATAGGTGCTCGAAAGTGAAGATTTAGTTAGAAAAAATCAGTTAAATGTCCAATTTGTCCAAAAATTGTAAACTAGTATTGTGGGATCACCCTTTCCATATTAAGCATTTATCAATACTTTCACATAATACCTATTTTAGTATTCTATTCTTTTAGCAAGCACATCAATCTCATGATTGCATTTACCACCTTATTTTCCCATGGAGGTAAAAGTAAAATAGTAACAACTAGACAGGGTGTAACAATGAAGCACAACCATCAACAAATAACGACAAAAAGCAACAAAAGACACCAAAATGAACAACAATACTTAAAAACCAACCAAACCACTAAAATCACGGTGGTTTAAAAAATTGTTCCAATGAACTTTTCTTTATCTCAAAACAAGGATCCTTCTCCCCAAAACTAACTTTTTTGGGGAAGAGAGGAAACATACATTCACTAGCAGAACCATCCTCCATCCCTAAGGTAATAGACAAGGGGTCCATCAATGAACAATTCGATGGGGGAACTCTTTAAGATCGACTTTCAAAACTTCCTGACAAATAGGAGTAAAGGAATCCTTTATAGCAGCTTCTTGATTATCTTTCTTCTTCCAAAAAGAGTGTTGTTTCTTATTTTTAAGACAAGTAGTGGAGGAATGACCAACTTTACCACAAGAAAGGAGAATTACAAGGGAGTTTTGAAAGTCTATCTATTGCACCCAAACTCCAAATTTTGAAGACAATGTAACTTGAGTGGGAAGCTACTGATTTTTCTCCACAAACAGACAAAATATAATGTATAACAAATACTTCATAAATTTAGTGATATTATCAGTATCTTAGTATTTCCCAAAAGAATTGACAATAGACATGAAAATATTTTCATTCCAAAATTCCAAGGGAAGCCCATGTAGATGGACCCAAATAGGAAACTTGAAAGAATCTGATATAGGGTTGAAACTAGGTGACCAATTTTGAAGACAAACCATTTAACCCCAAAAACTAAAGGCAATCTAGCATGACATTAGCAAAATCCTCCTGAAAAGAAAAGGAAAAAAGAAAAAAGGCATTCAACATTGTAGATACTTCAAACTTACCACAAAGCTTCCAAATCTAAAAGATCCATCTACAACAGTGTCAATATTGGGATGATTACCATAGAATTTCTCAACAAGTAAGCACCTTAGTCAATTAGTCATCTCCTCAAGGAGAGAATTGGGAAAATCAATAAGGATTTGTGCAACCTCCTTATCCTTTAGGGTGTTAGAACTCCTAGCAAAACAACCTTTCTCCACACCTCTAGGGTAAGAACCAGAGTAGCAATCAAAGGAACAACAAGCTCTAAAATGACAAATGGTGGAGAAACAACAAAAAGAGAAGAAGTAGCAACTTATCAACCAACAAATGAAACTCGCTCACATTTAGAGCATAATAAATGGGAAAATGCATGACATTTTCCAACTATCCATCATGTAGGACAAAACACCCTTAAAATGGAAAAGGAAGCCTTTTCTCAAACGCATAAATTGTGCTCCATCAATGACCTCAACCATAAGCACCTCAACAAGCTTGTTCACCTTTAGATGAGCATCCAATAGGAAATCCATGAGGAACTCCTCCTCTTCATCTGGGTGATCCCCATCACAAGACAATGTAGAAGGGGAAATAAGGTATTCCTCCTCCCACCAAACATTTTCCTCCTCACAATCCATATCAAAATCATAAACAACCTCAGATCCCTTAGCCCCAAAGGGAGCAAAGCTAGCAACAGTTGCCACCACGGGAGAGAGAGGCAATGCTTGGGAACAACAACTCACCACCCTCAAGATCTTTTGTATCACCATCACCTTCTCCATCTTTTTCTGAAGTGCTATCTCCATGTGCTAGGGTTTTCCATCGTTGTTGTGTGTAGTACTTTACTTTGTTCACACCCTTTTTCACACTGTTCTTCATTTAAAAATTTGGTCAGATCTCCAATATTTTTATTCTTGAAAATTGAAATAGAAAATACAATAAGTAATATATGTTTTTTTTAATATTATCATTTTAATTACAATATAAATATTAATTATATTCTTAATGGAAGTTTCATTTGGTGATTGAAATAATTGACTGTAGAATATAATAATTTATAGTTTATATAATTTTGTTGGTGTCATACACCTCCTAGGAGCACCATCTATAACAAAAAACCTTCACGAGATAGAGAGAAGCACTAGGCTATTTCACCAAAAGAGAGAATGAATTGAGATGTGATATATTACACAATGTACAGTAGTGCCTTATAAAAGCAAGAAAATAAATGACGGGTGGGAAAACACCCACAAGAGAAAAACCACTTGAGAGATTAACCTAAGTTAAACTTAAATACACTAACCCCCCCCCCCCCCCTTAAGTGTAAAATTATGGAGAATGAAGATGCAAAAATGAAAAATGCAATATGGGTCCCGACTACACAACCATGTTAGGTACCCATCTACAATGCAATCTCTCACAACCGGAGAAAAGGAGAAAAACCCTGTGGGAAAAAACCCCTCTCCAATAGAGAGAAAATAAAAAACAAAACAAGATGCATGGATGGAGGACTCAATCATAACCCCCAAGGACTACATACATCATGTATATACAATCAATTATCCCCCAAAGGAAGGAAAAAAGGAGATATTATATCCCCCCCATAATGAAGAAGCTCCAATGCTGATGGAATATGCCTAAAAAAAAAAAGATGATCCAATGCCTACAAGCAACTCCTCTTCCCTTAAGAAGAAACAAGTCCACCAGGTGATGAAGAAGCCACTCCATGTCCAATTGAAAAGAGGAAGGAAATATCCAAATAGAGTATTCCACCACATAATCATAATAAAAAACAACCAAGAAATGTGACGAATCAAGTAAAAGTGAAGGCTCAACAATGTCAACCTCCAACGACAATCTAGATGTATCAATTGCCATGCTAAAACTGTCATCAAAGAGGAGGGAAATACCCTCAAGTATATCTCCCAAATCTAAAAGATGAGACTCCATAAACAAATCTGAGATGCTTGCCAAATACTCATCCAATAAAACAAGATCTGAGGGATCAAAAATATCCTACTGTGCTGAAGAATCAACCTCTGAAGCAATAGGAGATGTATCAACATGAGTCTGAAGAACTCCAAAGTTTAGATGACCAATCTCTCCTAAGGAATTGCTATCAACACTAGCAAGAGGGGTGCAAGGAACATGGTCATCATCATCAACAAAATGAGAGAAGGTATATAGAGGAGACTCATGATCAAAATTAACAACTATAATGACTTTTCTAGTACCCACCTCTCTGATGAAAACAAAATTTGCAGTGAACTCTATAGTCTTCGATACCTCACCATGAGTGATCTGTTAGATGGAAAAAATATTTGTGTACAACTTAGGTATACACAGTACATCCTTGAAACAACCATCACCAATCTCAACATTACCTACTCCCGCAACATGCAAAAGCTTATTATCTCCCACCAAAATATTGGAAGTTTCAAGAGGATGAAGACCCATAAAAGGATAGGGATTGAAACCCATGTGGTGAGATGCTCTTGAATCTAAGAACCATCTATCACGACTAGAATGTGTTGTGGAAGTCACTAGTGCATGTCCATTACCCATGTAGTGTTTATCTTCTTTTCTACTTACAAATCCTGCATTCCTTGACTGTGTAGGGTTGGATGATGATGCAGATGGAGATGCAGATGCATAGGTTGTAGGAGTCACAAATGAGGGCAATGGAATATTGCTTTTCTAAAGAAGATGTGAGAGCTCATCAATCTTTTTCATATAATAATGGTGTTTTTCATGCCCTTTCTTCTTGCAATACACACAACTAAATTTCTCCTTCTTAGACTTGTCCTCTTTTGAAGAGGTGGAAGTCTCATTTGACTCTGTCTTAGGTTTAGATTTCTTCTTCCCTTTACTCTTAGATCCTTGTGCAACCAATGCATGATTTATAGGGACCCCCTCTAACTGGGTAAGTTTGGATTTCTCCCTTTTCAACCGGTCATAGAAAGTCTCAAAAGAAGCCATTTGGAATGTGTTGCCAGAAGCATTCATGGTGGAGTAACAGGTAGAAGAAAAGACTGCAAATGGGCCTCTTAGCTTAGACAGAATAAAAAAGATGGGCTCCTTATTTGTTTCAATGCTCTTCCCACATCCCACCAATTGTGACCTTATAGATTTGAACTTGACTAGAAAGTCACCAATGGAAGGAAATGCATTAGGGGAAAGAGATGTTAATTTAGCCTCTAGTTGCAAGGTACAAAATTCACTGACTTGACCAAACAAGTTATGTAACTTGTCCCATATCTCCTTGGGTGTGTCACACTCATTAATATGAAAAAGGAGACTATCAAAAACATTCAATTTTATCAAACCCATAGCTTCATCACACTTATTTCTATGGGAAAATATTTCATATTCCTTGGTAAGAGTGGGTTGGTTATCACTTAATGTGGACCATAGACCCTTAGACTGAAGCAACCTATGCATTTTCATCTTTCAGGTATGGTAGTTATGGGGAGTTAACAATTCAATTGACTCAGGAGTAGCCATTTCAACAAAGGACAAAAAATACACCAAGCTAAAGCCTCCAAGAAAATATCAACTAAGCAACTTCTCCAAAAAAAATATCTCCAAAAAATATTACTCAAGAAATTAAAAGGACTGAATCTGGAAAATTGATGCAAAATATTATTTACCTTACTATTTGATTACTGTAGATCATTGCACCAAACCAACCGACAGGCCTCCACACAAAGCACACAATCACAATCTTCTTCACAATTTGTGAGACTTGCTCACACCACCTATGCACACTGCAATGCTATTTAAATAGGAAAATATCCTCCGTGCTGCCAATGTAGGATAATTTTTCCCAAAAATAACTTCAAAAAGCTTGGGCCCACTTCTTTCGCTATGCAGCAATAAAGCCCTAAATATTTGGATCGAAACTTTATAGAGTATAAAGTTTGACTTAAATATTTTCCACCAAAGCCAATAAGGATTTCAGCCTTCAAACTCCAAATTACAGCACCTGCCAAAGACAAATTCGAGCCTCTTCAAAAAATTATGGCCTTAGCAAAAAAAATTCCACCAGTATTGATGCCTTCAACAACAATGATTTTGGTTTTTAAAAAAGTGAAATTGGTCGGGTCTATGAGAAAAAATTCATGCCTCTTCCTTTGCTTGAAATTTTTCACCTCCAATCAGAAAGAAAATGCACAAATGATTTTCAATAGAGATTTAAAAAATCCTCTAGTGCATATCATGCCTCCAAATGCACCAACAATAACAATATATCGCCGCCTTTAGAAAAGTCAAGCCTCTTTGGCAGTGAAATCCACGCCCTCCAAAATACCTTGTACAATATTCCAAAGCCTGTTAAGAATCCGCCCCTCAAAATTTGAATTCGGGCCTCCAACAGGTAGAACCAGTCCCTCTTTCAATTACAAAAATTGGTCGTCCAAGATGAAAATCGAACCTCCAAGCCTAGAATAAAATCGTGTTGCCTTTTAGTGATTGTTGCTTACAACAAGGAAATCGCCCCCTCAACAACAAGAATCACGCCCAACAAGGATTCAAACACAACCTTCAAATTCAAACATAGCCTTCAATGCAAATGAATGCCAATGATGCCTCCAACCATCCATCCACAACTTTATACGTAAATTGGAATCAACAGGAAGAATCGACAAATAGGAAATTTTGAAATTTGAAAAAAATTCAAATACCGAAAAAAATGATCTCAAACAATCTCTGATGAAAACTCTCAAAGGAAGGATTATAGAATGGTTGGCTCTAATACCATGTTGGTGTCATCCACTTCCTAGGAGCACCATCTACAACAAAAGACCTTCACGAGATAGAGAGAAGCAATAGGCTATTTCACTAGAAGAGAGAATGAATTAAGATGCGATATATTACACAATGTACAATAGTGCCTTATAAAGTCAAGAAAATATATGACAGGTGGGAAAACTACCCACACAGGAAAAAACCACCTTAGAGATTAACCTAAGTTAAACTTAAATACACTAATAGGGAGATTAACCTAAGTTAAACTTAAATACACTAACAAATGTCATCTAACACTTTACAAAATAAATTTTAGATTCTTTAAAATTTGTGGTGGCAATAGAATTTGTTTTGTAATAAAACTTGTTTGGCTTTGTAATGCTATATTGTCAAATTAGAATTGTAAAATGACTAAACTATTTATTATTAATAAAAAATGTCATAATAAAAATAGAATAATTCTAAAAATAAAATTTAAAGCAAAAACCATTTGTTTTGATTTAATTTTATAAAAATGTATATGATTTTTATGTTTGATTATATTATTTTAAATAAAAGAAAATAGTAAAAAATAAATAAATAGAATGTCACTATAGACACTTAAATTGACCATTATATTTGATCAATTTATTCCTAATTCATCTATTCTCGACCCCCATATTAATTAAATAGTGTTATATTTGTTAAAGTAATATTTCCTATTTATCATATTATCCTAATCCATTTGTCTCATTCTTCTAAAGTCATAAACCTAAGGTAAATAATTCAACCTTACCTCTCGTCCCATCTTCTCATTTATGTATTTTCTTCCAAGAGGATCTAAATGAAATCCTTTTCCCACTCCTTTTTTCATATATGGGAATTAAAATTTTACCACTTGTCCCTTTGGAGTAAAGGGACAAGAAGTGCCTTATGGTATTCTTCCATGGTACACTAAGGTACCCCTCAATCCCTTAGAGCCCTCACACTGTGCCACTTGACACAATCTCATGCTTTGAGATCATCTCCCATTAAACCATTGATTTCTTGATCCAATCCTTGATGCCACAACATGAGAATTCCACTATTGCAAACAAGGAGAGAAATAGCTTGGAGGCAATAAGTGATTATATTGTTGAATATTTCATTTTATATAATGTAATTTCTATATATTAGTATCTATACTTTTATTGTAATAGGTATTGCTCCATCAAGAACTAAATAGGAGGTCCAACCCTCAAGTTTGAAGTGGACCACCATCATACACATCTCCATCCCCTTGATGATCAAAGGTTGCTCGTAATCAGTTTTCTTCACTTGGAGTGGAATGACTATTTATTAGGGTCATTTGTTGTATGCCTATATGGAATTTTTGGACATATATTTTGTATTGTGTATACGTGTTATTGTATACCTATATAGCATTCTTGTAAGCCTATATCGCTATTTTGTATATATGTTTGTACTGTCGAAAAATGTCTTCGCGAACATTTTCACACTTGTTTGGGCCCTCCTTATGGAATTGAACTTAATGATGCCTTAATTTAGTGTTGCAATGTGGTTGACACATTCACATTAGGTCTTGGGCCGTTGTGAACTAATGAACTTAGATGATACCTTGCTAAAGTGTTGTGAAGTGTTGTAACTCACTTTCACACTTTTCTAAGGTTTTATTAATTAACTGAACCTAATAAATCTCTTTTCAATCAAAATAAACCTTAATCATGCCTTATTTGGAGTGTTGTAACACACTTTCACACTTTTCTAGGGTTGTCATTAATAATTGGGCTTCTTTATGCTTTAATTGGCCCTATTTTGCATGCACAAGCCTCATTTAATGCATCTTTTCAAGGATGATCCTGACACCAATCATTAGCCAATCATAATTCAGGTGTTTCAGGTTTGAATGGCCCAGATTTAGTGATTTGGGACTCATTCGTCACCTTGGGAAAATGAGTCCCACCTAGATCTTTTGGTCTCGGACTTGATTTCAAACATTTCTAAGCATTTTTAAAATTGGTCCCAAAAATTAGGCCTAGTGGGACTCATTTGCTACATTGGGTGAATGAGTCCCATGTGGTCCAAAATCAAAATTAATTCAAATTTCTAGTAGGATTTTATTTTCCTAGATCTGATGCTGGCTTGTAGTGTTGTAATTTCAAGAATTATTACATAATTAAGTATAAATACAAGGTTCTTTCAATCATTTTCTCCTAAAAAGCAATCAATTGACCCCAAGCATTTAAGTATTCATCTTTATAGAAAGTTTGAGTTCAAAAGAGAATTCAAGAGAATTCAAGGGTAGATTATCAAGCATTCTAGATCATCATTCAAGCATCAATCATCGTGTCAAAGACTTCATACATCATGTTTGGTTTTGAGCTAACAATTGTGATGTAGGATTTTATGATTCAAGCAAGAAATTCATTCAAGGTCTATCACCTTCAAGCAAGATTCAAGATCTACATCCATTGGAGCCATCTCACACATGTTTGTAGCCTCTTATTGCTAGGGTTTGGTGAGTTACAAAATCTTATCTTGTTCATTCATCATTCTCCATTCATATTTCATTCTATTTCAAGGTTTAATTACCAACAAGGGGTTTGACCAAGGCAAACCCCTATCCACTAACCCGACAACACTTTTCCCTATTCTTTTTGTGTGATTTGCAGGTCTAGGTTTTAGATTTCCTAAAGAACAAGATTGGAGAAAAGTTGTCAAATCATTCAAAGTTGTCAAAGTTGTCATCAAGCCTTGGAGAACATTGGAGATCACCTACAAGTTGCAAATTAGGGTTTCGAATCCAGAAACCAATCGGGAAGGACAGAGCAGACATAGAAGAGAAGGATCAAACTTTGAAGCTTCAAAAAATCCTAACTATATTGATTCTCAACTTCTAGTGAATGAGTCTCAGTTATAGTCAAAACTTGGATTTTTGTAGATTCAGATACCCATTTGGTAGATTCTTGTTCTTGCACATAAACCCAGTTTTTGGACTAATTCGTCCAACTTGGTGAATGATTCCCAGGTAGCCTTAAATTCATAATTTCTAGTGTTTCAGAGCTCCACTCAGCCATCGCCAGATTTCCAGATGCACATATTCCTTTCTATAGTTTTTTGAGTTGTTTCATTTACTTTTCTAGGTCATTTTGTAGTGCACTACATTCAATTGGGGTTTACTGTTGCATCTTGCATTTCATTTATCTTTCCAACTCTAAACTTGGTGGTGAACCCCTTTTTATCTTATATTCAACCCGTAGAACAACCCTCTTGCAAGATCTCTTTCTCCTTTCTATTGAGATCTCAAGGTTTTGTTCTTGAGTGAAAGTTAGTGAAAATTGTCCTTCTAGGTCCTAAACCCTAGGAGAAGAGAAAAAAATTATTAACCTTTCAATGTTATACTTATATCAACATATATTGATGTATGTCTATATGGATATTTGGTAAATACATATATTTTTTATTGATGCCATCCATATTTGCATTATAAATCCAAGCTTCAATGGATATTTGTAGATGGTTTACTTCAAATATTTAAAATTCAAGTGTATTCCATGCTTTATAACTTATTTCACATTCATTTCACCTATATTTGTTGGTTAATTATTATCTTTCCTACACCAATATGTGTTTGTGGTCTTGGATGACATATTTTTGGCATATAATTATGGAATCAAGTTTTATTCAAGATAAAGTACAAATAATTTAAACTACATTTCCAATAATTTTATTCAAGTATATTCAAGTACCCATCCATTCAAGTACCCATCCTATAGTTGGTTGATCACCACTTCAAATTTATAGACATATTCTTCATGCCCACACTTTCCTTCATCTCAATTTTTTTTCCATATATTCACTAAAATGTTTATGACTGCATTGAGTTCAAGCAACAAAGGAGATTAGTTCTTTAGTGTAGATTATTCAGTCATAAGATTATAAAGAAACCTACGTTGACCACAAATTACAAAGTGGAATTATTCTATAGCCACCCCAACATGTTTGAATTATCGTTTTACCCCCAAGAGATGAAGAATGTAAACAAAGCCTCTCGACAACATTTTTCTAAATGCAACTAACACTTTTTGGAACATCTGAAACATTGTTGCCACAATGGAATGACTTGGATATATGAAAAATTAACAGAGTTTATTGTACAGAGACTCTACGTGACCTTATAAATTTAGATGAAATGTTTCTAAGAGCTAGGGTTTCTGAGTTACAACTCGTCAAAGTTTGCTGCCCTTTTGTACTTTGGTCTCTTAAGAGAAATCATCGATGTAATGTAGCTCAAAATGTTCTGGCATGCCGGGGTGCAAAACAAGACCTTTCCTCACATAAACCTACCCACATTGACATGTTGGAACTATTAGTTTTGTCTCATGATGAACAGTACAAAAATTACACCACCTTGCAACTTTACACTACATGCATCTGATGTTTTCTCCATCAACTAAAAACTTATCACCACAGGAAAATGTATTGGAGATATGAAAAACTGAGAGTGGTTATTGTAGAGGGACACTACATGACCTTGTACCTGTATATGAAATGTTTCTAAGTGCCATGGTTTCTAAGTAACACCTCGTGAAAGTTTGTTGCCTTTATGCACTTAAGTCTCTTAAGAGAAATCGTTGGTTTAATGTAGCCCAAAACATTTTGGCATGCTGGGGTACAAAATAAGACCTTTCATAGAATAAAACTACCCAACTTGACATGTTGGAACTATCTATTTCGTTGCATGATGAAAATAATGAAAATTACACCACCTTGCAACCTTACACTACATGCATTTAACGCTTTTTTCTCCAATTGCAAAAAAAATAATAAGAAGGATGTAAGAAAAATCTTACACATAACCGATAAGATCGAAAACAAAGGTTGGATGCAAAATTGGCCTCTTTTATTGATTCATATTTGATATGCACATTAAACATGAAATCTCAATATGTTTTTCAAATGGGAAGCACTTTGCTTCCAAAGATAAAAGGTTCTTAATACAAAGAAACTCCCTAATATATATAGAGGAAAGTTGAGAGCTAATCTAGGAAAGCAATAAATATTTTGAACTATTCAACAACACAATCCAATTTGATTTAGGGCTTGTGTTGTTTTTACATTGAATTATATATGTATAAAAGACATGCAAAATGTCATCAACTAATTACATAAAGCAAACAAGTTGAAAATAAACTAAGTGCGACAAAGGCATGTCCATCATTCTTCATCATATTTCCCCAAGAAGAATTCATATTTCTTCATGGTCACTTGGAATTCTTCATCATTAGGACCTGAGGTATGTCTGGAGATGGAAAGAACTCATGTGTCTGAGTCCTTGATGGTGTTGCAAGATTTTTGATGCCTTTCTATAACTACTTTCTAGTTATCCAATGTGAGCTGGATATCCATCAATTATCAATTGAAGATACTGAGAAAGCTTCATCTTCAAATTCTTCTTGTATCACTGATGTATACTCTTGGATTTTCATAAAAAAAATTGCATAGTAGCTCCTTGATTCTGGTGACCAGGTGTGAAGCATTATCTTCACTGATTTCTAGAACCTCCTATAAATCCTTAACCAGGTCCTTGATGATTCTAATCTTATGTTTCATTGTTGACTTAACCTCAATGAACATTTATCTATTGGGAATTATCCCAATATCCACTAGCACATTGAGCTTGAGTTCTTTCATTTTCTTTCAAGATCTTAAGTGTTTTCCATCTCTTGCAAATCTTCAAAAAGTGTGTCAATGATTTTATCTTGTTTTGCATTAACACTTTCCATAGCTAATTTCAAGAGTTGTGATCCCTATTCCAACATTCTATCAAGAAATTCCCCAACTTCTCTGCATCTTAAATGTTTCTTTTCAACCTTCTATATCATAGGATCTTTGATGTTGATGGTCATAGGTTTAACAAATTCTAAAGATTGTGTAATCTTCTAGAGTACTAAGGTCAATTGTTCAACTATATCCTTGTATTGATCCTTGACTTTCTTTTCTTGATCATACTTCTCAATAAGAGAAGCCAACACTGATTGTGCATCTTCCTTGGTGGATTCATGAGTTCTCTTCCTAAGCTCCACTCTTATAATTGAGTATGCAAAAATATCAATATCTTCAACAACTTTTCTAGCAGGAGGTTGTGCAACCATCTTGATATTTATATCTAGCCTTGTCTACTAACACCCATGAAAGAGTCTTTGGTTTCTTTGTAGATTTTGTCTTCACCCTCACCAACTACCCAAAGTCAAAGTTGTCTAGAGAGATGACTTGATTTTTTCTTTTGGGTGTATGAGATGATAGCAAAGGGGGAAGAGGAGAAGAACTCCCTTTAGGTCCTATAGTCATGGCCTAAGAAGTTATAGCTGCACTCACAAATGTAGCAGTAACAAGTGGTGGGGTGTTAGTCAAAAATGTTGTAGGAGTTTATGCACTTGTTACATTTTGTACATTCTCAGTTATGAACTTATCCAGCTCAAAATGTGAAGTTACATCAAATGAAGGAGAAGATAAACTAAGAAAACTTGAAGGAGAACCAAAAATATTCTCAAACTCATTCCTAGGACTATAAAAAATGGACCTCAAGGTTGAGGATGAATGAATGGAAACAAAAGGTGTAACAGAAACAGTAACAATAGAAACAACAGTGGCAGATGGCAAAGATTGTTAAACTAAAACAATGGGAGAAGTAGTAGGAATGGTAGCAATAATAGGCGATGAAGTAGCAGGGTTGTCTTCTGGAATATTGTCATGTGGAGACACTTGTATTTCTTCATCTTGACCCCCTTCTTCTTGTTCTTCCTCTTGAATTGATAGTTCCTCTATAACAGTGGATGGCCCTTTGATAATCTTGCTTTTACCTCCTTTTACTATGAATCTAATCTTCAGATTAGGGGTTTTTCTTGGGCCAAACACATCTCCCTTACTCTTTGTTCTTAGTTCTGCTTTCTTTCCCACCTATCCTTCAGACTCTTCCTCTTCGGATCTAGTTTTGAAAATTTTCAACCTTATACCCTTCTCATGTAACCAAACATTATTATTAGAAAGAATGGGTTGAAATCTCTCCCCAATGAAAATCATCTCCTTTTTAGACCACTAGATTATAGTGAGAGGAGTCTCTGCAACATTGCTTCTCTCATATGAAGGACCCAAGATATCTTAACCATCCTCCATATCCTCTGGGATGTCCACCAAGTCAAGGTTCTCAATCTGTTCCAAAGTCAAATGGCAATAATCCAATTTTCTTATGTCCACTTTAGTCCTACAATCAACTCAAATATCTTCCACTCTATGTACATGAGTGTAGGCCTTCTTGATTCTATCCTTCATCCTCCTATAGTCAAAGTTGGGCCTCCTTCTGTAGGTCTTCATTGTGACCCATTGTATTTTAGATTTCATAGCCTTGTCTTTAGGAGAGGTGAGGATGGAATACCTACCTATAGTAAGAGGAAATTTGAACCCTAGCTTATGCGATTCATCTTGTTTGCTATGGATAGCTATGGTTTTTTTGTAGAGCTCCATAAAAATAATCTTATCACTTGGATACCTTGAGAGCATGTGAGGGTATCCAGCAAACACTATAACAAATCCCTATGATTAGCTCCCTTTTTTTCTTCCACCCATTGTTTTAATGTATTTTTCTCCATTTTTTGGGAAACATTGGCGCTATTTTTTGGGATGGAGCTATTTTTGGCATTTTTTGTGCCAACCAGAACAAGCCGATGCTAATTCAGGCACAAATTGGCACCAAAATTAGCACCACAATTAATGCCAAGATTAGCACTGATATTAATGACTAGTGTAATGCCCTTATTAATGCCTAGATTAGCACCAAGATTAGCACCAAAAACTACACCTACAGTAATGCCCAAATTAGCAACCAGATTAGCATCTACATTAGTGCCCATATTAGTGCCTGAAGTAACGCCTATTTTAGTGCCTAATTTAGAGCCTTTTTTGGTGCCTAGTTTAGTGCCTAATGTAGCACTTAATTTAGCACCTAATTGTTCCGATCTAGTAGGGATTAAGGGTGTTAGAACAAAAAATCCTTCCCCAATATTCACTAGCCTTCAATTGCTTGCCTACATTTCACTTGCATCGAAATATCTACTGCCTTTGATTTTTCATTATATTTAACATGAAATGCAACAATTTGTGTGACAAGATCCATATTTCCAGTAGGATTCCCTTTATATGTACCCATTTATTCCTCCAAATAATCATAAACAAAGAAAATTTTTCCTTTACCCTAGTACTTTGTGCAGATTAAGGGTTGAGGGTTGAGGGATTAAGGGTTGAGGGTTGAGAATTGAGGGTTAAGGGCGGTTTAATGTATAGGTTAGAGGGTTGAGGGTTTAAGGTTGAGGGTAGAGGGTTGAGGGACATATATGGTTCAAGGATTAGGGTTGAGGGTCCAATGTATAGGGTAAAGGGTATAGGGGTTAATGAGGGATTAGCATTTAAGGGTACTTGAGGGTTGAGGGTAGAGGGTAGAGGGTACTTGATGGTTTAAGGGTTGAGAGATTAAGGTTTGAGGGTTGAGGGATTAGGGTAGAGAGTTTACTTGGGTTTAAGGGTTTAAGGGTTGAGGGATTAGGGTTGAGGGATTACTAGGGGCGACTAGGGTAGAGGGTATTGGGACATTGAGGGTAGAGGTACATAGAGGGTTTAACGGTTTAGGGTTTAGGGTATTGGGTTAAGGGTATAAGGTTGAGGGATTAGGGTAGAGAGGGATGGATGGATTAAGGGTTGAGGTTGGTTTAATTTATACTAAGGTAGAGGGTAGAGATGGTAGAGGGTGCATGTAAGGGTTTAGGGTTTAACTAGGGTTGAGGGTAGAGGGTAGAGGGTATATGGTTCAAGGATTAGGGTTGAGGGTCCAATGTATAGGGTAGAGGGTATGAGGGTTGAGGGATTAGGGTTAATTAAGGGTATTTGAGGGTTGAGGGTAGATGGTTGAGGGATTAAGGGTTGAGGGTTGAGGGATTAAGGGTTGAGGGTTGAGGGATTAGGGTAGAGAGTAATTTACTTGGGTTTAAGGGTTTAAGGGTTGAGGGATTAGGGTCGAGGGTATAAGAGGGTACGTATTGGCTGGTTGAGGGTAGAGGGACGTAGAGGGTTTAACGGTTTAGGGTTTAGGGTATTGGGTTGAGGGTATAGGCCGATTGAGGGATTAGAGTTGAGGATAAAGGGTAGAAGGTTTAAGGTCGATTTAGGGTTGAAGGGTTTAGGGTTGAGGGACGTTAAGGGTTGAGGGTAGAGGGTTTAGGGTATAGCTAGGCATTTGAGGTTATATGGTTGAAGGTCGATTATGGTTGAGGTTCTAATGTAGAGGGTAGAGGGTATAGGGGTTTACTAGGGTTTAGGGTTTAAGGGTTTAAGGGTTGAGGGTTGAGGGTTGAGGGATTAAGGGTTGAGGGTTGAGAATTGAGGGTTGAGGGTTTAATGTATAGGGTAGAGGGTAGAGGGTTTAAGGATTGAGGCTTGAAGGTTTAAGTTTGAGGGTAGAGGGTTGAGGGTATATGGTTGAGGGATTAGGGTTGAGGATCCAATCATGTATAGGGTAGAGGGTGCAACTATAGGGGTTGAGGGTATGTATATGGTACACACATTGAGGGATTATTGTTGAGGGTCCAATATTGTATAGGGTAGAGGGTATAGGGGTTGAGGGATTAGGGTTTGACTAGGGATGAGGGATTAAGGGTTGAGGGTTGAGGGATTAGGGTAGATAGTTTAGTAATTGGGTTTAAGGGTTTAACTAGGGTTGAGGGATTAGGGTCGAGGGTACTAGAGGGTATATGGTTAAAGGATTAGGGTTTAGGGTGCAAAATATATATAGGGTTTAAGGGTTTAGGGTTGAGGGACGTTAAGGGTTGAGGGTAGAGGGTTTAGGATATAACTAGGACATTTGAGGGTATAATATGGTTGAATGTTGATTAGGGACATTGAGGTTCCAATATAGAGGGTAGAGGGTATAGGGGTTGAGGGTACTTGAGGATTTAAGGCTTGAGGGTTGAGGGATTAACTAGGGTTGAGGGTTGAGAATTGAGGGTTGAGGTTTTAATGTATAGGGTAGATCAGAGGGACGTGGAGGGTATAAGAGGGTTTAAGTTTGAGGGTAGATGATTGATGGTATATACAGGTTGAGGGATTACTAGGGTTGAGGGTACAATGTATAGGGTAGAGGGTATAGGGGTTGAGGCCGGATTAGGGTTTAACTAGGGTTGAGGATAGAGGGTAGAGAGTTGAGGGTTAATTAAGGGTTGAAGGTTGAGGGATTAGGGTAGAGAGTTTAGTAATTGGGTTTAAGGGTTTAACTAGGGTTGAGGGATTAGGGTCGAGGGTAGAGGGTATAATATGGTTCAAGGATTAGGGTTTAAGGTTGAGGGTAGAGGGTTGAGGGTATATGGTTGACGAATTAGGGTTGAGGGTCCAATATTGTATAGGGCAGTAGAGGGTATAGGGGTTGAGGGTACGTATATTGTTGAGGGTCTAATGTATAGGGTAGAGGGTATAGAGGTTATGAAGGATAAGGGTCTAACTAGGGTTGAGGGTTGAGGGTAGAGGGTTGAGAGTTAATTAAGGGTTTAATGTATTTTTCTCTAATTTTTTGAAAAAGTTGGTGCTATTTATTGGGATGGCACTATATATTTTACGTCGAAGGCGTATCCTATTTAAAGAGGACAAATATGAAGCTGCCAATCGATGGTTGATATCAGACTGCCGACCCTTGAAACTGTTTGGTCCATTGATACCCTTTTCTTTATTTTATCACATTATAATAATACTTTACCTGCAAAAGTCTGCCTCGTGCTACATAATATCTTATACGGATTGCATATAATTTATTTCTACGCGTGTTGCATAATATTTGCTACCGTGTATGGTTAAAGTATTTTTATTCTACTTTTTTATAGGCATGTAAATATTATTTGTTTTGCGAGCCCTAAATTACCAAGTGCTAGATGAAATTAATTTTTATTCTACTAAATTGACTATTCTATCATTTTACTCTTTGCTTGGTATAAATTTACAAACCACTTGGTTAACAAAATACTCTATGCATATACATATTGCTTTTTTTAAGTATTTAATTATAAGGATTTGTCTTCTTTTTATTTTATTTTCCATTTTAAAATTTTGAACTTGTAAACTGAACATTTAGTAATTATAATTTTTTATAGATAATATTAGTTGAGTTTTAAAAAAAAATTAAAACTGTTTAAATACCTAATATAAATAAAAATTATACTTACTAATTCTAAAGTTTAAAATGGAAAAGAAAATAAAAATAATACAAATCCTTATAATTAATTAAATACTAAACAAAAACACGATTGAACGTCACCCTCATTTATACTAGGGGGTACGACATTCCTGGATGGTGGTCTCGACATGAGTTTTCGGTAGCTCAAAGGGTGGTACGTATGCATTAAAATGAATGCCATGAAAGGGTGGCATTCATTTTAATCAAGTGAAGGTGGTGATCTCTACATTCTGCATTTGCTTCTAGAGGGTTCACTTGGGTGAGAAAGAATAATGGAGAAGGACATGAAGTATGTAGTGTTTAAATCGGTTGAGGCGTTATTTGCCTTTAGGCACAACACTCTGATTTTCCTAGATTACGGTGTGAGCCAGGGGGTTTCAAAAAACTCACAGACCAGAGGCTCAAAAAAATTCTTCTGGAGTTTGATCCCTTGATGGTGGCCGTGGTCAAAATGGTTTTGGGCCAAGAGCATGTGGCCTACAGTGAAATTGTTCGAGTTAATTCCCACATAGTCTCTCATTTTCTAGCATCTTTGCTTGATCAAAGCACCCCCAAAAACCTGGTTTGGGAAATGATGAGCAAGCTATTCAAGCCTAATCTTTTGGGTGGCATGGATGAGGCTATTTCGGCCTCTATTCTTGGCTTTGGGGTGCCGCGTTCGAAAGAATTGGAAATGCTCAAAACTCCTGGTGCAGTGGTCCAAATTTTTCTACTTCTATTGGAGCCAAAAGGACCAACATTGGTTAGGCATTAGATGGTGGTTGTAGTTGGGGTGGATTATCTAAAAAAAAGCTCTTGAGTTGGTGTAGACTGGGGATTTGGAGTGGGTGGAGGAATTCAATGACTTCACCCATCTCAATGGCTTCCTGTGACCTTGGGCTCATGGTGGGATGGTGCTGGTTTTTTGGCTTCTATGATTGTCGGTGGCTCCTAGTGGTGGTTCAGTTAGTTTTTTGGTGATGTTTTGGTGGTTTTCTTGGCCTCTAGTGAGGCTCAAAATGGGTGGTTTGGGTAGCCTAAAAATTCTGAAGCATAGTTCTAGCTTGTCTGCTTGGGTTTTTGGCTGGTTGGGAAATCTATTGGAAATCTATTCCTGCAATGGCAGACGATCTGCAATTTTTTGAATTTTGATTAATACAATCTCCTGATTACGTACCAAAAAAAATTATATACTAGTTGTTTGCTGTTTTTGGTGGCTGTAAGTGACTGTATTGTTGGCTGTTAACCTGGTTGTAATCTTTTTCTCTCTTTTGGCAACCTTTGTTGCCTCCTTTTTGTATTATTTGCATTGTTTCAATAAAAAAATTTAAATACTAAACAAAAACAATATGTATATGAAAAAAGAATGTACATTATAATTCCCATTCTTAGTATATTAGTTGAGCTTTTAATTTTATTTTTAAACTGTTTAATTATTAGAATTATTTTTCCCATAATTGGGAATTATAATTTCATGTCGACCTACTACATCTGGTTATTAGTCGTTTAAGTCATGAGTTGAGCCATTAAAATCATTCTTTGTACCGGCCCCGAGTTCTAAGTTAGTCAGTCATCATGTATGGTTAATTGTTTAAATGATCCTTATAGTCGGGCCATAATATTTTTCAATTGACTTACATTTAAGCCATCCTGCATAAGGTGATTCAAAGGAGTGTGGTAAGGTGGTAAACAATAAGAAGATAAAGCATACACAGCTATATCATCGGGAGGGTGAGAAACATATGCGGTAGAGTGGTGTACACCACAACCCCGCAACAAGAAGTCTTGAGCAAGGTGGTAGAGCAGTAAGCATGGAAGAAAAGTGGGCACTGCAGTATTGTGTGAGGTGGATAATATTGCTATTGTAGAGCGGTATACACTGCAACCCCATAGTAAGAGGTCCTAATCAAGGCGGTAGTGTGGTAAACATCAAAATGGAAGGGAAAAACATTGCCATACCACAATAGGTATAATAAGAGATGGTTGTAGTATGATAATCATGGCATCATTAAAATTTACAGCAATAAATTCCCTCACACATGCTTCAAAATTAATTTAAAGGATTTGAGCTTATTGGGAAACCATCTGGCAAAGAATTTTCATTAATACTGATATGACTAAATACTGTGCCCTCAAAAGAAAGTGAATTTGCCTAAGACTGTGCTCAACTGAAATGCATTGTTGTGGATGGAGCTAAGGATGCCGAGAAAAGGAGCTCTACGAATGATGAGCACTCGGGTAAGTGCACGAATAACCCTTTGAAGAAGCTTGATTGGTGTAGTATTTGGTAGAGCTCTGTTATTTGAAGTCATAGTATGAAAAATTGAAATATGCCTCCTAAAAGAAAAAAATCAAAAGTAAAAGAAATTAAGGCCAAAATTAAGGAAGAAGAACCTAAGGTATAGAAGAGACCACTCTACCAGTCTATATTAGATATAATTCCAGGATGAACCAAGGAGGGAAATAATAAATTTCTCGTAGACGCTGCACAAGGTTGTAGGGATTCTCTCATTCCCAAATTCAGGTGGGAATTATTTTGGTATTTTTACAGTAAGAGAAATGAGAAGATTCTAATGTCAAACCCTTGGATGTTGGATTTAGCAAAGTTGATTGTCCCGAACGTGTTTATTGATGTGGAGTTTATCAAATTACTAGCTAAGCCTTATCACTCTGCAACCAAGACAGTAAGGTCTCCAAATGGCTCAATATTGGTAGAGGTAACCAGAGCTGCTATCATTGAGTGTTTTGGCTTAAACAAGTAGGATTTGACCAAAATAAACCTATAGAAGAGTGAGGAAGATTATAATAGGTTAAGAAGAAATTATAAAAGTGATGAGCTACCCCTATATATGAAAAGAGGCATTAGTAACAAAATGATTCCCATTTCTACTTCCAATATTGAACCATTCACTGTGATAGATTTTCAATATTATTTTGTGAATACATATCTAGCTCTGTGCCAAGTACTAGGGTGGATGTTCAAGATAAAATTCCAATAAGCCTGATGATGATGGCCATGAGAATTCAAAACCTTGAGACTAATATTAAGTATGAATTTTCTTCATACCTTGAGAGGGCATTGGATGATGAATTCTCAAAAGTCATAGAGGATGGAGCACCAATTACATTCAAACACTATTCCTTACTATTCCATTTGATACTATACCAGAATTGGGACCATTGGACTAAAAAAATGGACTTGGCTAGAGTGGATGAGTAAAGGAACACCACATCTATCCAAAAGTGGTGCTATATTTGGGATAGTCAATGCAAGAATTCAAGCTTTGCTATATTCTATGAAGAATTTGTGCACAAAATCCTTCAAGTTCTTGGTTATTCAATGCCAAGATTTCCAAACAAAATGTAAGAATTGTTAAGACCTTTGGCCCTGAGACAGGAACAGGGTCACACACATAATTTTGGTGATTGGTTATTTTTCCCAAAAGTTACAATAATAAGAATCTATGGATGCCCTATTGCTCCACACATACTTCCAAAGTTCATGCCCCTTAGATTAACATTTATTTAATTTATGTGGCAAATGATGTGGATGGAAAAGGATGTAATGAAAAAATAAAAGAAGGGCACATTTCTTCCAAACTTAACCAAATGTGGAGACTAGAAAAATGGCTCAGATACACTGGAGGAGTTTCAATATTACTTGAAGACAAGATATGTGTTGGGTTTTGGAAAAGCAAGAGCCTTTGACCTTGAAAATCATATGAATAACATAAGGCATAATCTTCTTACCAAAATGATAGTGGCACACCAAGTAGATTATGAGGAAGATGTGATAAGAAACTACCTTACTTTTCCAGAGGCGTGCCTTAGATGGAAGAAATGGGAGGTTATAATAAAGCTTGAAGGAAGGAAGAAGCAAAATGATAGAAGTTTCCTTGGCTATTTCGTTGAAGAAAAAGACCCCATCAAGAGGATCAATCGGATAATTGATAAATTTTGAGGATTTATATGGTAAAAAAGAAGTGTATCTTCAAGAACATGGTGGTAGGATAACTAAAAAGCACACCTCAAACACAACATCAGAGTCTCCCATGGAGAAATTTCCTCCCAAGAGACAAAAGACATAGAGAATTGAGCCATTGGTACCTTATGAGGAGAGTGAAAGGGTGGGAGATACTGAAGATGTGGCCACTATATTGAAATCATTAAAGGGTGATATTGAGTTTGATCAACCCATCCATGAGACTAGTGCCCATAGGCATGAGGAAAGGATGGATTATGTAGAAAAAACAAGTGCCGAGATACATGAAGATGAGAGAGAAATTGTTGCCAAGAGGTTTCTAGAGGATGATGAGTTCATCAAGACTCTAGAGTTTAGGGATTTTTGGACAAGGATGAAGATAAAAGAAATTGAAGAGAAAATGGAGTCAAATGAAGTGAGAATTGAAGAAATAGAAAAGAATCAAATAGTGGCATAGACCTTCAATGAATTGATGGTTGACCACATTAACATTAGCCCTCAAAAGGCTAGAGAGATGATTTTGAAGAGCAACATGCTCATTTTTCCTGCATTGGAATTAAAAAAAATGTTTTTGCTTGATCAAGTATGGGCTCAAGAAGATCCAATGTTAGTTGTAGAGTTTGACTCTGATGAAGGAGTAAGTGGAATTGGGTATAACCCCAAAATTGAAGCCTTGGCCATTTGGATCAAGCAGAAAAACACACAAAAGCCTAAACTATTGGATGTAATACAGGGAATGAAAGGGGCAAGAGTGGTAAGAATAATACAGGACACCACCCCTTTGGAGGTAGCCACAATGACCATGCACTCAGCCATGTTCGCTCGTGCAACTGTTAAGGGATTGGAGGAAAGATTAAAGGAGTATGAAAGGGAAAAAAAGTTCTTAAAGGATGAAGTTAATAAACTTGTTTATGGAGAATGCCAAATTGAAAGAGCAATTAAAAGGAGCATGAAATTCACAAAGCAAGGAGATAGTGTTATATAAGCCTGCTAGTGCTCCATTAAATATTGTACAAAGCATTTCGACTGAGGAAGCAAAGACTCTTGAGAAGGAAGTGGATGAAATGAAGGAGGCTCAAGATGAAGTAAAAATGCAAGTTTTTGAAGTTATGGAAAATATTCTTAAGTACAAAATAAAGCTGGTTATTCATAAACTGGATAGTGTGCATGATAGTTATAATTCACTTCAGCGAGCAATTGATCAAATAAAAGCACATATGCTTGTATTGGACCCCTTGTTTCAAAGGTGGTAGCCCATTCACCACACTCTATCTAAGTTATGCAGAGTTCTACAAAGGAGTCCTGATGCTCCTACAACATTAAAACCGACTGAGCAAACAATAAAAATGATTGTTGATGAATTTTAGTATATACAAGGGGAGGATAAGAGGATTGTGGCACAAATGGATTCATTCCATACCTTAAAACAATGGTATACACTGGATATTGTGAAAGATGATGGTCAAGTAAAAGAATTGGATGAATGGAAGAACGAATTTGGTCAGGTTATTCATAAATGTTTAACCCATGTTTAGGGGGATAGTGACACCGGTCTTCACAGGCTCAATTTGATCATGGATGGATTGATTGTTCTTGATGCTAGATATCTAAAATTTGTCAATGATACAAAGACACTACTAGATAGTTGATGGCAGACACATCTTGCAAACATACCAAAGATCTAGGAATATCAGTGACCATCAGATTTTACAGTGTATCAATGGGAAGAGAAGTATTTGGCTTTAGATGAGTAGGTCACTAAGGCGAGGGCATCTAGACGTCTATCATGGAGAGGAAAGATTTTCCAGATCGATGATCATGGGCTTTGTACATTTATTAAAGGAAACATACGTCTAAAGTGTCTTAAGCCTTGTTATTTCTTCAATTATGCAAATTAATTAGTTGTTAGTAAAATAAGTAGTTTTGAAGGGTCGTCTATTTTTTTTAAAGGACTGAAGCTTGTTGCTTCCTATATAAATAGGAAACCAAGGCCAATTTTGAGAGGATCATCATATCATATTCCATTTTCATTTTTCGTTATAGTAGGAATTATTAAGAAGATAGATTGCACATTCCACCCATCCATATCATATCTCAGACTTTTGCTATAAATGTATATATATTTGAAACAACATAATGGAGAAGATTTCTCATAATTGGTAATCTATTTTCGTGTTCAATTGTTGCATTAAATTTCATGCTTATCTGTTATTGTGCTGTCTCCAAAGTGGTTTCTTCAAGTTATTTAAATTCATAAGATTTATTAGGGCACATTTGTTGTTATTGTGTGATTATTTTGAGCTTATGAATGAAATAGAACATCTTATTATTAGAGATTCTCCATGACTGTGTTATCATTATGTATTTTTTCTTATGTTTTCCATACTTATTTCTTCTTATATTTGAATGAATATCAGTTATTGAGCCTCAATACTGTGCTTATGTGAATGAATATGCTAATATAGTAAAGCATATACTATGGATGTTTTCAGTTACATGTTCAAAATTATGTTCAACATAAAAATGGAAACTATTTAAAATTAATAAAGTTAAAAAAGTTGCTTATTTAAATAATTGAGTTACATGCATTAATATTTTATTAACTTTTGTGTCTTCACAAACATATGTTGATACAAAATGAATGGAAGAAGCATCCAAGTAATTGTAATATTTTTTGCCAACAATTCATACCAAAGATTGAACAATTTAAGGATATTGCAATAGGTAATTTGTATCGACACAAATAATATTATTGAAGCATTTCAAAGTTTGGGCTATAAGAATCATCCTTTTTTAAACATGGATTGCAAATAATTTTGAAAATTTAGAAGTCTTGGTCATTAACATAATGTCTGCTACAATGCCATCCAGTGTATCATTGTCAATGTTCATATGTTCTTTCAAGTATCTAATATTATGATCATCCTCATCTTGACTTGCATCATCTTCATCATCATTGAAATTCAATTGTACACCATCTATAT
Organism: Sequoiadendron giganteum; assembly: GCA_007115665.2. Classification (NCBI taxonomy): domain Eukaryota; kingdom Viridiplantae; phylum Streptophyta; class Pinopsida; order Cupressales; family Cupressaceae; genus Sequoiadendron; species Sequoiadendron giganteum. The sequence goes on along the minus strand of CM021105.1, from coordinate 629,719,663 downwards.
TGTTAGTAGATCTATTTGGATCATCATTTTCTATACCATCCATATTGTTGTTTTCCATAACATCATCTAACTCTGGATTGTTGTCTTCTTGTGCCTGAACATAACCATCTTCAACAAGATCATGGATGTCAATTCCTTCAATGCTCTCCAATCCCTCTCTCTCATTTTGTTCGCCATCATTGTTTTGCTTAGTATTCACTAATATTTCATCAAATACATGCCTTAATCTTGGATCATAATGTATGAAAAACATCCATTTCGGGTCCAAAATATCTTCATAGAAAAATACCTGCACATGAATGAAATACATATATTAGATGTATGTTATAATTTTTTTATTGATTAATAAACACATGTATATATTTGCAATAAACTATGAATTAATAGATTAATGATCACTATTGCTTCTTGTTTGAGTTGCAAAAATACCTACTCACAATGAATTGGTAGAACATAAGGTTCCTTATCCTTCAATAGGAAGCATGAGGAATCTATAGAAAACAATCCACTATGGGTATCATGTCTTAGTGACCTCTTAAATGCTTCATACCATCTACACTTAAAATACAACATTTAAAAGAGAGATAATCCAACTCAATAATTTCTTGTATTTTCCCAACAGAGTGTAGATTCCCTTCAATTATATTCTTATCTTTTTAGCTTGATCAACTGGATTGCTTGAAGTCAACCATGATGCCACAATCGAAGGACCGTCTCTTTACATCTACACTTTCTACATGGTAATGTCGACCATATGCCCACATTGCTAGATATTTCCTTGCCTATGAAATACCATTTATTTCAGTGAAAACAAATATAATGATGAATATTAAAATAGTTAATAGTGTCAAAACTATAAGGAAACAAAATTTTGTAAAATTCCAACTGTACCTTTCTTTCACATCCTCTAGACATGTTAATTTCATCTTCTGTTATGTCTGAATCTATACCAGCATCTTCTATTTGATTTTGAATTTGTTCAGTAACCCATTCTAGTGTGCAATATTTGCCCCATACCCCAAGCAGATCAATGTGAAGTGGAGTATTCTTTGGGTTCGATCTCTTAAACTGTCTCCTTGCTTCTAACACTTCTCTCTTTTTATCATACGGATCAATCCATTTGTTCATAAAGTCCATGTGGTATAGAATGAACTTGTTGAGTATAGAACTTTCGTCTACACCTATTACATGTCAACATGTTTATTTCAAACTCCAAATGTCATTCTGTTAATTTGACAAATAAATTACAAAGTAAATTAATGATTGCAAGAAAAACAACTACACTATTCATGAATTACTTACTAATTTCTACTTCAACACCATTACATTGTGGTTTTTCTCCATCAATAATATCTATTTCTCATTCTTCATCCCAGATGCGTGGCCCATATTCAAAATCCTTACCAAGGAATTCACACAGGAATAAAAATGCTTCATTCAATACATACCCTTCAACCATGCAACCCTCTAGATGTGCCTTTTGTCAGACATATCTTTTAAGAGTTTTCATATAACTCTTAAAGAAAAAAATCCACCTCGTTGATATGACACCCTCCAATTCAATTTCATCGACTAGGTGTATAAGTAAATGGACTTGTAGGTCCATGAAACTTGTAGAGAGTTCCTTCTCAAATACACATATGATTTCTATAATTTCCTTCTTCCACTTTGGCACTTCAGATTTGCGGATCTCCTTGGAGGTCACCCACCTAATATAAGAATAGTAAATTAGTATGAACCTCTAGTGATAAATTAAAATGCATTATAATATCTCTATGTCTCTCACACAAGAACATTTCATATAACCACATACCTTGTAAATGCTGACAATCGACTTATGGAATTCCTTAAGTCAACTGTAAGACAAGAATCCCCCTAATTGCCAATGGCATGATATACTATCAAAAAAATTTATGAAAAGGTCATTAGTAATTTTTTCTCACACAACAAAATATAAAAATATATTTAGTAATTAATCAATGTTACCAGTAAATGTTAAATGATGATATAAAATACCTTCATTAAATTATGAAAATCATGTGTTTTAAATCTTGTGATATTTCCATCAACTATAAAAGATTTAGCCAATGATGAACCATAACCAGTAGGTGTCCTTATTGAATGGATGACATTTTTTAGTTGGTCTAGCTCTTTTTTTTTTCAAAATCCATGGAGCTTTTGCATATGTTTGATTTTCCTTGCTTGGCCACAAATGTTTTCTATCAAATTTGGTACACAAAAGAGCAATATCTCTCCTCAAAGACAAGGTGTCCTTCTCTTTGCCCGATATATATATATATATATAGAATCTGGGATATTTTTGAAGATGTGCATAGGATCTAATAGGTGAGATATTAATAGATCCTTCCAGTAAGGGAGCTCATAAAATATGGATTTCCTTTTTATTCCTTCTGGCATATGAACTACAACTTGTTTTGGTTCTTCAATTGAATCACCCTGATCTAAAAAATCCTCCCAAGCTTTCAATTCAACATCTTCATACTTCTTAAGCCAATCAAATGGACCCATAATCATGGGAGGCCCTCTATTTTCAAATTTTCCATAAAATTGATTCTTCTGGCGATTTCTAAACCTATGATCTAGTGGTAGAAAAATCCTGTTGTTTGCGTAAATAAATTTATGTAGATCTTTAAAATAATGCCCTTGAAATTGTTCTGCACATCTTGGACATGCAAATATCCTCTTTGTTTGAATCCCTGCAATTCAACAAGTAATGTTAATAACATCAAAAAAATAGTATAAAACTAAGTATGAAAGTTGGGATGAAAATAAATTATGAGTGTAAATACGTAAATATTTTATCTTACCAGAACAAACACCAAATCCTGGTAAATCATTAATAGTCCAACATAGCACACCACACAACATGAAGGACCTATTTGATGGAGGACATGATATGTCATACATTCTTATGCCTTTCCATAGTAGTTGCATCTCATCAATAAAAGGCACAAGATAGACATCAATGTATTTAACTTGATGTTTTCTTGGAACAATGAGAGTCAACATAAGGTGGTCCTTTCTAACACTCATCCATGGGGGAATATTGTATACTATCAATCCGACTGGCCAAACACTATAATTTGAGCTCAGGAAAGAGAATGGGCACACTCCATCAATTGCAAGACCAAACCTAATACTACGGGGTTCATCTTTGAATTTTCTTGGCCCTTTTTCCTATATGTGTTTCATTGCTTTGGAGTCGGTCGGAATTCACATGAATCCATATTTACTTATATTTTTTGCATGATTATCCATCAATTGTGCAAGTGACTTGCAACAAAACATTCATTGAAGTCTAAGTATAATTGGCATGTGATGTAAAACCTTCTTTGGAACTGTAGGACCTTGTACATCTGTACAATATCTCTTCTCTTTGCATACAGGGCATTCTACCTTGTTCTGATATTCATCCCTGTATAAAATGAAATCATTTGTACATGAATAAATTTTCTTATATTCAATCCCCAACTCAACCAACAATAGACATGCCTCTCTGCAAGTTGATTGCAAAACATTCTCTTTAGGGAATATTTAAGTTTTTAGTGCCCTGTAAGATTGCCAGAGATGAAATCAATTGAATGTTTGACTTATGATGAACATGTTTGATATGCCAATCTATACTAGGACTATTTATATAAAATATATGGTTTTAAAATCCCCTTAAAAAAATATAAACAAAGTCGATGAATGTTTACAAATTGTGTACACCAATTGACAATGCAAAGTAAGAAATAGATTTCAACTCACTTCAGCAGGGTAGTGAATCCTTTGTCTGACCAACCAAATAGTGACTTGATTTCTAATAATATTAATGTGCATGCTAGTTGTGAGGTTCTACTTGCACCCAATTTGAACACGGGTGTCTTTGCTGCTTGCTTGATGGAGTCTTCAAGTTGTTATCATCAACATTACATTGCTGGTAATTACCCCTGCTATCATTGTTACTGTCAACCATATGATCATTATTGTCATCATTGTTTCCATCCCCAAAGAAACTTGTAATAATTTCATTCAATCCTTCTTCATGCACTGCATTTTCACTATCATGATCATCATAATTAAGGCTAGGTGGCATCTCATCAGTGTATGCGGATCTCATCAGCTCTTCAAATTTCTCAAGTGGTAGTAATCTCTTCAAACTTTCTCTATTCGCCCTAGTATTGTTTAAAGGATGGTTTGGATCATCCTGTCCAAATCTTAATAACCCAGTTGGATCATGGGTATTAGTATGTGTTTCATCAACATCTTCTACCTATCAACAAACACAAACATTATTTAATATTTACCAACAATTGGATAAATCATAAATGTATCAATTTCAAAGAAATATAATCAGATATGGCTTAAAAAATATAAAATATAAATTGTATGAACATATATACATCAATTGAATAATGGAACATTATTTTATAGACTACCTTTTTTATACAATAATTTAAATAAAACACAATTTTGACAACATAGTTTGTAAAACATCAGTCCACACCATTTATTATTCTTTGGTTTTCTGCCCTTAAGAACATCCTTAGGGAGACCTTGTTCTTCCCTTTTCTTTCACACAAAAGTGCATTTTAAGAAGGGGTAATCAATCAATAACTCATCCCCAATGGTAAGGTCCTTAATAGCCTCAACCATTATCAATATATCAACCTCTCTTTCCATATCTCCATCTTTATCATTTATAACCTCAACAAATTGACAATTCGGTCTTACATTAGGGTCCCTTCCCTTACTACTATTTAAAAATCCTACAATATTTTTGCGTATATGCACGTCCATCTATATACATAAGATGACCTCTATTAATTTCTTTGACACTTTCCAATTGGAGATGATGTGTATACATATTCAAATTTAGACCATATGCTGACATGCTAGGCTTATATTTTGCTAGCCTTCTCCATTCACCACTGTAATATGATGGACCATAATATGGCATTAATCTCCTAGTGGTTTGTTCTGAATTGTTTCTATGTTTAGATCCCACATGTACATTTTGGACAATAAACAGGCCTAGATTTGCTCCATGAATATTGGAGGGTCGTATCATGTAGCTGTATCGCCAAAATTGAAGCACCTCGTACACTCTAGGTAGTTGTTGATCACTAGGCCAAGCACAATATAGTCGATGATCAAATGTCTCTTTGTAAATTGATCTCAAACTCAGGGGCAATTCATCATCTCCATCACATTCATTCTCATAGGGTATGTAGTCCACCTTCCCCCTGTCTTTAAGCAAATTATGCATCTTTAAACCGATTCTTGTTCTGTGACTTGTTTTCATCAATTCATCATCTTTCGAGCTAGTATATTGGCATATATTTTTGTTAGATGTATCATTTGATAAATGATCATTTCCCTCTAGGTTGGAAGTCAATGATCCAAGAAACTTTAAACCAAGAACTTTATCCTACAAGTATCCATTGAGAAAAAAATTAGTTATTTAATAATATAAAACAATGTTTAAACGAAGTATATATGTTATTTATATCAAATTGGAAAATTCCTTACCACAATTCCTATTGGATTTGAATCAATTGTATGAGGCATACTACCGACTAGAAGCTCATCATATATGTATTGTCTTTGTATAATTTCTCGTTTGAATTTTTTCTTTCCATGACATACAAAACATCCACAAACAACAATTTTCTCAAAGTATTCATCCCATGTACTATAGTCCTAACCAACCTCTTGTTCAATGCAATCATCTGTTGTGTCTAGAAGATCCATTTTCAAATCCTCTTCCACCCACTATCGTCTATGTAATTTAATAGTTTTAGGTCCATGTCCACATACATATCTTCTTCTTTTTCTAGTTGAACACTCAGGCTCTGTATTTTCTCCAATATCCATCTAAAATAATCAACAACATGCATTGATTTATGTCAAGATTGGATAATACATTATAAATTTCAATAATACTATGAAAAAAGATGGATGTATCACAAAATGCCATCAGCTCATTTTTTCCTAAGTTAAGTCAAAATTTTAGTACCTGATGTCCTGCTTCATCCGTTCTATCCTCATTTGATATGAAACGATTTGTTGCCATGGCCTCATCTCGCCCCTATACTACACAACATAGTAAATAATGTTTACTACACCAATTATATCATTTCAACGAAAATGCTATCCAACACAAAACCTCACTTTAGTCATATATTTTATCAAAGTATTCATCCCATGTACTATAGTCCTGACAAACCTCTTGTTCAATGCAATCATTTGTTGTGTCTGGAAGATCCATTTTCATATCCTCGAACACCCACTATCGTCTATGTGATTTAATAGTTTTAAGTCCATGTCCATGTACATATCTTCCTCTTTTGCTAGTTGAACACTCAGGCTCTACATTTGCTCCAATCTCCATCTAAAATAATCAACAACATGCATTAATTTATGTCAAGATTGGATAATACATTCCAAATTTCAATAATACAGTGAAAAAGATGGACGTATCATAAAATTCCATCAGATCATTTTTTCCTAAGTTAAGTCAAAATTTGAGTACCTGATGTCCCACTTTAGTTGTTGTGTCCTCATTTGACATGACATGATCTGTTGCCATGGCCTCGTCTCGCCCCTATAATACACAACATAGTAAATAAGGTTTAGTACAACAATTATATCATTTCAACGAATATGATATCCAGCACAAAAACTCACTTTAGACATATATTTGACATATATTTCAGACTTTAGATGACTCATCTAGTTGTATAGGGGTCATTTCTAAGTTCACAAATCTAACCTCTATCAGTTTTGCACCCAAAAAATTGACATGGGATAAGGAATAGATAAAATAGGGAGCCATGATTGCTCCCTTGGAATATATGAAGATGAAGTCAATTTAGGATCAATTTATTTATCAACTTCCAAGAAAAATACATCATTTTGCACTGCTAGGTGCTAAATTAGGTGCACTTTGCGCTGCCTTTTGCATCCCAAATAGATTACATTTTTGGATGAAAGGTGGTGCTAAATTAGGTGCACTTTGCTACGCCGACTATAGCACTGACTACTGAATCAAGAACAAAACTTAAAACTTCCCCCATCAAGAAGGAAGAGATGACAAGAGAAAAAATTTGCATGAAGGAAGAGAGGAGAAAAAAGGGAAAAACGTCGCAAAGGAGGGCTACAAGCAAGTAGATTAGAAATTTGATTTAGTTTGCAACACCATAGGTAAGGTTACAATTGTTTTTTTTCGTTCCCACAAATATTTTTTTTAGATTAAATGGAGAGGATTGTGAAGAAAGGGTTGTGAATATTGTTTTGTTTACACACTAATTGTTCAAGTCTCATGTGGTTGCAAAGGAGGAGGGTAAAATTGTAGAAATTGCATTATTTCCTCCACATCTGAGAGCAGTGAATGCTTTTTTGAAACCCCAATGCCTCAGTTTGTTTATCATTCCCATCCCAAGCTTTCAGTTTTTGGTTCAATTTCTCGAACCTTCCTTCCATACCTTTCTCTGAAGACAGCTTTCTTGCTTCCTTCCTAAAAAAGTAGTCGAGTGCTTTCAAGACAAGTCGTTAAACTGCATTTGCCCCACTGTAGCTAGGTCCTATGGGAATAGAGGTTGGTCGAGACAATACGAGGAGATAGGGATTTTGAGATGATAGCTGAATAATAGATCATTTCCTCAAATTTGTGAGACCTTCAAGATTAAATTAGCTATTACTAATTTTCACTTATTCTTTTATAGAAGAATGAGCTCATGGTTTCGAATTAATTGTGCACACACATTCGTTTTCTTTCTAATCAGCATATGCAACTCAAGCATAGGGCCTATTTGTGTTAACTCTCAATAAAACCACACTCTGTGCCCTTTTTATCCCCCAAAGATTACCATTCTATACAGGTGCGCAAGCATTGATTTTTTACAATACATTTGTTTCATTTTTCATATATTTCAATCCTTTCAAATAGATATATATTCTATATAGGTGTGCAAGCAATTGATTCATAGGCGTTTAAGTCCAGAAATAGAGTCATTCAAGGTAAAATTTTTAAACCACAAACTGGATGAAAACTTTCATACCTGATAGTGTGTACTTCGCTTGCCTCCACAGACTGGATAAAAATAATTTGCCCTAGGTCACCTGAAAATGTCAAGCGATAGAGGGAAGAGAAAAAAGGGAGAAAACTTTGGCCATGATGAGGTAATTCATTGTCAATTTATAGATTTATAAATGATTCCCTTGTTTCTTTCATTTTTAATTTTTAGTTTTTAATTTTTAAATTTAAAAGAAGAAATTTATTTTATATATATAGGGACATGTGACTGACAAAGATAAAGAGGCATTGGCTTCCATATTGGGGGCAGAGCTAGTGAACAAACTGGATGATTTGTGCTGGACAATGCTTGCCAGATACATAGAAAATTGATCTAGTGAAGCCCCTCAAACATTGCAACCAAATCAACTGTGTCAAAGGGAATCAATTGATTCCCAAAGCAGTCCTGGATTGAGCAAAAGATCTAGGAGGAAATCAATAATAGTAAACTCTAGGAATGTAGAACAAGGAGCAGAGGCTTCCATTGTCCCACCCACTCTTGGGACACAAACTTCTTCCACCACACCAAGTTTTCAATCTTGCATTGGTACCTACAATACCAAGATAGAATATGATGTGATTTCAGGGGAAGTATGAATGACAAATGCTGGAAAAGGGTTTGTGAATAGGTTGAAGGAATCATGCCTTCAACAGTTCAAAGACCATCTAAATTTTCCATTCTCAAAGATACCCATACACTTCCAAAAAGTAGTTATCAATGACATGGAGACTAAATTTGGCATAGGTTGGTCTATGAAGAAGGTAAAGCTATGAATGCCTCAAAATTGCAAGAGATTTCGGTGCAACCAAATAAAGAAGATAAAAAAATACCTCTTGAGCTAAGGCTCAAAAAATGCCAATTAATGTAAGTGTCAAAGTATGGAAAGAGCTTGTAAAATCATATGAGAATTTTGAATCACAGAGGAATTTCTGATGAGGAGAGTACACAGGTATTTGAATTTTCTCATAAGATTATATCAAATTTATTAAATGAATTTTAAATTTTATTTGTGCATAGTTAAATTGAATTAGTATATGTTTCAGGACAAGGCCTCCAAGGCTAGGCTTCAAAAACTTCATGCCACACATCACAGTGGCCTGAAAGGTTTACAGGCCTTGATCTGTAAATTTGTAAGTATATTTAATATGTTAAATGACATTTTTTTTAATTCCCTAGGAAAAAGTAAATGATTGCATATTAATTAGTTTTAACTAGTCCATGTGCCATGTTTTGATAGGAGGAGAAATATGGCCAGCATCCAAAGCAATTTGAAAAGGAAAAGTTACAAAGAAAAAAATGGACCAATTTTTTAATCTGGATGGAGGACAAGGTATCAATAGTTGAATTTCAATAACTTAGTTGGATATTGTTGTGTTAATATGTCAATTTTCATTTCTTGTGTTGAGTTGTTTATTGATGCGTAGGATGAGTTCTAAAGTGCTTCTTTGTTGGCCCTAGATCCCACTCAATTGTCCCTTATTTCACGTTGAGGAAAAAAAAATATTTTCCTTAAAGGGTAGTGGGTGACATTCATGCCTTATTTTCATCGGATTTTTAATTAATGACCATTGTCTTTTAATATCTCTTAAGTGTCCTCATTTAAGTTATGAGTTGTATCATTTGAGTAACTTAGTCCCATGTTGATTTGATTTATCTTCTTTTCTCTCAAACATGGTATCTCAAGGAGTGCTTCCTTGAATTCATGTTGCCATTCTACTAAGTGATCCACATGCATCTTTTCCATCCTTCCTCACGATGTTTCCATTCTTTTAACATGTAAGAATGTTTTGATGCATCTTGGTAGGCATTCTATAGATCTAACACATCCTTGTAGTCTACATCACTTGGCATAGCTAACCAACCACTTAATTTTTCCATCTAATTTAAAAAAGGTAGTAAATTCTTTTCTTCCAAGTTAAAAAAACTCCATTAATAAAGAAATCAGTAGTAAAAAACTTGCAAACTGATCTAATCAACATAGAGAAGTGTGTAATACTAGAATTTTTAACATTCAAAAGATAAATGGAATGTCCTTAACACCAAGTAGAGCTATCCAAGAAAGCTAACTAAAAACACAAACGTGCTCCCGCACAGAATGGCCTAATGGCTGGTTGTCATAGAAGTCAGACTACCGAAGTAAAATCACTGATCAAGTTAACATATATGCATCATTTGCATAAATAGCTGAACCATTTATGTGCATGAATAAATAGTAGAATGATGTAGATGAACTGAATTCATCTAACTTCATACCTCTTGGCAGGAATTCCTCTTGAATCTCTAATATCAGGTGCCCAAGACTTCCTTGTAGCGTTTACCTTTTGTCGATGCCTTTCCTCTTCACTATCAAAATCATCTCCTTTTTCCTTATCTACATTTCTGGCTTCGGCTTCTAATTCATCCCATGTTTTACCTTCCTCCCCTTCAAAATCTTCTTCTTCTTCTTCTTCTTCGTCCTCATTTAACTCCACAAGAGATTCATCTTTTGAACCTTCCTCATCTAATTCTGATTCCTCTTCTACATCAGAGGGTTCATATCCTTGATCTGAACTTCTGAATTATCAGAATCAAAATCACTAGCTTCCATATTAAAAAATTCCCAAACACCATCTTCAATAAATTTGTCTGGATCATCAGTAATAGTCTTCAAAATTGGTCGTTGGTTCAAGTTCATTTTTCTTTCATAATACTTTATATCCATGGAGTTCAACCATTCCTTGATGCCATCAAGTGAAGATTAAGGAATGGTGTCAATGCGGAGTACATCTTGCTTGAAGTCTTTGAAAACAATAGCCATATCAAATGCCTTTTGCCCAAGTCCTACTCTCTCAAGGTTAACAATATCAATCTCACTAATAGTGATTACTGATAAAGGTAATTCCACCAACTCTACCAAACAGTTTACCATAGGAACAATAAAAGAAGAGGCTTTGAAAGGAACTCCATGAAAACCAAGCTCTCTAAATGGTACATCAAACTTTAGTTCAAAATATTTTAGATGAGGCTGCTCCCATAGCTCTCTTACTCGCTTAACAAATCCTTGTGTTAGGTCTCAAAAATGTAGGTTTTTAGACCATAAGAGGGTGCCAATCTCTTAACACATTTTTGGCCCATAAACAAGGCAACAAGAATTTGATTACCTCCTACTCTTCAAACTTTGCTAAACCTAGACGGGTGTACCTAAGCAATAAGGCAGATTTTTAAGGCTATTATTTTTGATCTAAGCATCTACTCACAATGGCACATGGGGGTGAAGTAGATGCAAGGTTAATTACTGCTTCCTATTGAAAATATTTTGAGAATCAGGTGTATGAAAAAAGTTTGTATGAGATTGTTCTAAAAATGACCAGTGCCTACACTATTGGGTGAATGGAGTTGAGAGGTGGATGATGATTATGGAGGCAGGCTTTTGTAAGATGGGTAGATCTACTTTTCAGCTTAACTCGAATAGTTGGGCACCTTGAATGTTTTCACCTTGTGCAAACGTGCAAGTAGGTCAGTTATTTAGACTCTTCTTAGTGATCCTAGTGATATCCCCTTATGTTACTGTGAAGTTACGAAAGGGTTATATTTAGATGTGAAGGGAAACCAATCAAGATAATCTATTTAAAAGGACTTTAATCCAAATAGGAACCTGTTAAATCTGATTTCTTACAAGGAATTTTATTTCTTATGCACACATAAACCAGTCAACAACACCACACACTATAGCAAATGTATATTGACAAATTAAATGTGTTTCCACACACTCAATTTGAATAACATAAGCAACCACTTTGGAGACAACCAAATAACATATAAGCATATAAATCCACACAATAGTTGAACACTTGAAAGCAAATTAGTAATTATGTGTAACCTTCTCCATTGTATTGATCTTCAAATGATATACATTATAACAATAGTTTTTGATATGATATGGAAGGGCGAATTGGTGCAATCTTTCTTCTTACTAATTTCTATTCTAAAAAATATATGTTCGGATAATTTCTATTCGGGTCTTGAGCTCTCTTATATAGGAGAGGTAACAAGCTACAAACCCATTACAAAAGGTCATGACGTTTGATAACTAAACATAACTAAAATAAAAAAAGTTGCAGATGAATACACCAGTCCATTAATTTCCAAGCAGAATCCCGTGACTACTCGAGATCTGTTCAAAGCTTCTACTCCATGATAGGGCTCTCATCATGTTGTCGGTTGGCGTTCCTACTCTGATGGTTGTCCTGTTGTATCTGATACATCTACAGTTTGGTTGATAAAAAAATTTATTGCAGAGAGGTGACGAATGTACTCTTGTTCAACATAGGTGTCCACATTAGAGATCACCTCTTTCATATCATATTCCATATTCATCATTCTTTTGAGCCGCTTGTGAGAATTTTGTAAGACCATATCCTCATCATTGATTTCTTGCAATGCAACAATTAGAAGCCCAACAAGTTCTTCCTTCCAACTATCATAATCTCATAGATTTCCACTGTCATCATGAAGTGTTGGGTATGAGTCAAAGTAGCTGAAATCTTCCCTGAGCATGTTATGACATCCATTGTGTGATTCTACCAGCATGTTATATGTCTACAATATTTGTCCTTTCATGATTTTCTTATCTAGGAGCTCCTTTCTTTTCTCGATCATTCTCTCCTGCAATCATTCATTCTCCACCAATGCAGAGTGTGTCTATTTTAGTAGTTCTCAATACTTATTAGCACATTTCATCATTTTGTTGAATCTTTCTTCAATCATCTCATATACAGTGTTATATTTGATGGTCTTCACTTCTTTCTCCAATTATTTGCATTTCCCTTAGGATTTCAGATGTCAATTCTTTTAATAGGCTACATCAGCCAATGCATCCAACACTCTCTTATCCTTTTCAAGCCATAGGGAGTACAACTCTGATGTGGAGGAGGAGGATGTTCTTTCTCTCTAATTTTCCAGCTCCTTCTTCAATCTATCATTCTCCTTAATCAATTTTTCAATCTATGCCTTTGTAAATTTAGTCACATTTATGTTCAACTTTGTTGTCTCCATAGGGTTGACCTATCCCCTACTCGTTGGACCAAGAGATGTGCAAACACTTGGTTTGGATTACTGATTATAGCAAGTCTTTTATCATGGAAGTATAGTGACCAAATAAGCAAGGTGGCCTCGTCTGGGTTATACCTAAATCCTGAATACATTTTGTCACTTGCTTCTTCTGTCAAGTCTATTGTCTTGTCCCCTCTTTTTTTGAAGCTATCAAATACAATTGCAGAGCTAATATCCCACCCTGGCAAGAGAAACACTCCATCTTCTTGGAGTAATTCCCTTCCTCTTTCAAGAGTGATGGACTCCATTTCCTTATCTATCTCTTGTTTCAATTCCTCCAGGGCGGTTGACTCTTGTTCAAAAGTGATATCTTGTATCTTTTGTCTCATTTTTCTACCTTTATATTCATAAACAAATGATTTAAATTCAAAAGATTTAACAAAATCAGAATAAAAAATAAACTCTTGTCTAGCCTTGACCCTTACATCATCAGATAGTTCATCTGATGCCTCAAATTTTACAATCTTCTACTCTTGAGGGGGTTCATATTGTGCAATGACAAGAGAACTTATTTTTTTGTCCTACTCACTCTCCTCATCACTCTCCTCTTCTTCACTTATATTAGTATCTATAGAAAAACATGCCTCAAGAGTAGGCTGTGAAGGTATGTAATCCAAGTGCTCTATGTCTTAGCTTGTACTTCTAAATAGGTTGCATGAGGTGCATCAAAAATGGCTGGGGGCACATCCTTTATCAATTCATTCACATGAGCAATGTGTTGCTCAATTCTTGTTAGAGGATGGACTTTATTTCACCAAATGCCTTTGAATAAGATGGGACATTTTTTCTTTTCCATTCCTCCGCAAGCATAATCTTGTTATAGGTAGCCATTCTTTCTGCGGTGGAGGCCTCATCATGGTTTCTTATCACATCTTTGACTAAGAAAAAATGTTCATACGCTGATAGCCCCTGTGATAATATTGCCTTGTGGATAAACCCTTCTGCATCAAATTTTTTTCTTACATCACCTAGAGGTAGTTTGTACTGTGCTAATTTAGCATCAAATTCATCATATCCTTCATTGGCAACCACTGTAAAATCTCCAAAACATAAGGTACTGGGCATAATTGATTGTTTTCTATGTACTTTGATGTGTTTGGCATCAAATTTTTCCAATTTCCTCACAATTTCTAAATAAGCAATTCGGTCAGGAACTACTTGTGGCAAATAGTGTGGAGTTCCTTCGAACCCATATACCCTTATCACTGTACAATCAGAGAAATCATACCAGTCTCCCTAGTTATGATTCACTTTATTCTTGGGTCATTTTCCTTTGGTCTTAGAAATCTTTGTACTTCTAGGGATAGGCTATAATTGCACAGATATCCTAGCAAATTCATTAATGGTTTTACAAAAAATTCTTCAAAGTAGAGGTAATGAGACCTACCAAATCAGTTGTCCCACAATGAGGTCCACATTTGCATAGGTTTGAAATCTCCATTTTCATCTTTATCTTTTATCCTTAACTCTTCACTCCAGACCCCTCTGACTTGTCTTTCGTACAAAAGAAAATGCATAAGCAAAGAATAGTGTTTGAAATGAATATTATCACTATTATTTTTAATCTTTTCAAGCCCTCGATTTAGGGAATTGGCCAATTATCTAGCATAATAAAATGGCCTGGCATCCTTGCTTTGTATGTCTATAGCTAAAACCATTGGGGCAATCGACATGAGAGGTGAAACCTCTACTCCCAAAACCTGACCGATTGAATAATAAGTGTAGCGAAAATACTCTTCAAACAAATCTTCATGGAAGGAGGGTTTTCAGTGCTAGAGAACCTCCTGAGTTGGCATCCTTCATCCTTGGGCCTATGAAAAGGTAACTTCCATCTATTATAACTAGTATCCATATGGTGATACTCTATCAAGAGATCTTTGACTATGAACAATAAATTCAGTGAACACTCTAGCTTAAATACGTTAGAAATGAGGTCCCTAGAAATAAAAAGCATGTCACCCCCATTATGTGACTGAATAGTTCTTTTCTTGGGGTCATATTTGATAGCAAGAGCTTTAATTAGCTCTACATTCACAAAAAAATTAGGCACCACAAGCCTTCCTAGGTTCAACCTCCACGGATTGCAGACTGGTTGAAACCTAAATTGTTTTCTATAATGATACATGAAGAGCTCATATCCGTGTTGCGGTGTCTAGATATCTCCTAAGCCCTTATGTTTGTCCCATAGTCCGTCCATGGAAGGATTCATTTGAGCACTCCTCTTGGGTCTCGGCCTCGACCTAGGACATTGATCTATCAGGTCTTGATTTAGGAGTCTCTTTTTAGTTTTATATTTTTTAGCTTTGGGTTTATCTATACTTTCCTCCATTATTTAAATCTTAAGCTTTTGAAGAAAATAGCTTCTCATCCGGGTCTGAAGTACTTACTTGAGTTTCTCCTCCACTGGTCTTTGCTGTGTAAGAACTCCAAGTTTTTCCTTTCTGCTTTAGCCCTTAGCAAAATTTTCTAGATTTTGTAACAACTATGTAATCAACTTGTGGTATAATTCACTTCAATTCTGGTTCATAAATACACCACCTATTTTGAGTCTTGTCATTGGAGAACAACATTTATTTCAAATATCTTGATGATGCCTTGAGATGTCACATCAGTTAGTAATAATCATTATCGTCGTATTGGCGAGACTGTGATTCCTCTTTCATCGATAGCCACCTTCTCCACCGTTGAACACCTTTCCTTTGGTCTATCGGCGGGACACCATATAATGTTTCCCCGATGCACCCTAGTTCACCAGATATACTCTATGTACTTTACAATTCATGGTTATATCGAGCCATTGGGGGAATTCCATCATTCGTTGCACCAATGTTTATGTGTTACAACGATGTGTTTACTTTTGTTGACTCTATTAGTATATCAAGGAGAGCACCTTAGGAGTCAGCCTGATAGGGTATTGTTACACCGATACTAGGTTGTGAGCTATTTTCATCAGGCCATCAACGGGGCTATGATGGGGGTTTTGTTGGTGAAGCATTGTTAGGCCGATGGTATTGAATTTCATTAGGAGTGGGGGAAAGACTAGATGAAATTTCAATTTTATGGGTGCAATGGAGGCTATAATATGGATCTGGTCACACTAATTTCTACAATTTGTATTGATCATAAAATTAAAGTGTGGTGTATTTCTATGGTATATGGAAGGTAGGTGAGGTAGAGGCTAGTGGAAAATGCCAAATTTTTCCAATCCCAACACCTTGAAACTCTGCATTGATTTTATTTTTCTTGTCCCTCTCTTGCTGTTATTCCTCAATTTCATCAAGATCATACATTGAAATTCTTTCCCCTCCTAAAGTTTGCACCACATCCATTACCTCCACATAAAACTGGACATTCTTGGTCTTCTTGGTTCCCACACCATGATAAGGTTATGCAAATGAAAATGAAGCAAAGTAATCATCTCCTTCTCCGTTGGCTAGAAGAATGCATGCTTAATGTTTTGATACATGATATTAGCTCTCTCTTTTTCTCTCATGGTTGAATATCAAAATCCATTATGGTGGGCCTCCAGAGTTCCAGTCATCTTTCTTCCTCTTCCACCAAATGTTGGCCTGATCCACAAGTCTACCAACCTAATTTACTTTGTTTTTGAAAGCTAAAGTTTCTCTTGAGTCACCAGTGTAGCTCTCTCTACCTTTTCAAACTCTTTCATTGCTATAGATCATCTGTGGTATTTAATCATTTGTACCAAATCATTGATGTGCTTTGAATCCTTGGATCTAAAGGAAATTTCCTTAACATATATACTGCTAGGGAATTTCAATGTTTGCATGTAGTTGGCATTAAAGTTGATTACTGGAACATTGAAAATTATCCTTATATAAAAATTCCCTCCATCTTGTTAGCTTGTAACACTCTTGATGGTGGCTACATGAAATGGAACCATGATGCCATATATGGGTACCAGAACAACATCATTTTTTGTATCAACCTGAATCATGAGCTCTCTAGAAACAGGGATATCTTCCACATTTTTGTATGAAACCATCTCAGTGGATGGCTTGGAAGAGTCATGTCCATCTCCTACACCAATGCCCCTTGTAGCCAATCTTCTTGTAGTCTCCTCATTCTTTTACAAGGGGTTGGCACTTAAGGTTATGTAATAGAATTTACAGTTGATAGTTAAATTGTATAACAATTTTTTTAATGATTTTTACTAACATTTATTAGAATTGTTGCATGTTTTAAATCATTGGAATCACATATTAGCTGTAACTTTTTTGAAATTTTATTATGGTATGTGCACTTTGATATGATGTAATATAATTATGGTTTCATCTCATATGTTTCAATATTAGATATATAATAGAAAAATAAATTATTGCATGAAATAAATAATAACTTTTCATTTTAAATGTTTTTTTTTGCAGAATACAGGTCTTCCAGAAGATCAAGATGATCCTCATCATGATATAGATCTAGAAAATATTGGTTCTATCAGTACATATCACATGGAAGAGGATGATGATGATGTAGATACGGAAGACATCGAGGCCAATGATAATGATGATGACAATGACAACAACAACAAGGATGATGATGATGATGATGATGATGGTGGTGGTGGTGATGATGAGGCAGTTGCTAGTAGTACCTAGCGACATTAATGATCATATAGAATGCTTCATGGATCATTTCTGATATATCGTTATGATGATGATGATCAAAATGGTGGTGGTGATGATGAGGCAGTTGCTGATAGTACCCAGTGACATTCATGATCATATAGACTGCATCATGGATCATTGTTGATATATCCTTATGATGCCTCTTTTCATGGTTACTATCATATGTATCATTTTCACGGCCTACAATACCCTATTATTGAGTTTTATCATATTGAAATTTATCATTTTCACTTATATCATTTGGACATGTGTCATCTTGACTTGTATCAATTTGAGTTAAATAATTTATCATTTTTACTTATATCATTTGTACATGTATCATTTTGACTTATGTCGAGTGTTGGACATGTATCATTTTCACATGTTATTGATCTACAGGGATATTGACTTTCACTTGTTTTAGTTATATATGATGATGATCTTATCAGTATTGACTTGTCAATTTATATATATTAAAAGTGGTCAATGATTTTTGGATGGATATTTATTACATATGATGATTTTAATTTACTGCTCAAGATGGATGTTGTCAAATTTAATTAAATTATAGATATTTGACTCACTTGTTTTAATTATATATGATGATCATGTTATAATAATTATCGTGTTATTTAATCATATGAGTTAAATAATTAAATTACTTACTCTATAATTATATGAGTTATTTAAGAGGCAACATATATTTAACTAATTAAATTGAATTAAAACATATTAAATTAATAAATGGAAGCAAAACAAGAAGAATTTTTAGAAGCAAAAAAGGAAGCAACAATGGAAGCCAAACTAGAAACAAACCAGAAGCAATCTTGGAAGCAAAATTGGTAGCAAAACTAGAAGAAAACCTGGAAGCAAAAATGGAAGCAAAACAAGAAGCTTTTTTTAGAAGCAAAAAAGGAAGCAAAACAAGAAGCATTTTTAGAAGCAAAAAATGAAGCAACAATGGAAGCCAAACTAGAACCAACCTTGGAAGCAAAATTGGAAGAAAAACCAGAAGCAAACCTGGAAGCAAAACCGAAAGCAAAGCACAAATCAACACTGGAAGGAATGCAAGAAGCAAAACTGGAAACAAATTTGGAAGCAAAATTGGAAGCAAACCCTGAAGCAAAACTGGAAGAAAAATTGGAAGAAAACTTGGAAGGAAAATTGGAAGAAAAATTGGAAGAAAAATTGGAAGCAAAATTGGAATAAAAAATGGAAGTAAAATCGAAAGCAAAATCTGAAGCAAAACTAAAATCAAAATTGGAAGCAATCCTGGAAGCCAAACTGGAAGCAAAATTGAAAGCACAAGTGGAAGCAAAACTAGAAGCAAAAGTGGAAGCAAACCTGGAAGAAAAATTAGAAGAAAAACTAGAAGAAAACTTCTGGAAGCAAAACTGGAAGCAAACTTGGAAGCAAAACTGGAAGAAAAACTGGAAGCAACATTGGAAGCAAAAGTGGAAGCAAAAGTGGAAGAAAAATCAGAGGCAAAATTAAAAGCAAACCTGGAAGAAAAACTGGAAGCAACATTGGAAGCAAAAGTGGAAGCAAAAGTGGAAACAAAACTAGAAGCAAACTGGAAGCAAAACTGGAAGCAAAACTAGAAGCAAAACTAGAAGAAAAACTGGAAGCAAAACTGGAAGTAAAATTGGGAGCAAAACTGGGAGAAAAACTAGAAGCAAAAATGGGAGTAGACATGGAAGAAAAATTGGAAGCCAAATTGGGTGCCAATTTAGGTGCTATTTTCGACTTCATTTTTCAACGCTATTCCTGATGCTAAAGGAGATGCTATTTTTGGCACCAAATTTCCAGTGCAAAATCTAGTGCGAAAGTGGGTGCTAAAGACAACACAAAATTCGGCACAAAATCTGGTGATGAAATGAAGAAATGATTTTTTGCCGACTTTTACGCTGTGAGATGACTCCAATTGATGGACTCAAATATACTAAAATTCGGTGCAAAATTCGGTGCTAATTACCTGTTGTGCTGTTGTGAAAGAAACCAACTTTGATGTAAGTAAAAGTAGGAAACTATAACTACAGACAACTGAACATATTAACCACTAACCAAGCCTCATCTGAGACTCTCTTGTTCTCAAGTCCTCTATTGAACATATAGAGATATGGGGGAAAAAAAGCATTGTTGACCCTTCTGAAGTGATGAATAGTCTTATTCAAGGTCAATTGTGAGTAATATTGATACATTGAAATACGTCTCCTATCTCCCTCAAATGTAAGTCCTAGAAAATTCCTCATAGATGTAGCATCATAAACCAAATATGAGGTCATGTAAAATTTCAATGAAGAAGGCACATTTATAAGCTGCTCATGAATGACATCACTTATTTGTTGTCCCTAAAAAATATGTTGTTTCCTCTTCTTAATAACATGAATGTACAAGTACATCCACTCTTGGAAATGGGAAGAGTTAGGTAATCCTTTAACCTTGCAAAGAAGGGCAATCAAATCATTAATTTCCTCAACAAAGTCACTTTGAGGAAAACTCTTTGGTGATCTAGAGATGTTGGGCCTTGGATTCTTTAACCATTTTGCATTAATTACCTTCCTCCAATAATCTGGATCCTTATCATAATGAGCTTGTGCCTTTTCAATTGTAAGATCAATATATGAATCAATGCTAGGACATAGAAAAATATTGTCAAGGAAATCTGCATCAATTCTTATGATTATGTTTCCATCAAGATCTCTCACACTCTTGTCATCCTTATTGTAATGAGAACCCACTACAAGAACAAACTTGGGGTTGTGTGCAGCTACTAGAAATGAAGCCACCAACTCAATGTTGCTTTCTATAATTTATCCCATCCCCTCATCCAATGGTTGCCTTTTAGTTATCTCCAAAAACTCAAACTTATCAACACGTCCTATCTTTGTGTTCTTTAGTTCATCAATGTTAGTATTACCTAATTTTTCTTTCAACTCAATCAGGTAGAGTGGGAACAACATTTACAATAAAGAAGAAACGTACACATAGAATTTTTCCTAAGGTTTTCATCATTACATAAAAGATGCTATCAAGTGAACTTACGGTTTTATTATGCAAGTGTTTACAAGAGAAAATATTGCACAAGTTTTTCATAAAATGTTGTCTTTTATTCATAATTACAAATGCATGGTGAACTACTGCATCTTTAGCTCCTTTCGCTCAAATGCTCCAGAAGTTCCTCTGTTGCTCTGAAAGTTACCTGCAAGGGATTGAAAAGTTGGTTTTAGAGCTCAGGATACATATTCTCTTTATATGCAACATCAAAAAACATATAATTTACTCTCATAAGGCATTGAAATTAGTTTTGCAGTTATCACAAGTATCAAGGAAAAGAAGAAGATAATCATCAATCACCATCAAGCTCTGAGTTTTATTGTTTTTATCTAACATGTTTGTTCACTGTGCAGGTATAGGTATAATTTTCATTGCTATATTATTTTGCATTGGAATCACAACATGTGGAGTAAAATGGGCTTCCACAAGGGTTGAACCCAACATGCTGCCCTCCCAGTTTTAAAGAAGAATAGGAGTGTAAACTCATTATACTTGTTCAATGGAATCACAATATGAGAAGGACAATCATAACCATAACAATCCATGAATCACTTGAATGATAATAAATATCAAAGAGCATCAACGAATTCCATAGAAGCTAAAGATAATCCTCCACAAGAGAAATGGAAGGTTAGTGATGTTGAATACCCAAGATATTGAGAGGGGGGGTGAATTAGTATCTTCTTAAACTTATTGAACAAAAACCATCCAATTACTCCAATGCATATAATAGTAAAAATAATCAAAAGCATTAACAAAACATAAAAGCACACAACACATGAACACCATAATTTTTACGTGGAAAACCCAAAATGGGAAAAACCATAGTGAGGATTAGCTCACATTATAGTATAACCGGTTATAAGATATTAAAAAGGGTGGCTCATTTCTAGGACTCATTGTCCAAAATGAGAGGCTTACTACCTACAAAGATACAATAACAAAATGGCTTACAACCATAATATGAGCAAATGGGGTTACACCTAACAAGTGTAGATTCAGTTCCTTTGATGCTCATTAAACTCGCATACAGTAGACATATATTCGCCTTGATTCATATTCATATTCATTCCCTCATGTTCAATCTCAAAACTATCAAATATATATATCTAACTCATCTTCAAGCATCAATTAGGTCGGCCTAATTAGATGCATCCCTTATTCACCAAAAAGATAACTATTGGCTTCAAGCATGTACAATTTTTTTCCAAAAATGATTCAAGTGTGTAGCATGCTACAACATGTTGGCTTGGATGTAGGATAGGTCACACATACATCCACAATACATAATTAATTCACTATACCACCAATTGTTTATTAGGTTAGCCAGAGATAGACCTAATAACGATATACAACAACAAAACGATGCCAACTTTCCATATGAGCATTTTTACACCTAGAATTTTGAAATTAAAATCTTCTAACAACCAAGAACTATCTCCAAAAACCATAATGAAATATATTCATCAATAGAGGATCATGGACCAAAATATTAGAGGGCATTTTTGCACACTGATTCAGAATATCGGATCAACTTTGAATTTAAACTTGCAGTTACAACTCATATAACATGGTGACATCAATGACAACACAAAAGCTGCATAATGATATGTTCTTCATTCTTCCAAAAATCTCCCCTTCGTCATTGATGGAAACATGAGTCAAAATAAATTACAAACCTCCTATGTACAGTGCTCTCCCCTTTTCTCTCCCCCTTTGACATCAAGGACAAAGGGTGGTCCACAAAAAATATGAATATACATATATGGATGGTCAAGAATGTTGTATGATCAAAAGAAAAAAAAATTAACTCCCCCTTAGGATCTTGTCCCAACAATGTGTAAACTTGAAAAACATTTCCTAGAGGAAGGTGAGCTTTGAAGCTCCTTGAGAATGCCTTGCCATGTTGTCTTGCCTTTCTCCCAACTCTACTTAGTAGATATCAACATCCTATTTAGAGATTCCAACTCTATCAGGCTCTCTTCAACATCATCTGATCTACTTAGAGTCAGGTTGATTTTATCCAATTTTTCTGCATTAGCCAAAGCATTGGCCATCAGAGTGTACTCCATTCTCACACTATCACCTAGCAAACCAAATTTTCTGATGATATCTTCCTTCTACTTGTGTAACATAAAGAATTTCTCTCTGTGAGCAAAGATAACATTCCAAGTTGTCCTGTCTCTATCTTTGGATGCACTATAAGTACTAGAGACAGTAATCAACTGGGACTCAATAGAGTCTATGAGATCCTTGATGCTCTATGTGGCATCTAGCCACCTTATGCAATAATCAAGTACAGTATTTGCTTCAGACTCATAAGCCTTCACAATTTCTAGGCTTTTTTCAACATTAGTGTGTGCCAGAGCACACTTGTCATGAAGTGCCAAAAGCCTTTTCTCTGCCAATTTATCTTCAACCTCTTTCCTTTTCTTCTCACCAAGTTCGGAGGCATACTCCTTAAAGGAGTCCAATAGAAGTTTCAGATTCTCTACCGGAGTGAGAGATGCATCCATTGATGTACTAGGTGTGGCCTCCTGCAAAGCTTTGATGGAATCATCAATAAGATTTGTTCCCTTCTGATGGGTTTCCAGAATTTCTCTCCTTCCAGATGCATGCAATGCATCCCCTAGCACCAATTTATGAATAGGAGAAATCTTATCCAGATCCACATTGCCTTGAATCATGAGGAGTTGTAGAAGTTTCAGAGCAATCACTGGCTAGAACTTGATCTGCTTAGATAACAAGCCTTTCAAAACATCATCGTTGGAGGAGGATTCTTCGAAGGACCTTTGTGGTTCCATAAACTGCCTTATTTCTTCTACATTCTTTCCAATAGATTGCTCATTACTTTCTTCTTTCTCTACTTTTTCTTCTTCCTTCTTCTACCTCTTCTTCTTCTTTTCCACTTTCTTCTTTTTCTCCTTCAAACCTCTCACTTTCATCTTTATCCCTTTCTTCTTCAGTATGCTCCAGAGGAGCAACATCACGCTTCTCCGATTCAACATTTTCTTCATTTTATTTCTCAATCTCTAGAGGATCATCTATAACATTTATTTTCCGAAGGACACTTGTAATACCTATTTCCAGAGGAATATCTGCATCATTTGTTTCTAGAGGAATTTTTATATCACATGTACCAAAATGAATGTCTTCCTTAACCTCTGTAGAGACTTCTTCTCTTGACTTAAGTGTAGAACCTAATGGGAGTGTACCAAGCATGCCATATTTCTCAGCCATACCTCTGATGGCTTCTGCAGTTCCTTTATTTGCTTCTTGTCTCTTGTCATCAAGGTGTTTACTCTTTTCTTCATAGAAAACATCTTTGTACAAACCTTCTTCAAGGTTTCCCAATCATCTGGGTTCAAAGAGGACCCAGTTCCCTTGAAAGCCTCATTTCTTATCTTCTCTTCTAATTCAACATCCTCTGATCTCCTTTTCATCAGGGCCTCCCACAATTTTTCAAGAACATTATTCTTGACATAATCCCAACTGACTTCCAAAGTGATAACATACTGAATAATGGCCAAAATTAATGTTTTTCTGTCTTCTCTACCTACTTGATCATAAATTTATGTTGAAGGCTACAACATATCTTCAAAATGCATCAAGATATTTACTAAAGCCTCTAATCTAATAGGAGAACTAGGTCTTACTAGAGAGGATTTTTTTTCTTCTTGGTCTAGAAATACCTCTTCTACAACTTTAGCCTTCTTTGCTTCCGGTTTGGTGCGCACATGAACACCAAAACCCTATTCTTCATCTTCTTAAGAGGACGATACATAATGAAATATTTTAGAACTAACACTTGCTTCTAGTGTAGCACGTTCACTAGAGGACATGCTTCCTCTCTTTTTTCTTACCAATTTTTTTGTAGGGTCTTCCTCCTCTTCCTCTTATTCTTCGGTGATGCTGAGGTTCTTTTCCCTTGTAGCCTTTTCCTTCTTTCCTCGCTTGACAAGTACTACTAGAGGAATTCCTTTTCTTTTACTAGATCTTGTAGTAGGTCCAAAAGGAGTTGGGCCTTTGCCTTTACAAGGAGCACTAGGCTCTACTTTTACTTTTGCAAAGCCAAAGGCTGGTTTAACATATTTATCCCTTTAATGAGGACATGTTGGATCTATCACATCACAATCATTAGAATGCTTGGGACCGAGCCCAGTGGAGGAATTTGCTAGAAAACTCCGCACGCTTTGTGGGTTCTTAGATTTGGCGGGGCCAATTTTAGAAAGGCTTATGGTCGGGTCTACCTCACTGTGTTGGCCGAAATGGGAGGAGACAGAAAGCGAACTGAGTCGGATAGCTACGAAATACTTATGAAAAATGCCAAGGTTTGGAACAAGATTAAAAGTGAAGGGTTGATTCCTTTCCTGGAAAAGCTTCATGGTTCTATCCAGGAGGCCACAGTCTCTTTGCCAAAAATTGGAATGATGGTAATTTGACCCTATTTGGTTGGAATGTGGAACTCAGCGAAAATCTTATTGCTGATGTGACGGGATTACCCACTGATGGGAAGAAGTTCTTTAGAGATAGGGCTTTTTTCGATGAAGCTGTGATTAGATTTCCTAAAAAGGACAAGGAAAGGCTAAGTATGGTTAAAATTGCTAATAGTTACTTCGATGTTGATTCTATAAAGGCTATCTAGAGAAAGGTTCTTCGGGTCATCATGGAGTACATTATGGTGGACGGGCGCTTCACAAAAGTCTATGGCTACCACTTTTCTCTTCTCAAGCGTTTCCGATACAAGGTAAGGGTTTCTATCCCCTATTATCTTTTCTGCTCCTTGAAGAAAAGCTTGGAGGACAATAAGAAAAACCCTAAAAGATTTCCCATTTTGCACACTGGATTAATAAGGTTGATTGTTGAATATCTCCATGTGCCCACTCCTGCTATTTTGGAAACCAATCGTGTTTCTGAGAGTGATGATACTAAGCCCAGTGGCTTGGAGTATTTGCCTAACTCTAGTCCAGTTAGAAAAGTCCTAAGCTTGCATGCTGGCCCTTCCAGGGATTCTGGTAAAACCCGTGTTGAGCTTGAGCCTGACAGTCCCTCCCTTAAGATCCGCTCTTTTGACAAGAAAACCCAAGCCAAAAGCCTTGTTTCCTACTCAGAAGAGTCCTCTGAGTCGGAGGATTCTGATACCAACAATTCTGAGCATTGTGCTGACCCTCTGTTGGACATACACATTAATGATAATTCCCCTATTACTCCTAACCTTGAGAATACTTGCCCTAACACTGGAAAGAGCCCTCCTTGGATTATCTCAACCTTGCCAAAACCAATTCTGAGTCCCACTCCAAACTCTTGGATTGGATTTTCTATGAAATTAATGAGCTGAAAATAAAAAACTAGACCCTGCAAAGTAAGATTGATGAAATGCCCGCTAAGATTGCTGAGATGGAAAAGAAAGAAGCGGTTCATAGTAATAGAAATATTGACTCCGAAGCTGAGAATTTATGGAATACCATCAAAACTGTCATTGAGCAAAACAACCGCATGGCAAGACACAATGCTATAATCATTAATGCGATGGCTGAGAAGCTTGATAAAGCCCAGCAAGGGTCTCTGGTGGTTGATCTGGAGGATACCGAGGATAAAATCTAGGAGACGGAAGCTGGCATTTCCAGAAGAACCAGAGCCAATCTGAAGCGCAAGGCCCCCCTTACTCTGAAAATGATTCAAACTTTTAAAAAGGGGGTTAAAGATATGCAGGATCTGGAGGTGGAGACAGAGTCAGTCCTTAGGACTCTGAATTAATGGCTGGGGTTTTCCTTTTGCTCTCTCTATTGTTCCTTCTATCTTGACTTTTCTGGTCCTTTTTGTTTGGTTGCTGCTGGTCTTTTCTCGGGCACCTATTTTTCTGGTGGAACTTTGATGTTCTCTTTTTTTTTGTAAACTTTGTGTTTTCGGGTCCCTGTAAAACCCGTTTTACCCTTTTATCAAAAACATATTTATCATCAATAGTGGAGCTGAAGTTTGGAAAGGAATTTCATCGATCCAACTTCTTTGCAATAATATTTGAATACTCAGGTTTTATCAAGAAATTATCCCTAGTGAGATCATTCTTCCAAATGTCTATCAATTTTCTATGATCATATTCCTCAGTTTTAACTTGAATGTACATCCTAGTGTCTTCAGTGGGTATGACACCATGAGGAAATGATGAGAAGGCACCCAGAGGGTCATCTTCAAAAACCTTCATAAAATATTTCTTATAGGAAGGTCTAGGTCTTTCTGATACTTTTACGACTATAGGGGTTGCCATTTTTCACACACCGAGCTCTAATGATTTTAGAAAGAATATTTACACAAACACACAATAGCACAGAAGAGTAAAATACCTTTTTCCTTCATGAAAAACCAAAACTAGGGTTTGCACAACTCGCTCTACAAATTGCCTCAAGAATTCTCCAAATTTCTCTCCACTTTATTCAAATGCACAAGTGATTAAAAACACCTTATAATTTTGCTTTATAGATCAATGCAATGCCCTAATTCGCATTAAATTTGATGGAATTTGAAAAGTTGATAAAAACCCTTTTGTTGCACTGAAAAACCCTAATTTCCTCTGCAAAACATCATGCCTACATATTTTCTTTCAGTTCCTTTTGCATAACCTTTTTTTATCCATTCCTTACAACATATCTTCGTGTCAAAGACTGACATGCCAAATATCTAGGGGGTTTGAACAATTTTATGTTAAGGCTCCCCCTAAGACCATGCTAGGACTAATTACCGAAGGAATTGTTTGTATCAGATGAGGACACAGATTCATTTGATGTTTATGGGTCTTCTTTCCTTTTCCATATCTTTTTCATTTCTTGCTTCACCTCATTCTTGTTAATTTTCTTCACTAGTTCATTCTTCTTTATCAGATTAGATTGCTTTCCCCTTTACTTTTGCATACTCTTGAAATGTGTCTGAGTTTATTGCAATTGTAAAAAACAACACTTTTCTGATTTGTTTGACCTCCATTCACCCTTGATCTGCACTAATTTTATGTCTCCAAACTTATTACACGTGTAGCATTAGCCAACAAAATATTGATTCATTTTACCTTCATTAAACCAATTCATCGTCTGAGTTCTACATTCACTAGCTCTACGTCCAACTTTCTTGCATGCAAAACATTGTCCAAAGAAGGATCCAACATACTGGTTTATTCTACTTCTACACTCTATTGCGACCAAATTTATTGCATGAAAAACAAACACCATTGAAATATGGGTACATTTGAGCATTTGGTTGTCTAATAGGCGGTCTCCTAGTAAAGCTTCTTGAGTTCTTTGTCTGTTTTCCTTTACCTTGAGTCTTTTGATTGTTCACTATGTTTGAGGTCTTTATAGCTTTCGAGCTTTAACCTGTTTCCAGTCCCAAA
The DNA here is from genome assembly GCA_007115665.2 of Sequoiadendron giganteum. Lineage (NCBI taxonomy): Eukaryota > Viridiplantae > Streptophyta > Pinopsida > Cupressales > Cupressaceae > Sequoiadendron > Sequoiadendron giganteum. Next base: position 629,691,431 of record CM021105.1, on the reverse strand, counting down.
CCACCTTTGTCTTTAGATGGTTTCTATCCTGCAATCAATTCATCAAGCTTTGTGGAGCTTGTTTTGAAACTATCTTCACAGGCTTTTACTTTTTCCAAATTTGTTCTTAGGTTTACCACTTCTTGTTCAAGCCTTGAGCATTCATCAGACTTGCTTTGCACCATTGTATTAAGACAATCTTCAATTCTCTTCTTTTCCTCCACTTGCACCTTCAACCCGATAATCTCTTCATTTGCTTATTTTAATTGCTCACTTACTTCTCCATGTCCCTCTTTGAATTTCCATTTTCTCTTTCAATTTTTGGATGCATTCATTTCCCTCATCAAGATTTTCTTCCAGATCTCTATTTTTATTTTCAGCTTTGCCAAGATCATGAAGGGTTGTCTGCAGTTCTTCTTTATCATCCATTTGTTCAATCTTCAAGATATTCCTCAAGCTGTTAGGCTTCTTTAGAGGAACCAACCGCTAATATCAATTGTTGAATACCCAAGATATTGAGAGGGGGGCTTAATCAGTATCTTCTTAAACTTATTGAACAAACACCATCCGATTACTCCAATGCATATAACAATAAGAATGACCAAAAGCATTAATAAAACATAAAAGCACACAACACATGAACACCAAAATTTTTACGTGGAAAACCTAGAATGGGAAAAACCACGATGAGGATTAGCTCACAATATAGTATAACCACTTATAAGATATTACAAAGGGTGGCTCACTGCCAAGACTCACTATCCAAAATGAGAGGCTCACTACCTACAGAGATACAATAACAAAATGGCTTACAGCTAGAATATGAACTGAGGTAGTTACACCTAACAAGTGTAGATTCACGTCCTTTGATGCCTGGTAAACTCACATAACAACAACCATATATTCTCCTTGATTCATATTCACATTCATTCCCTCATCTTCAATCTCAAAACTATCCAATATATATATCTAACTCATCCCCAAGCATCAATTAGGTTGGCCTAATTAGATGCGTCCCTTATTCACCAAAAAGATAACTGTCAGCTTCAAGCATGTACATTTTTTTTCCAAAAACAATTCAAGTGTGTAGAATGCAACAACATGTCAACTTGGACCTAGAATAGGTCACACATACATCTGAAATACAAAATCAATTCACTATACCACCAATTTTTTATTAGGCCGGCCAAAGATAGACCTAATAACGATATAAAACAACAGAATGATGCAAACTTTCCATACGAGCATCTGTACACCTAGAATTTTGAAAATAAAATATTCTAACAAACAAGAACCATCTCCAAAAACTGCAATGAAAGATAATCATCAATAGAGGATCGCATACCAAAGTACTGGAGGACATTTCTGCATATCGGTTCAGAATACCGGGTCAACTTTGAATTTAAACTTGCAGCTGCAACTCATATAACATGGTGACATCAATGACAACACAAAAGCTACATAATGATATGTTCTTCTTCATTCTTCCAACAAGTGGTAGTCTAAATAAAATAAATGGCATCATGATAGTGTCCAAAGAGCCTCATCAAAGCAATTCAACAAGGAAACCCATGACCTAGGGTTTTAGGGTCGATCCCAAGTATTTGCAACAAAAATGAAAACATGATCATTTTTAGAAAATGAAGAACATGCATAGAGCCGTGGCCATTACATAGGAGCTTCTATCTTTGTATTTTATAGAATATGAAAGTAAAGCCATGACCATAGAGCAAAGAGAATGTGAAACTCAAAGGGTCGAGAATAGAAGCAATAGTGAGTAAACCCAAAATATTCAAGAACAAAAAATAAAACCCATGACCACATTGTAGGATAAACCCTAAAAAATATAACAAGCATGATGAGGCCGAGACAAAAAACATAGAGATTTCATCATTTCTTACAATGGAGATAAAGAAAAACAACAAAAATAGAAAGCCCTCGTTTTCATTTTTCTATTATAGGAAACACAAAGAGTGGAAATCCTTGTATTTTTTCATTCCAGAAAGGAATGTTCTTGTATTTTTCAATATGAAATACACAGGAAATGAAAAAAGGCTTCATATTTTCTTTGTTATAGTTGTAAAAAAGTAACTATTTCTTTCAAAGATGGTGAACACAAGCATTTTTTAGTAGAGAAGATTGCTTACCCACGTGGTTCCCAACATGTGTTTTGTATTGAAAAATCCCAGAAGCTTGAGTCAGAACCTCAAAACCATGGCAACACCCACAAACAACATAGTGCAAAAAATGAGATGCAAAGTGTTTGGGCCGAGTGTTTTGTGTCTTAGGGTTTCTTTTTCCCTAAATTGGACGATCCCTTCAATGGGATTTTTTCTTTTGTTTTAAGCATTCTTTGGAATATCATTGATACATTGTGTAATTTATTTGAAACTACCTTCTATTTGCATAGTTTCCAAACAAAGTTCATATGCCCCTTATACCTTTGCACAAGTTAAAATTGATTTCATATTAGAAATATAAAAAACATTGATTAAAGTGATGTAATTATAAGTCACTTTATTAAATGTTGAATATAGTGCAAGTTAAAGAGCATGCATTTTCAAGATTAAGTCAAAAGGAGGCAGTTTGAAGATTAATTTGCAAGTATCAAGCATCTAGGGGAGGTTGGAGAAGTTGACAGACAAGTGGAAGGAATATAGGACCTATTTTGACTTAGTTTTGGAGGGGCTAGAATGCATCTAGGAGTATTTTTAGGTGCCTTTATGGTAGGAGAGGTCAAGGCTTGACCTTTTCTTCATTCTAGAGCCTTTTTGGAGTTGTTTTAGGGGCTAAAATTTAGGATTTTCTATTGTACAAGACCAAGAGAGGTTGAAGTCCCTATCTTTGTGGAGCTACTTGGGAAAGCATAAAGTAACTTCAAACATCAGTTTTGAAGTTAGTTATTTCATTTTCCAGCATGTATTGTAACTCATTTTGGAGTTCTTTTTGTAGGAGACAACAATGTAACTCTTTTATAGGCATGTATAGTAGTATTACACCTTTTTCAGATCAATAAAGCTAAGTGAATTTAAATTCCTTCTCAGATTCTGTTTCATTGTGTGTGTTTGAATGATTGATGCACTTTCATGTGAAGTATCTCATCCTTGTTGTTGTGTCTAATTAGTAGCACCTTTAGGAAAAATAAATGTGTATGTTGCAGGTTGTAAGTTGTGTTGGTGATACAAACAAATTTAAAGTTGTGAAGAGAGTATATCTTCCTTCTAGGACTGTGAGTATTATAGCCTTCTTATGAAACATTTATGCAAAAGCATATGAACCCCTGAGTTGTGTATGCGAAAGCTTTGTTGTTGATTAAATTGTGTGTAAAAGCAGTTGTGCAAGTTTTAAATAATCATTTTGGTGCATCACCTTAGGAAATAGAACTTCATTTTTATGTTTCCTTCTTCCCCTTTTCCTAGAAAATGCATTAGTTTAGTTAGTTTTAGGTGAGTACCATAAGAGCTAGCTTACTCTAGAGGTTAGCTTCCAAAAATTGAGGCCACAATCAGGGAGGCTTTCCAATGTTTCACGAATAGGTTGAGTTTACTCAACAAGGGTGAACTATTAGGAAACAACAGTTAGAAGAAACCGAGGTTGTCAAGAAAACATCTTGATACTTGTACTTCATGGCTTTTTTTCTTGGAGATGAATTTGACATTTGTGAAGGAGTTTTAGGGAGAGTAAAATGCTTGTATCCTTTCAATAACTCAAGCACAAAAGCTTGATATAACATACAAGGGAAACTACAACAAAAAGTTTGAATTTTCCAATGTTAGAGAAATTTTTTGGGTTATATGCACTGGTGGGAAAAAAATGAGCTTCTGCATGTGCTTGGGGGTTCAAATGCAAGGATTTTGAAAAACTGAGTAGATGCAAGTGGATTGGCACCTTGGATGCAAAGGTGGAGATAAACTAAGCATTTGCATGGGATTTTAAATTTGTATGCAAGGGTGCAATTTTTTGGAGATACTACATATTGAATGTAAAAGCCGAGAAATTTTAAGACATTACGTGGATTTTGCAAGTTGAGTGCAATAGCACAGAAAAATTGCTCTCCTACATTGGGTAGATCAAAATGATTTAAGGGTGAGATTTTTTCTCACCCCTACATTTGAGGTAAAACTCATTATTGCAAGGGCAGGAGAATTTTCCATCCCTACATGGGATAAGATTTGTTTGTGCACAAGTGGTAAATTTTATCAACTTTACATGGGTTTATTTGGTGATTACATGAATCATCAGGAAAAAATCTTGACATTTCATATAATTTACAATAAAGGTTGTATGAGTGAGAAAATACTTGCTTTGACACAAACGATAAAATTTGAAAGGTGTGTTGGTCGAGGTTTAAACCTTGACCTACATAGGAAGCTCGAATGTGTTGGCAGTTAATTGTATCATATTTTATATGCATGGATGGGGTTTTGACCCGCTTATGCATATAAGTCAAATGTTGTGATTAATGTTGGTTGGGTTTTAAAACCCAACCAACATATTGGTGAGCCATTATATATCATGCAACAATGGAAAAAATCCCATCGATTCATATTAGATAACATGATAATGTTGGCTTGTGTTTGTGCCACAAGGGGTTTAAAGCCTAAGACACACAAAGACATGAAGTAGTGATGAAACGACAAATAAAAATCAACTCAAATTTTGCGATAATGCATTTTGGTCAATCAAATAATGAAATGTCAGGACAAAATCCCAATAACGTATCTTGCAACTAAGAAGTTTCAATAGTAGTGCAAGGTTTGAAACTCGCATCATTCATGGGATGAGTCTTGGTTCAAGATCATGGAGGATTGAGGTTTCAAAACCCCGAGATACACAAACATGGAGTATAACAACATCCACAAGTTTTAATCCAAAAAATAACATGGGAGAAAAAAACTAGAAGAAAATGAGAACCCTAGATTCAAAATGGTTATTTATAATGGAAGGAAAAACATACATAAACCCTAAACATAGCAAGAAAGAAACAAAAAGAGACAAAAAGTGAAACAAAAACAAAAATAAAGAAAATTTGTACATACCCATTAATGGTAGCAAAAACCCTAGCTAGATCTGTTTAGAAGCCGTAAAGAATCCAAGGAGAATTTCACCAAAGGGGTGATCCCACAATACTGGTTTACAATTTTTGGCCAAACTAGACACTGAACTAATTTTTTTCTAACTAAATCTTCACTTTCGAGCAGCTATAGTAGCTAAACCATGAGGTATTTGAAGATGAAATGCAAACTAGTGATTTGTGACATTTTGTTTGTAGATTCTAAATATTATTTTTCAAAATTTTTGGAATCAGATTGCACTTCTTTTTTCATCTCCTTCAAAAACTAGTTTGTTGAAGTCGATAATCCAACCTCACAGATCCCAATGAACACCTACAAGAAAATAACCTATCACCAAAGGAGATCAAGAGACACAAGAATGGTGCTCTGCAAACATGAAGCAAAATTTCATTTACCAAAATCAATAGATTACAAAGAGACCAATCCTTATGAAAGGAGATCAAAACCCTGAAAGTGAGAAACCTAGGATGAATAATTAATTATTAATTAATTACTAAAGGGCCTAAGTTTAGCTTAAGTGAAAATAAAGTAAAGGTGACTTAATTAATTAATCAATATGATTAAATTAATTAAGTAATTAACCTATTACTCTAACACCCCCCCTTAAGATGAACTTAGGGAGAAGTTAAAAAACTAAGGACAAAATGCATGAAAGAAAAGATGGGTCTTGACCACAAGGCCTAATGAGGTACCTGTTGATGTGTTTTTTATGCACTTCTCAACACAAGTAATGCATAGGTGCGTCACCTCTCTTCAAAGACAATCTTCCACAATCAGATTGTAGAACACTATCCCAAGGTCTCTAATGTCAGGTCTTGACAGTGCTTGGAATATCTCAATTGATGTTGATGTGATTTTGCTGGTAATCACAGGGAAGACTTATGTGGACTAAGCTAGAGGAGAATTGGATATACGAATAGAGTTCTTAGGATGGGAAATTACTGTACTTTGCTGCAATTTCAAACAACAGTCTTGGACTCCATTTTTTGTTTTAAGTTTTGGCTTTACAATGTGCAATGAACCTAAGCATAGGTTATTTATTAAAAAAAGGAAAAAGAGTAGGGAAGAGAGCAAGTTCCTTGACCTGCAACTATGAATGAACAGTGATCATGGAGGCTTCTACTGTGGACAGTTTCCTTAAATTTTTTTTTCACTTAACCAGAAATTTCACAGTACCATGAAACTTATGCTATCTTCTAAGGACTATAGATGCTTTATCATTCATCCACCGCACATATGCATGAACAAAGATAAAGCTTTAGAGGCAACTTTAAAATCAAAGTCCAGACTAACTTTGCACAACCATCTACTAGTAGCAAATGACCAAAATTATGGACAAGAAAAGCATCTACACAACAAAAATCTTCACAATCAAGAACAACATTACTAAATCTACCAAAGTTGACTGAAAGGAAACTAGAAAAACAAAGTAAATCTAACTAAATCCTTAACTTATGAGAGAAGAATCATGAAACATGAGAAGAAATCCAAAAATGCACCACAATCAATGTATTTCTATTGCAATTTATGTAGCATGTCTTTACAACAACTCAACTCTCTCTTAAAATGAGAGGAGGCCCCCCCTATTTATAGTGTTTCAAAAGTAGAACATGTGGCCAAGATTGAATTAAATTTGTGTGGCTGCAATTCACTGTAATCTAGGGTTCTACCCACCCCCTAATATATTAAAATTTAAAATATCATTTTGTATTTATCCCTATTTTGTCTCTTAGTGGCAACACTGTAGCATTTTGTCTTATTGCTGATTGCTCTTTGCTGTGGCTACTCCTTTGGAATTTATTCATCAATAACAGGGTTTCCTTCCTGCTTCTTCATAGCTGCATATTCCATGAACCTTAGAATTACCAGTCGGAGCTTATCAATCTCCATGACATCAGACTTCAACACTTGGTAGCTCCATTCCTTGGAATTGTCAACAAGCTTCTTCCAATCCTCCTCATATTTAGCAACGTGATCACTGAAAAACTCAAACTAGGTGAAGGCTTAGGTAGTGAAGCTCATGAACTCCATGGTGATATTTCATGACATCCCCTCTTCCATCCTCTTCTAGAAATGAGGCTTTATATTTTCGGGAATGATTTGAACAGCAGGAACATCAAATCTTGTCATTAACCTCATCTATCAGAGTCAATCACCTCTGGCCTCTTTGGCCCATTCAATTTTTGGATCCACCTTTTCCAGTACCTATTCTAGCCTCTTCCTCCGATGGTTGAATTCTCATCTCCATACATCCATCAACCAATGATCATCATCTTTGAATGAAAATTATTTTTCCCAAATCTCACTCGGCAACGTGAGGATAGCCTCATATTTCCCAAGAAACTCAAAGTAGAATTTCCTCATACCCTCAAGAGACTTTTTCACTTCCAGGAATTTGTTTGCTATCCAAACATCGTGATTGATACTTGTATTCCCAATATCTAGGACCTGTCGAAACCAATTTTCCGTGGTCCTGTCCAAGTTTTTTCTCTTCTCCAAATTGTCAATCTGTTCTTTGGACAACAACTATGGCGGAGCCGAGGAAGTGACTGGCTACTCTTCTGTGGACGACCATTGACGGATATAGGCTGTCAAATCAGCCACTTTGGCTTTAAGTTCCTCTTTTCAAACTTTGTCCTACTAGATCAAGTGTACCACCATGGCTATGGACTCCTAGAGGTGGTCAACCTTTTGCTCCCTAGGGGCCATTCCCAAGTTGATGGTGGAGATGTTGTAGCTTATTACCTATTCTCTGACCACCAACGTGGCTATTTGCACTGCTCTGGATCCAGAGGAATCCATCATTACTCTTGATCTAATTCTAGGATTTTTCTCTTTCTTGGTACTAATCTGAGCTCTAGCCAATATTGCCTCCAGTCTTGCTTTTGGGTCCTTCAGAGCAGGAGTCTTCTTTTTCAGCTGCCTTTCCGAATAGTCAGGCATCGAGGACCTTTCGTTGGATTATTCATGTCGATCCTTACTATCCTCTACCTTGAGTTCAATGGCCTTGTTGTGAAGGGCTTCCTACTCAATCTTTGTGTCTTCCTTCTCCTCATCGGAGTCTTGAATGAACAATATGCGCTTGATGGGAGATTTGGTGGGTAGTCGTTCATCAGGGTGGTCTTCCCCTTTAACATCATTTTCTTCCTTATCCTGATCATGCCCGCATTCCTCGAGCCTATATTCTTGTCTATCTTCATGAAATGATGTCTCTTCATCATGCTCAGGGGAACGGTCATGCCCTTCCACTAGAGACTTATCACCTTCTGTCTCTAGAGTAGCAACTCTTCCTTCAACTATAGGTTGTCTTTCAACCTCCTTGTCTTCAATCTCCTTGAGTTGTTTGGCCCATACGGCATCAAGCTCTGGGTCAGCTATTTCTTGAATTATTTTTGTGCCTAGATCCTTATTGTCATCATTGGAAGACTCATATGCGACCTCGTCGATTACCTGATGCTCATACATAAGATGTTCATGATAATCATCTGCCTCCTCTTCTAGCCTCTTAGGTTCCTCCAGTTGTTGTCATTCCAACTCATCAGAGATTTGCATCGTAGCCTCCATATTATGTAGCTCAATAGGAGGAACTAGGGTGTTAACCATAGCTTGGGAAATTGCAGCTTACACCATTGGATTTGCAAACATTCCCGAATGTTCAGATGACACATTCTGCATATATTTCATGAAGGATTCCGAAAGAGCAAGGGTAGGCATTGTAGTAGTAGCAGCGACAGTTGGAAGAGAAAAGGAAGGAGACATGGAGGATGAATAAATAAGCAAGTTAGTGGCTAAGGATGAATTCATTGATATGACCTGTGCGACGGGAGAAGTAGAGGTGAGGTGAATAGGGATATCCACCACAGGCGGAGAGGATGCAACTATTGCGTGTGGGATAGGTAGAGTGGTAGCAATAGCAACAATGGTGGAAATAGCAGATGAAGCAAGCAAAGATCTTGGTGGATTAGCCTCCATCTCTTCTCCCTCATGGAGTGCATCCTCTGGTATTACCGACATTTTAGTGATGCTACTCGTTATTCTATGTTTTTTGGGAGGTTCACTCTCTAAGGCCTTTCTAGCGTACACTTTTGGGTTGGGTTGCTGCTCGTCAACCTCCTTTCTCTTCTTTGACCGAACAGATGGTGGGGACTTAGATGTTTCTCCAGTTGTAGCAATAGCTGCCCCACCATCAAAACCACTTGGTTCACTCTCGAGCCCCTTGAATGTCAAGGTGACTCCCTGTTGCTTTAAACGAGCAACCTGCCCATCGATCCACGCCTTTGTTCGAGCCTCAATGGGATTGGTGAGAATGTCGAGGTCATAAACCTCTTGCTTGTTCCAATCAATTAAAGGAAGTGGTAAATTTGCAATAGCACTATACCTTGGGTCGATCATAGGGCTCTCTTCTTCTTCCAACTGATCTGGCATCAAAAATAGGTTCACCCTTTTTACAAAGTATGCGGTGATACGCATATAGTGCATTACCCACACTTGAAAATCATCCTTGCAATTGGCCCAAAAATCCTCGATATGGTGGAGATGGGTGTATTCCTATCCAATTTCCTTTTTGATGTGGCTGTATGGGTCCATCCACGGCCTAGCTGTATGTGGCTTGAAGTAGTACTTGGCTAGTTCCTTCTCTGAATTACCTGCGCATTGGGAAGTATAAAGTTCATAAATCCCCTAACCAAGTGTTAGGGGATAAGGGATCCCTGCCAGATTCTTACTACTTAGGATGTTATGTATATGTCATAGTTGCCAAGATAGTTCCAATAATATGATCCGGTCATTAGGGTACTGGGGTAGCTTATTCAGATTTTCTGAGAATCCCTAGGCACAAATGTAGGTGAACTTAGGATACTAGATGAATAAGAAGGCATAATGTTTGAGGAGGGTACTAGCACTGTGAGAGACTCTTCTCTTAAAATCACCTCCAAGCAGTCTGATGATGTAGGCGATAAACACATTGTTTACCCTACAGTAAACCGTCTTGAAATTTTTGTACTACAGCTGAGGGTACTTGTCGTATGGTTTGAGCTCTCTACCTAGCACCTCATTAGGCACTATGAACAATCCACTATAATGTGACTGATCGTCAAGCGAATACACCAAGTAAGATGTCATGTAGAAATTGGAGGTTTTCTTTACATTAATGAATTGCTCATGGAAGCAATCACTAATTGTCTCTCCCCAATAGAATGTGGTGCCCTTTCCACGAAGAATTTGTTCAACGAAATACATCATCCATTCCTAGAAGAAGGTTGTAGTAGGAAGGCCCATTACTATGCTTAGCAAGGTAATCAGATCATGGTAGTCCTCGAAGAAGTCAGTGCAGAAGAGCTCCTGAGGAACCTTGGCAGCACTTCCCTGCTTCTCCTTCAACCAATACTGGTTGATCAACTTCTTGCATCTCAAAGGATCTTCACCCCACATCTCCTTGTATTCTTGGATAGTTGGGATCTCTATGTTTTCGAAGATGGGTATGTGGAAGGTTTTTGTTATCCCTAAAGGGGCCATATCAACCAAGATGTTGTCGTCTCCATCCACAATTTTTCTTGTTTCAAGTTGGTATGCCTCCCTGCAAGCCATTACTAGGTCAGGGGCAACCAAGGCGGGAGGGAAGACAACAGCCTTAGCTAGTCCACTACTTCTGATCAACTTGGCGTTCTTAGTCTTTGGATCTACCCTGACCCTTTGCGTGAAGTCCTCAATATTGATGTGCCCAATATTGGTGTATGTGATATCTCTCCACTTAGTTGTAACTTTTGAGTGCAATGGTGCTCCCTGGAATTGGTACTTCATTTGCTCCTTGTCCTCATTGCCTCGGGGAGCATTGGCAATCCTTTTCCCTTTGTCCTTGACTGCCCCTGAAGCTTTTGCACCAGATTCCATATATTCTGCACAAAGAGGCAGGAGTCTGCAAAATTAAGTATGAGGGTTCAACCTCTAGCAAATTCCTGCAAATCAAGGTTAGATTAAACAAAATATCATTCAAATGTATTATCACCTAAATGAATTTATCATTGAAGGTTCTCTGAAAGGAAAATGAATGACCCGGGCCTCAAAGGACAAACTTCCCCTGGAAAAATGCTGCTTTGGAAGGGCGAGCAGGGCAGGGCATCCCGAATGACTTCTCTTGGTCTCAGATTTGGATAATGAAGGGTCCATGTGGGAGAAGGTCAAATTTAAGCATGTGGGTCGAAGTTTGTTTCCAAATTTAAGGCCATTTAGGTCATCATTGAGGCATTCGGGCTCAAACTAAAGGAAGGTTGTCAAGGGCTGGCTGTTTGAAACAACCTAGGAGAAATAGTGTTCTAGAGGTGGAGGTCCGAAGTTAGGAACTCAGGAGACCAAAAGTTGTTTGGGAGCTTGAGTTTCAAAAGCCGGGAAGCTGTTTAGGAATAGCCGTGTGAAATGGAAAAGAATGGATGGAAGTCCGAGGAATGCTTCCTGGTGGACTAGACCTGAGGAGATAGTTTGCCTTCATCTGAAAAACTTGGAAGAGAAATGAGGTTCGGGGCCAAGAGGCCAGAAAGACGGGTTTGTTCCGCTATTTAGGACGTCGGAGGCGGGACGAAATCTCCAAGACATATGTTCGGTAGGCAGAGTTCGAATGAAGTTAGGAGTCTGCATCTCATCATTAAAATCTCGAGCAACTTGAAAATGCTCGGGGCTCGGAAGCCGGAGAGATGCCATGAGACGGCCATTCAGGACGGTGGGACAGCAACGGTGGCTCGAAGACGGAGTTCCGAGGGGGACTTGGAATTTGGATTTTGCCCATTTACTTTTCATGTAGACTTTACGAGCTCGGGGTCTAGGAGTCAAAAGGATGTTAGGAGAAGGCTGTTTCTAAAATGGCTAATTGGAACAGCGGTCCGGGGATAGAAGTCTATGGACAGGGACCCGTCGAGCACTTAGATGTGTCTTTTCTTCTCTTTTTTTGAAACTCAAGTCAATTTGAGGACTAGAGCCCGATGATCGGATGGACAAAGCGAGGATACCATTGAGAAATGATGAATCAGAAGGGGAGTTTTAGAGTTTGAAACCCGGGAGAAGCTTTGTCGTCGAGGAAATTCACACCAAATTAACACTGCGGCCGGAGAAAGTCTCAGGACAGAAGACCATGGTCGCCTACCTCGAAGAACAGCGAGGAGACGACAGGGTTCCGAATTCAAATTTGGGTCCTCTAAGGGACATTTTTTAAAAAATTGGGCAAGTGGGTTTTAAGGTGAGACCTTTTCCCTATCAAGTTTTGAATCACTTTTCCCTTATTGTTTAGTTTTTCAATCATAAAGCTTTAGAAAAGGGAAGAATTATTGGATGAAGGTCATACCTCGAGGGCTCGAAGAAGCGAGATGCTAAATCTTAGAAGAACAACAAAGTGAAAGTTCGGGCGTGAGGGCGGCGAAGGCTGAGATTGCAATGTGCTTGTTTTCTATTTCTGAAATGTGAAAATGACATGTCAAAACTTGTTTATATAGCCCTTAAGTGAATTTAATATCCCTTAATGAATGAAGGTATGATGACTAGTGAGGTAGGTGAGTTCATTTTCAGAACAGCGGTGGGAGAAACGGAGCCCAAGGGTCGGGAAGACGTCGGAGCATGTCCGTTTAGTTTGGACAAGTGAGGTAGATGACAAAGTAGGCACCAGGGTCCGGGTTCCGAGTGAACTCTGACTGCCAGTCATTCAGGATGGCGAAGGTGCAAAGGAAACCCGAAAGGGGAAACCTAAGGGGGAAAATCCGATGTTTCGGGCTTGGGAAGTCCCACAAATGCCCAGAAAGGCAAAATGACAAAGAAGGCCCAAAGAGGCCTAAGACTAAGCATTTTTTTAGGGGGAAAACATGGTCAATCTAAAATGATACTTTGAAGGGTGCGTTGACCAACTAGGACACCAAAATCGGGGGGGGGGGCATGCAAATGAGGTGGCAACAAAAGGGCTTAGCAAGGCGAAAGAGAGAGAGGTTCCCCATTCTGAATGAGGTGTGTGTGCTACAGGCACAAAAATGGCGACTCTGTTGGGAGAACGCTCCTGGTGTTCTAAAGATAAACATTCATTCCAAACCTAGAATCTCTGGTTTCACAGTACAAAAGCTAGTTTTCAAGGTTGAACTAAGAACAAGTTAAGGAGAAGAACTAAGGTTAAATCACACCACTGCATCGTCATGGATGTGTGTGCATGGTGAGTTCATTTAGTTTCCTCAGAAATCATGTGAACAACAACTGATCAGGAGGGACAAGCTGCATAATTTGTCTAACCCCAAAAGTAACCTGGACATTGCTCCACTACTAGTCAGGCATCCATAGCCCCAACAGAGTTGTCGTTGTGGCCCCACGAACATAGCTCTACTACCAGCTAGGAATCCATAGCCCCAGTAGAGATATTCGTACACCCATACGGTTGCATGATTTTGTATTTTCTTTTCCTTTTCAATATTGCTTTGCAGTTCTTTTCTTTTCTTTTGTTCAATCGTGCAAGCACTGAAGCCTATAGTGGGTTTGGGAATCATAGTGGTCACTGGAGGAGACTTTAGATTTTTCACTTGTCCAACCCTCCTAGCGATCGCCACACAATTCTTTGGAAACCTTTAAAGTGTGTTTTGTGTATGATCCATGACAATCGCTGGAGATTCAAACAAGGGTACAATCCTAGATTAGTCCAGAGTTCAAAAGAGGAAACCAATGCTTAAGGCCCTCTAGGGATCAGTAGCGGGGAATGAAGGTTTATCTAAAGAACCAAAACAAGAGCAGGCTGCAAAGCAAACTGTTCGTCTAACCAAGCACAACAACCACAACAGAACAAGGAGACTCTTTCAAGGTCAAAACAAAACTGCCCAGAAATGAGAAAAACGGAACAAAGCAGGAAAGAAAAGCAAGGAAACCTATCGTAACCTATATACAAGTATTTACACGACCAGCTCAAGGAGAGCTCATGGTTGGAAGTAATGCTTAAGATGCTACCTATTGACGGGCAATGGGACGTCCTCACCAGTTAAAGTCTTTAAACAAAAATCATTATCTTTGAGAATTTCGGCAACCTGAAAGGGGCCAAGCCAAAGCTTGTCTAATTTGTTGCGTCCCCCTTTTTTTTCGTGGGCCTTTTCCCAATATAGGACTAGATCAAAAATTTAGAAGGCCTTGATTTTGGCTTGGTGATCGAACCATCTTTTGACTATGCCTCGATGTTTGGTGAAGTTTTCTATTGCATGGTATCGTACCTCTTCTAAATGTAATAGCTCAGTCAGGCAAGCTTCTCTGTGATCCCCTCCTTCGTAAAAGTCATTTATGAACTGGAGGGTAGGGATTTTCAAGTGTATCGGGAAAATAGGTTCTAAGCCATAAACGAGGTGGTAAGGAGAATCTCTGAGGGTAGCCTTATGGTGGGTACGATCTACCCAAAGGGTGAAACGGAGCTGGGTATGCTAGTCTTTGGGATTCCTATCAAGTAATTTTTTAATTACGGTGATCAAGTTCTTGTTGATGGATTCGACAAGGCCATTGCCTTGGGGATAATAGTTTGAGGAGAATTTGAGTGCAATGCCATAGTCAAAGGCCCAACTAGCGAATTTCAATGATGCAAATGTAGGACTATTATCACATACTAATGCATAAGGACAACCAAAACGGTTCAAAATAAAACTTTCCAAAAAATTAGTTACTACTTCCGTTGTGCATTGCCTACATGCAATGGCTTCCATCCATCTAGTGCAATAATCATAAGCGTTTAGAATGTACCTGTGTCCTGCAGATGATGGAGGTCTTACCAGACCAATGAATTCGAGACCCCATTGTGCGAATGGCCTTACCTCTAGGACTATTTGCAATGGGACAACAACATTCCTTTCTCTGGTCACTGTGGTCTGGCATACATGGCAAGTGCAGATGTGGCTGTGGGAATTCTTGAAGACCGTAGGCCAATAATACCCTGCCCTCAGTATTTGATGTGCCGTAGACAGGCCGAAACCATGGCCCGTGCGAAATTTGTCATGAAACTCCTTCAGGACACAATCTGCTACTTCCTTACCAAGGCATCTCAGGTATATACCTTCATGATTCCTTTTGTACAATATGGCCCCTTGCAACATGTAACTACCACTTTTCAGTCTAAGTGTGTGCTTTAGGACTCCCTACAAGTGGGGCAGACATTTACAATTCAACAGATAATACACTGTCATCGTACCATTCTCCTAGAGAGATATCCTCCAGCTGATATTGCTGCACCATGAGTTCAAGACCTATGTCCGCGGCCACTTCAGCAATTGTTTGAGTGAGGGCTTGTCCTCTCACCAATCCCATTGGCTAGATTTCAATATCATATTCCTATAGTAATGTAATCCATTTTTCCCTTAATTGTCCCAGCTCATTCTGCATAGGCAATGTCTTATTGTCGGGTCATGAACTATGGTGAACACCTTGTTGCATAAGATATAATGCCTGAACTTCTTTACCTCTTTAACAAGGGCATAAGCTTGTTTTTTGATGTTGTGATAATGTAGCTCGGTATCTTTCAAAGGGGCACTCATGAAGGCGATTGGATGCTTGCTCCCTTCATCATCTTTTTGTGTTAAAATATTGGCACACGAATGATCTGAAGCGAATGAATAAATATAGAAGGGCTTCAAATAGTTGGGGCTGACCAGCACAGGTGCACCAATGATTGCTTTCTTGATTTCCTCAAAAGCTTTCTTTGCTTCTAGGCTCCACTCGACCTTGGCATCTTGCTTTAGCATAGCATTGAGTGGTTTGATGATTTTCGCGAAGCCCGTGATAAACTTACGGACAAAGTTAATCTTTCTGAAAAAAGATTTTAACTCCTTGTTGCCTAGTAGCTGAATCTTCATGATTGATTGGATACGCTCAGGGTCAATAGAGATTCCCCTCTCTGAGAGGACATGTCCAAGCACTTTCCCTTCAGTGACACCGAAGATGCACTTCTTCAGATTAAGGGAGACCCCAAATTCACGGCATCTCTGAAAGACTTTGCATAGGTCAGCAACATGATTACTCTGGTAGTTTGAGAATACTGTCAAATCATCCATTTAGATGATTATGCACTTGCCAATCAGGTCCTTGAAAGCAATATCCATGGCATGTTGGAAGGTAGCACTAGCATTGATGAGTCTGAACGACATCCGTCTATAAGCGAAATTTCCCCATTTAGTGGTGAATGTCATTTTGTGCCAGTCTTCGTATTGCACCATGGCCTGGTTGTACCCAGAGTACCCATCTAGGAAGGACATCATCGGACAATCGTTTACTATCTGCAACACCTTATCTAATGAGGGTATATGATAGTTATCCTTTTTCGAGGCTCTGTTCAGATTGCAGAAGTCGACTCATAACCTGATTTCTCCATTCTTTTTTCTAATAGGAGTGCTAAAACTATTAAGCGGAGTGGAGGTCATAAGAGGACCTCCAACACGACCGTTGGCTTGTCTATTCCTAAGGTCATAAGGGGTAGTCCTTTAGTGAAACATGTGGACTTCATCTTCCCTAGGCTCTTCCTCATCCTTAGGACCATTATCTACTGAATCAAAAAGTCGAGCAAAAGGGATTTCAAAACTTACCTCTTTTGGGTTGTTGTTGTTATTTGTAGTGGTTCCTTCCTGCTCCAGTGTATTGCACTTAGACTTCAAGAACAAAGCCTGATTCACCACTAGCACAACAGAGTCATATGGTTCAGATGGAACGATGTATCTACATCCACTAACCTGACATGTAGTGGTTGCATCCCTTTTACCAGAGCTGAAGTAAGGTTGTCCAGTGCTGCATAATAAATAGGTAGAACAACATCATTGAAAGGGTATGGGGCTTGCAATCGAGTGTACGCTCTATGAAAGTGATCATTAAAGGAGTTGATTGGTTCATTGATCTCCCTTTGGACCGACATGAAATGCTAGTACGATTGTACAGGATTGACCGGGATCTTAAACTTCTACAAAAAGGAATTCATTAGAAGGGCCCACGAGTTGATAGTTCTGACCGGAAAATTGATGTACCAGTAGAAAGCCTTCTCTTCCAAAGAGTAGGGAAAGAGACGACAAGCTACATCCTCATAAATAATCTACATAGTCTTCAAGGCAATCTCAAAAATCCTGACATGCTCCTCTGTTATCCTTTGTGGGTCCCAAGTGTTGAATTTCGTGCAAAAGATTTTAGGATTCTTCGGCATGTTGTGATAGAAGTTAAAGGCCAAAGGAGATGGTTTATTGCCCAGCCATTCCATGGGAGGGGGTGGTGGAGGTGGCTGCACCATATTGACTTGTTGCTGTAAAGGGATAGCAGTGACCAACGAGACAACTCTCAGGGTTGAAACGGTGTTAGGCTGGAAGGCAGCGTTCAACTTAGATAGAGTGGCAACCTGGAAGGTTGTTTGGAGCGGATGTATCGAGGAAGGTGTTGCTGAAGATAAAGGAGAAGATGGAGGTGAAGGAAAAATGGGTTGGTTAGATGAATTGGAGGTGGATGCTTCCCTTTTGTTTAGCTCTCTTCGCTCGGATAGGGGGTAGAAATTCTTGAAATTCCTCTTTGTTCGATGTAGACCTTAATATTCAGTGGAATATCTCAGGGGAGAAAGACCCAATTCGATCCAGCTTTGCATTGAAAAATCCCTCCTTCTAGCACCAGTTCTATTGATGTGTTTTTTATGCACTTCTCAACACAGGTAATGCATAGGTGCATCACCTCTCTTGAAAGACAATCTTCCACAATCAAATTGCAAAACACTATCCCAAGGTCTCTAATGTTAGGTCTTGACAGTGCTTTGAATATCTCAATTGATTTTGATGTGATTTTGCTGGTAATCATAGGGTAGACTTATGTGGACTAAGCTGGAGGAGAATTGGATCTACGAATAGATTTCTTAAGATGAGAAATTACTGTACTTTGCTGTAGGTGCAAACAATAGTCTTGGACTCTAAATTTTGATTTTTGTCATATTTATGTCTGGATGATGTGCTGGCATCATGGCTGTCCCAGTTGTCCCAGTTGTCATGACTGTCATGATTGTCATGATTGAGGTTGGCTTGGATGATTTTCTGTGAAGCTTGCAATTGATTGTTCTAGTTCCTCAGATGCGTCATCTCCATGGACATTTTCTTGATCATCTCCATGAGTTCATCAATCCGGTCCTTTTCTGTGTTATTTGGCTGTGAAGCTGAATTTTGGAGGAAAATTGGTTGTACAACCGATTGATTTTGATGAGCAGGCAAAAATTCGGATGCTTGGAGATATGCCAACACTTGGGGTGGATGAGAATCTACTTATTGCTGCTGGGGCAGCAAATAGTGAGGAACTGAAGGTGCTTGATTCATTGGCTACCCAGGGTGCAGAACTATAGGCAGTTGTGGTACCGGATTCATGAGGGGTGTTTGATGTTGCAAGGCTTGAGTAAGCCCTTGAATTTGTGCAAGATGTGCAGTTTTCCTAAGAGAGAGTAATGGATCGGAGATATTCTACCCCAAATCGGTGCTAGCAATGATGGCCTCCGAATACACATCCACTAACTTGGCAGGTGGTGGTCACATCCTTTCTACCAAAGCTCAAGTAAGGTTGTCCATTGTTGCATAATAAACAGGTAGAACAACAACATCATTGAAAGCGTATGGGGCTTGCAGCAGAGTGTACACTCTATGAAAGCGATCATTAATGGAGCTGATTGGTTCATTGATCTCCCTTTGGACTGACATGAAATGCCGATATGAATCTGTAGGACTAACCGGGGTCTTGAACTTCTACAAAAAACCATTCTTCAAAAGGGCCCATGAGTTGATAGTTCTGATCGACAAATTGATGTACCAGTAGAAAGCCTCCTCTCCCAAAGAGTAGGGAAAGATCCAAAAAGCTACATCCTCATAAATAATCTGCATAGTCTTCAACATAATCTCAAAAATCCTGACATGCTCCTCTGCTATCCTTTGCAGGTCCCAAGCGTTGAATTTCATGCAAAAGCTTTCAGGATTCTTCAGCATGTCGTGATAGAAGTTAAAGGCCAAAGGAGATGGGTTATTCCCTAGCCATGCCATGGGAGGGGGTGGTGGGGGTGGCTACAGCATACTGACTTGTGGATGTAAAGGGACATCAATGACCAATGAGACAACTCCCGGTGTTGAAACGGTGTTAGGCTAGAAGGCAGTGTTCAACTCAGATTGAGTGGTAGCCTAGAAGGCTATTTTGAGCGGATGGATGGAGGAAGGTGCTGTCAAAGATAAAGGAGAAGATGGAGGTGAAAGTGAAATGGGCTGGTCAGATGAATTGGAGGTGGATGCTTCCCTTCGTTTAGCTCTCTTAGCTCGGATAGGGGGCGATAATTCCTAAAATTCCCCTTTGTTCGGTGTAGACCTCAATATTCGATGGAATCTCTCAAGGGAGAAAGACCCAATTCGATCCAGCTTTGCCCTGAAAAATCCCTCCTTCTAGTGTAGTTTTGTTGATGTATTTTTTATGCACTTCTCAACACAGGTAATGCATAGGTTCGTCACCTCTCTTGAAAGACAATCTTCCACAATCAGATTGCAGAACACTATCCCAAGGTCTCTAATGTCAGGTCTTGACAGTGCTTGGAATATCTCAATTGAAGTTGATGTGATTTTTCTAGTAATCATAGGGAAGACTGACATGGACTAAGCTGAGGAGAATTGGATCTATGAATAGAGTTCTTAGGATGGGAAATTACTGTACTTTGCTGCAGGTTCAAACAATAGTCTTGGACTCCATTTTTTGTTTTAAGTTTTGGCTTTACAATGTGCAATGAACCTTAGCATAGGTTATTTATTAAAACAAAGGGAAAAGAGCAGGGAAGAGAGCAAGTTCCTGGACCTACAACAATGAATGAACAGTGATCATGGAGGCTTCTAGTATGGACAGTTTCCTTAAAACATAATTTCACATAACCAAAAATTTCACAGTACGATGAAACCTATGCTATCTTTTAAGGATTGTAGATGCTTTATAATTCATTCACCACACATATGCATGAAAAAAGATAAAGTTTTAGAGGAAGCTTTAAAATCAAATTCCAGACTAACTTTGCACATCCATCTACCAGTAGCAAATGACCTAAAGTATGGACAAAAAAAGCGTCTACACAAAAAAAATATTCACAATCAAGAACAACATTACTAAATCTACTAGAGTTGACTAAAAGGAAAATAGAACAACAAAGTAAATCTAACTAAATCCTTAAATTATGAGAGAAAAATCATGAAACATGAGAAGAAATCCATAAATGCACCAAAATCAATGTATTTCTATTGCAATTTCTGTAGCATGTCTTTACAACAACTCAACTCTCTCTTAAAATGAGAGGAGGTCCCCCTATTTATAGTGTTTCAAAAGTAGAACATGTGGCCAAGATTGAATTACATTTGTGTGGCCACAATTCACTATAATCTAGGGTTCTACCTACCCCCCAATATATTACAATTTAAAATATCATTTTGTCTTTATCCCTGTTTTGTCTCTTTGTGGCAACACTGTAGCATTTTGTCTTTTTTCTGATTGCTCTTTATTGTGGCTACTCCTATCAAAGTTATTCATCAATAATAGGGTTTCCTTCCCGCTTCTTCATAGCTGCATATTCCATGAACCTTAGAATTACCGGCTAGAGCTTATCAATCTCCATGACATCGGACTTCAGCACTTGGTAGCTCCATTCGTTGGAATTGTCGATGAGCTTCTTCCAATCCTCCTCATATTTGGCAACGTGATGAATAAAAAACTCAGATTAGGTGAAGGCTCGGGCAGCAAAGCTCATGAACTCCATGGTGATCTTGCCTGACATCCCCTCTTCCATCCTCTTCTAGAAATAAGGCTTTATATTTTTTGAGATTGATCTTAACAACAGGCACATCAAATCTTGTCATTAACCTCAAATACCAGAGGCAATCCCCTCTGGCCTCTTTGGCCAATTTGATGCCTAGATCCACCTTTTCTAGTACCTACTCCAGCCTCTTCCTACGATGGTTGAAGTCTCGTCTCCATACATCCATCAACAAATGATCATCATCTTTGAATGCAAATTCTTTTTCCTAAATCTCGCTCAACAACGTGAGGATAGCCTCAATATTTGGGTATGCAGCCTCATATTTCCTAGGAAACTCAATGCAGACTTTCCTCGTACCCTCAAGAGACTTATGCACTTCCAGGAATTTGTTTGTTGTCCAAACAACACAATTGATACTTGTATTCCCGATATCCAGGACCTATCGGAACAAATTTTCTGTGGTCCTATCCAAGTTTTTCTCTTCTCCAACTTGTCGATCTATTTTTTGGACAACAACTACGGTGGAGCTGAGGAAGTGGTTGGCTTCTCTTCTATGGAAAACCATTGATGGATATAGGCTATCAAATCAACCACTTGTGCTTTAAGTTCCTCTTTCAAAACTTTATCCTACTGGATCAAGTGCACCACCATGGCTATGAACTCCTGGAGGTGGTCAAACTTCTACTCTCTGGTGGCCATTCCCAAGTCGATGGTGGAGACGTTGTAGCTTATTCCCTATTCTTTGACCACCGGCATGGCTATCTGCACTGGTCTAGATCCAGAGGCATCCATCGTTACTCTTGATCTAATTCTAGGATTTTTCTCTTTCTTGGTACTAATCTAAGCTCTAGCCAATATTTCCTCCAGTCTTGCTTTTGGGTCCTTTAGAGCGGGAATCTTCTTTTTCAGCTGCCTTTCCAACCAGTCAGGCATTGAGGACCTTTCCTTGGATGATTCATGTTGATCCTTGCTCTCCTATACCTTGAGTTCAATGGCCTTGTCATTGAGGGCTTCCTACTCAATCTTTGTGTCTTCCTTCTCCTCATCAGAGTCCTGAATGAACACTATGCACTTGATGGGAGATTTGGTGGGTAGTCATTCATCAAGGTGGTCATCCCCTTCAACATCCTTTTCTTGCTTATCCTGATCATTCCTGCGTTCCTTGGGCCTATCTTCTTGTCTATATTCATGAAAGGATGTCTCTTCATCATGCTTAGGGGCACGGTCATGCCCTTCCACTAGAGACTTATCACCTTCTATCTCCAGAGCAGCAACTCTTCCTTCAACTATAGGCTATCTTTCAGCTTCCTTGTCTTCAATCTCCTTGAGTTGTTTGGCCCATTCGACATCAAGCTCCGAGTCAACTGTTTCTTAAATTATTTTTGTGCCTAGATCCTTATAGTCATCATTGGAAGACTCATATGTGACCTCGTCGATTACCCGATGCTCATACATAAGATGTTCATGATAATCATCTGCCTCCTCTTCCAGTCTTAGCTTCCTCCAGTTGTTGTTGTTCCAACTCATCAAAGATTTGCATTGTAGCCTCCATATTAGGTGGCTCAGTAGGAGGAGGAGGAACTGGGGTGTTAACCATTGCTTGGGCAATTACAACTTGCACCATTGGATTTGCAAACATTCCCGAAAGTTTAGATGACACATTCTACATATATTTCATGAAGATTCCGGGAGAGTGAGGGCGGGCATTGTAGTAGTAGTGGCAGTTGGAAGAGAAAAGGAAGGAGACATGGAGGATGAAGAAATCGACAAGGTAGTGGCGAAGGATGAATCCACCGATATGACCTGTGCGATGGGAGAAGTAGAGGCGAGGTGAACAACGATGTCCACCACAGGCGGAGATGATGCAACTATTTCATGTGGGATAGGTGGGGTGGTAGCAATAGCAACAGTGGTGGCAGTAATAGATGAAGCAGGCGGAGATCTTGGCGGATCAGCCTCCATCTCCTCTCCCTCGTGGAGTGGATCCTCTGGTATTATCGACATTTTAGTGACGCTGCTCACTCTTCTATGTTTTTTTGGAGGTTCACTCTTCGAGGCCTTTCTAGAGTACACTTTTGGGTTGGGTTGCTGCTCATCAACCTCCTTTCTCCTCTTTGACCGAACAGACAGTGGGGACCTATATGTTTCTCTAGTTGTAGCAGCAGCTGCCCCACCATCAAAAACCACTTGGTTCACTCTCGAGCCCCTTGAATGTCAAGGCTACTCCTTGTTGCTTTAAACGAGAAACCTGCCCATCGATCCACGCCTTTGTTCAAGCCTCAATGGGTTTGGTGATATTTTCGAGGTCATCAACCTCTTGCTCATTCCAATCAATTAAAGGCAGTGGTAAATTTTCAATAGCACTGTACCTCGGGTCAATCACAGTGCTCTCTTCTTCTTCCAGTTGGTCTGGCACTGGAAACAGGTTCACCCTTTTTACAAAGTATGCGATCATATGCATATAGTGCTCTACCCGCATTTCAAAATCATCCTTGCAATTTGTCCAAAAATCCTCAATATGGTGGAGGTGGGCGTATTCCTGTCCAATTGCCTTTTTGATGTGGCTATACGGGTCCATCCATGACCTAGTTGTATGTGGCTTGAAGTAGTACTCAGCCAGTTCCTTCTTCGAATTACCTACGCATTGGGAAGTATAAAGTTCATACATCCGCTGGCAAAGTGTGAGGGGATAAGGGATCCCCATTAGATGCTTACTGCTTAGGATGTTATGTATATGTCACAGTTGCCAAGATAGTTCCAATAATATGATCTAGTCATTAGGGCACCGGGACAACTTATTTGACCTTTCTGAGAATCTCTGGGCATGAATGTAGGTGAACTTTGAATACTAGATAAATAAGAAGGCATAATGTTTGAGGAGGGACCTCGCACTATGAGAGACTCCTCTCTCAAAATCACCTCCAAGAAGTCTGATGATGTAGGCGATAAACGCATCGTTTACCCTACAATAATCCCTCTTGAAATATTTGTACTACAGATGAGGGTAGTTGTCATATGGTTTGAGCTCTCTACCTGTCACCTCATTTGGCACTGTGAACAATCCACTATAATGTTGCCGATCGGAAAGTGAATACACCAAGTAAGATGTCATGTAGAACTTGGAGATTTTCTTTACGTTAATGAATTTCTCATGGGAGCAATCACTGATTATCTCTCCCCAATAGAATGCGTTGCCCTTTCCATGAAGAATTTGTTCAACAAAATACATCATCCATTCCTGGAAGAACGCCACAGTAGGAAGGCCCATTACTCTGCTCAGCAAGGTAACCAGATCGTGGTAGTCCTCGAAGAAGTCATTGTGGAAGAGCTCCTGAGGAACCTTGGTAGCACTGCCCCACTTCTCCTTCAACCAATATTGGTTGATCAACTTCTTGCATCTCAAAGGATCTTTATCCCACATCTCCTTGAATTTTTGGATAGTTGGGATCTCCATGCTTCTGAAGACAGGTATGTGGAAGGTTTTTGTTATCCCTAAAGGGGACATATCAACCAAGATGTTGCCGTCTCCATCCACAATTGTCCTTGTTTCAAGTTGGTATGCCTCCTTGCAAAGCCATTACCAGATTGAGGGCGACCAAGGTGGGAGGGAAGCCAACAACCTTAGCTAGTCCGCTGCTTCTGATCAGCCTGACATTCTCAGTCTTTGGATCTACCCTGACCCTTTGCATGAAGTCCTCAATATTGATGTGCACAATATTGGTGTCTGTGATATCCCTCCACTTAGTTGTAACTTTGGAGTGCAATGGTGCTCCTTGCAATTGGTACGTCATTTGCTCCTTGTCCTCCTTGCCTCGGGGAGTCTTGGAAGTCCTTTTCCCTTTGTCCTTGACTGCCCCTGAAGCTTCTGTACTAGATTCCATATATTTTGTACAAAGAGGTGGGAGTCAGCAAAATTAAGTATGAGGGTGCAACCTCTGGCGAATTCCTGCAAATCAAGGTTAGATTAAACAATATATCATTCAAATGTCTTATCACCTAAATGAATTTGTCACTAAAGGTTCTCTGAAAGGAAAATGAATGACCCAAGCCTTAGAGGCCAGACTTCCCTTGGAAAAATGTTGCTTTGGAAGGGCGAAGAGGGCAAGGCATCCCAAATGACTTCTCCCGATCTTGGATTTCGATAACGAAGGGTCCATGTGGGAAAAGGTAAAATTTAAGCACGTGGGTCAAAGTTTGTTTCCAAATTTGAGGCTATTTACGTCATCATTAAGGTGTTCAGGCTCAAACTGAAGGAAGGTTGTCAAGGGCTGGCTGTTTGAAACAGCCTAGGAGAAACAGCGTTCCAGAGGTGGAGGTTCGGAGTCTGGAACCTGGGAGACCGAAAGTTGTTTGGGAGCTCAGCTGCAAAGGCCGGGAAGCCATTTAGGAACAACTATGTGAAACAACGAAGCATGGACGGATGTCTAAGGAATGCTTCTTGGCGGACCAGACCCGAGGAGATAGTTTTACTTCATCTAAAAAACATGGAGGAGAAATGAGGTTCGGGGCCCAGAGGCCGAAAAGATGGGTTTGTTCCACTGTTTAGGATGGTGGAGGCAGGATGAAAGTCTGGTAGGTGGTATCCAAATGAAGTGAGGACTCCGCATCTGATCATTAAAATGTCGAGCGGCTAGAAAACGCTCGGGGCCCGGAAGCGGAGAGATGCCATGAGACAACCGTTCGAGATGGCGGGACAACAACGACGGCCTGGGGACGGAGGTCCGGAGGTGGAGGTCCGATGGGGACTTGGAATTTGGATATTTCCCATTTACATTACATGTGAACTTTACGAGCTCAGGGTCTGGGATTCAGAAGGATGTTAGGAGAAGGTTGTTTTGAAAACAGCGAACTGGAATGGCGGTCTAGGGATGGAAGTCTGCGGACCTAGACCCGTCAAGTACTTGGACATGTCTTTTCTTCTCTTTTTTGGAAACTCAAGTCAATTTGAGGATCAAAGCCTGATGATTGGACAAATGAAGCAAGGATTCCCTTGAGAAACGACGAATCAGAAGGAGAGTTCTAGAGTCCAGAACACGGGAGAAGCTTCGCCGTCAAGGAAATTTACACCAAGTTAATGCTACAGCTATGGAAAGTCTCAGGCCCGAAGATGATGGTCGCCTACCTCGAAGAACAACAACGAGACGATAGGTTTTCAAATTCAAATTTGGGTCCTCTGAGGGATGTTTTTCAAAAAATTGGGCAAGTGGGTTTTAAGGTGAGACCTTTTCCCTATCAGGTTTTCAATCACTTCTCCCTTATCGTTTAGTTTTTCAATCATAAAGCTTTAGAAAAGGGAAGGACTATCGGGCAAGGGTCATACCTCGGGGGCCCGAAGAAGCGAGATTTTGAATCCTGGAAGAACAGTGAAGCGGAAGCTCAGGCGGTGAAGGCTGAGATCACACTGTGCTTGTTTGCTATTTCTAACATGTGAAAATGACATGTCAAAATTTTTTTATATAGCCCTTAAGTACATTTAGTACCCCCTAATGAATGTAGGTATGATGACCAGCGAGGTAGGCGAGTTCATTTCCAGGACAATGGCAGGAGAAACGAAGCCTGAGGGTCGGGAAGACATCAGCGCATAGTTGTTCAGTTTGGACAAGTGAGGCAGATGACAAAGGAGGCAGCGGTGTCCGGGGTCCGGGATCCGAGAAGACATCGACCGTCGGCCATTTGGGATGATGAAGGTGCAAAGGAAACCCGAAAGGGGAAACCCGAGGGGGGGAACCCGATAGTCCGGGCCCAGGAAGTCCCACAGATGCCTAGAATGGAAAAAATAACAAAGAAGGCCCAAAGAGACCTAAGACTAAGCAATTGTTTAGGGGAAAAACATGGTCAATCTAAAATGATACTTTGAAGGGTGCGTTGACCAACTAGGACACCAAAATGGGGGGGGCACACAAAATGAGGCGGAAACAAAATGGCTCGACAAGGCGAAAGAGAGAGAGGGTCCCCATTCTGAATGGGGCATGTGTGCTATAGGCACAATAGTACCCATGTATAAATATAAAAGATCTCTCACAACATGAGAAAATGAGAAAACCGCGTGGGAAAAACTCCTCTCCAAAAGAGAGAAATACATGTGAAGGACTAAGAAGCATCCAAACAAGAATGTCCCAAAAAGAATAGGAACAAGTGAAGGGCTAAAGAAGCCTCCAAACAAGAGTGAAGGAGCGAAGAAGCCTCCAACAAGAGTGAAGGATGAAGAAGCCTCCAACCAAGAAGAAATTTCCCCAAAAGATAAGAACAAAGGATGAACATGGGAAACACCACTGAAGCATGAAGAAGATGCAAACGTTGTCATAGAATGACTACTGAAATGCTGAAAGAAGAACCTCCACTGAAACATATGATGATCATGATCAAGAAGAGAAGAATCTATATGAGTGCCCCCAACGACACTACTCGAATCTGATGGAAAACCAAGGAAAACATCAAAAACTCAAAGATACAGATGGTACAAGTACCAATAGTTTGAAGAATTGATTAAGTGAAAAAAGGTTGCCTCCTGAATGTAAGAGTGTCCATATGGTAAGTGATCCATCTCAATGAAATACAAGTAACCAACCATTGATGTACACTATATCCGAAAGTACATAGGAACAAATAATGAATACATAGCTCACTCCAACAAAACCAAGGAAGCAATATCACCAACAGTAGAAACCCCCTGATAATGCTGACAAGGGAGAGTCATGATAGGTACACTTAAACTGAATGCTAGAAATAAGTGCATGAAGAAGAACCAAGAACATCTAAATGTGAAAACATGAAAGTACCAAAAAAGTATAAAGGGTGTGCAAACAAAGGCACACACACATGAGTCAAGAATCAATGTGATTCATTGTTTTTCGTGGAAGGAACACTCACTAGACAAAGGTATGATGGAAAACAAAGGCAAACATCAACTCCCCCATGTCAATTTATAGAATAGTGCAAGTACAATAATGGCACGATATGATGTGCAAGAATCCTAATACTACACATACAAAGCTAAGGCCCTTTATTTCAATGCATTGATAGATGATAAATACATGCAATGTGAGCCCATAAGGTCCAATAAGGACCTAATACTATAAATACATGAATAATAGCGAAAAAAAATCCATCCCATTCAAACAAGAAGTTTCCAGGAGCTAAGATGTCTAAGTAATTCACCAGAATTTGAAAACACAAAAAATTGAATAAAATGTACCTGATAAAATTTTTGATGAAAAAATCTACAAATCTAGAAAGAGTACTAGAAGACATTTACAAAACCTATTCATTTTTGAAAAACAGTATACAAAAGTTATGCCCTCGAAAGTGTAGAAATAAATATCTAAATTTGACTGGAAATAAATGCAAAAAAAAATGAAAAATCAAGAAAAATCACCTGCACCACTAGATCATTCTCAGAACCAGCTTTCTGATGATATTTTGTTTTTGAAAATCCGAGTTTGGATGCAAAAGTTATGGCCAAAAGACCAAAATTGCTCCAAAAAGGGTTCGGTGGTTAAGCCTGGTGGTTAAGCTAGCATTAACCGCTAGCATTAACCACTAGTGGTTAACTGATGGTGGTGCCCATTAACATTGTGTTTTTTTAAAAAAAAAATTGGATTGTGTGCCGTACCAGGCCATATGGCCCGTAAATGAAAAAAAATTGCCTGTTAGAGTCACTGTGTCCGATTTTGACAATTTTACAGCTGATTTTGGGGTTTTTAGGTGCTCTGAATGTGATGGTGAGGTTCGTTTGGGCTGAAAATGCTCCAAAGTTGCAGGTACCCTTTGGATCTAGAAACCATCTAAAACTTCAAACCCTCATAGATCGGGCATCGTATAACCAAAATTGATGAAACAAAGGTCAATCTTGACTATTTCGAAAGGAGATCAAAACCCTAAAAGTGAGAACCCTAGGATTAATAATTAATTAATTATTAAAGTGCCTAAGTTTAGCTTAAGTGAAAAATAAAGTAAAGGTGACTTAATTAATCAATCAATATGATTAAATTAATTAAGTAATTAACCTATTACTCTAACACCCCCCCTTAAGATGAACTTAGGGAGAAGCTAAAAAACTAAGGGAAAAATGCATGAAAGTAAAGATGGGTCCTAACAACTAGGCCTGATGAGGTACCCATGTACAAATGTAAAAGATCTCTCACAACAGGAGAGAAAGGAAAAACCTCATGGGAAAAACTCCTCTCCAAAGAGAGAAATACATGTGAAGGTCTAAGAAGCCTCCAAACAAGAATGTCCCAAAATGAATAAGAACAAGTGGAGGAATAAAGAAGCCTCCAAACAAGAGTGAAGGACTGAAGAATCCTCCAACAAGAGTGAAGGACAAAGAAGCCTCCAACCAAGAAGAAATTGTTCCAAAAGATAGGAACAAAGGATGAACATGAAAAACACCATTGAAGCATGAAGAAGCTGCAAACCCTATCATAGAATGATTGCTGAAATGCTGAAAGAAGAACCTCTACTAAAACATATGATGATCAAGATCAAGAAGACAAGAATCTGTATGAGTGCCCCCAATGACACTACTCAAATTCAATGGAAAACCAAGGAAAACATCAAGAACTCAAACATACAGATGGCACAAGTACCAATAGTCTGAAGAGCTGATCAAGTGAAAAAGGAAGGTCACCTCTTGAATGCAAGAGTGTCCATATGGTAAGTGATCCATCTCAATGAAATACAAGTAACTAGCCACTGGTGTACGCTGTATCTGAAAGTACATAGGAACAAATACTGAATACATAGCTCACTCCAACGAAACCAAGGAAACAATATCACTAACAGTAGAAACCCCCCCATAATGCTGAAAAGGGAGAGGCATGATAGGTACACTGAAATTGAATGCCAAAAAGAAGTGCATGAAGAAGAATCAGGAACATCTGAATGTGCAAACATGAATGTACCAACATATAAAGGGTGAAAACAAAAGTCACACATGCATGAGGCTAATGTTGTGGAAGGGACACTCACTTGACAAAGGTATGATTGTAAACAAAGTCCAAACATCAAACCCCCATGAGCCCATAAGGTCCAAAAAGGACTACATCTTAAAAGAAGGATTTTTGAAAAAAACCAAAAAACAAATCTGGAAACCACCTACACCATTGCAAAGAGCTCTGATACTATGTTGAAGTTGATAATCCAAACTCATAGATTTGAATGAACACCTACAAAAAAATAACTTGTCACCAAAGGAGATCAAGAGACACAAGAATGGTGCTCTGCAAACATGAAGCAAAATTGCATTTACCACAATCAATAGATTACAAAGAGGTCAATCCTTATGAAAGGAGATCAAAACCCTTAAAGTGGGAACCCTAGGATGAATAATTAATTGTTAAAGGGCCTAAGTTTATCTTAAGCGAAAATAAAGTAAAGGCGACTTAATTAATTAATCAATATGATTAAATTAATTAGGTAAACAACCTATTACTCTAACATAGTTTTTATCAGTAAACAAAATTTTTAAGGAGTGATGCTCATCGTATACAGCATAACCTTTTTTCTATGAAGGATAAAATTCTATTTTTTTCAAATTTAGATTTGTAACTACGATATCTAACCCTTTCATTTGGTTTCATAGTGTTTTATTGAATGCTTTTTCCTTAATCAAGTTTCGAAGTCAAACCAATTACAATTCAAACATAGGCAGACCATCTACAACATAACTTTTTTTGTATGTATCGAAATTCTTTTTTTTTTACTGGATCAAGGACATCAATACCTAGCTTGCACATATTTTTCAGAATTTTATTTTGATAATCTGCTATTTTTCCACATGTGCAAAACAAAGAGCTTGATTTTCAGTGAAAAACCTATGTTTAATCAAACTAAAAAAATAAATACATAATAAAACCAAAACATATTAAAATTATATTTGATGGATAGCTCGTTTTAAGGACTACCATCATCTAGTTGGGTCTGTGAAGTCTCCTCCATTTTCTTCCTCAACTCAAGCTTCGAATGAAAAAATTCTGGAGATTTTTGATGCTAAAGGGGGAGAAGGGGGGAAAAGGGGGGTTCAAATGAACCTAGGTTTGAGCGAACCCCCCTTGGAGGTTTGCTCAAACCTAGGCTCATTCAAACCCTAGTTTGAGCGAACCCCCCTTTCTACAAAGTTTCTCTTTGTTTTTTATTCCGAGAAATGTGAAATATGTGGCACCTAAAATTTAATAGGGTTTGCTTAAAGGGGGGTTCGAGAAAACCCTTATTGGGTTCGTTCGGACCCTAAGTTCGTTCGAACCCCCCAAAACCCAAAATTTTCTCATGGGGGCACTTTTTGCAATTTTTCTTCCTCAACGAAATTGTAAGCCAGTTTTGTGGGATCACCCAAAGGCAACGAGCACAAAGACGACTCAGGCAAACAAAATAAATGGCTAAAATGAAACTAAAATGGGTTAAAATTAATTTAAA
This sequence comes from Sequoiadendron giganteum, assembly GCA_007115665.2. NCBI lineage: Eukaryota > Viridiplantae > Streptophyta > Pinopsida > Cupressales > Cupressaceae > Sequoiadendron > Sequoiadendron giganteum. The sequence goes on along the minus strand of CM021105.1, from coordinate 629,660,204 downwards.
CCCAAAATAAACTTGCATTTAAACCACCATTAATATAACTCGTGTGATGGTTGGGGTGTAATGGAATTGAATTTTAGCGCCATTACACATTTAAATGTAGTTTGCAAAACTTAAGTAGGTGCACTATATTTTAACATTGCTACACATTTATATGCAAGGGCCCTAAATTTTAGTGCTCTTGCATGTGTAGAAAAACTTTAACTCCAAAAATTGAAGTTTTGTAATTTTTAACCTTTTGCAAATTTTGAAAGGCAAAAAGCTCGACAATTGCTCAAAATGACTTTTCAAGGCTTGGGACCATGCACGAGGGCAATTGAGATTCACCTTGTTTTGTGTGCTTAGAGAATGTAGGCTACAAAACAAACAAGTTTTGTAGGGGTTATCTCATGAATTGAGCGTAGCTAAATTTGAAGATAACACAATGAGGATAACAAGGGCCTCCATAAAGTTATTAGTCTCATATCCTTGAAAAAGAGAAGAAAAAGAGGGCCTCCCCATAAATATCTCTACCCACTCCTCCAACACCAAAAAATCCATGATTACCTCTAGAGGACCTATCAGTGTTAATCTCTATGACCCCATCTGGAGGTGGTCTCCATTTGCCATCACGCTAGAATTTCTTGGGGAGAGGCTTTCTCTTGTGAGAGATAAGTCTCAATGAACCATTAGCCTCTAATCCAAACCTTAGAATCAACTCCCTCTCCCCAAAATCCAGAGGAGCAACAACCTCACACTTAGCCTAGATGGTTTCCTAAACTATCCCCAAAATCCTCTACCAAACTTGTTGTGTCGCCAATCTCCAACCCTATAAAATATTGCAATTCCTCTCCAGCCAAATATACTAAAGGATGTAAGAGGGCACTATATCCTAAGCCACTTATAGGAAGAAAGTCTTAAGGAGGGCGCCCCAAAGACCTCCAAAATTTAATAGGGGATGAAGCATGTAGACATGTCTATCTCCGGATCTCCCACCAAAGGTGCCAGATAGTCTTAGAATAATTGCATTGGAACCAAAAATGAGGAGAAGATTCCTCACAATTACTATAGAGATAACAAAAGCACGAGCCTTGAAAACCCCACTTTTGAAGGTTTTCCCATATGAGACACCTACCATGAGTAGCTAACTAAAGGAAGAAGTTACACTTGGGCCAGGAAAACTTATTCCAAAACATATTTCCAACAAGGGACTTCCTCCCCCTCATATTTCTGCCTATCCAACTTCTGATACCCCTTAGCCACAAAGTAGACCCCTTGAGGCTCAGGGCTCCAAGCCAAAATATCTTTCATCCTCAAAGAGATGTACACTTGACTAGCCAAAATCTGAGACAACTCTTGATCCTTGTTTGAGCTGCAAGGAGGCCAAGCCTGAGGGTATTTCCACTTAAAAACCTCCACCTTCCCCAAACTCTTAGCCTCTTTGAGGTCCTCCACATGGGTCCATCCAACATCAATGAAGTTCTGGAAAGGGTTTTGAAGGTGCACAAAAAGTTGGTTAAGACTAGGGGGTGACCATCTCAGGAGTCTAACCAGAAAAGAGCTTGAAATCCTCTGTTACAGATCCAAAATAATCCCTTCTTGACCAAGTTGGATCCCCTTTTAAGAGTGTCCAAGATAATAGACCCTTTCCTTGACAAAATAATTCTAGGCGCATCACTCCTTCCAACACCTCTCAAGTACTTAGAAGAAAGTACTCTAGCCCAAGCTTGATCCTAATTAGAGCACCACCTCCAATAGATCTTGGCAGCCAAATATTGACCTATAAGGCTATCTTATCACAATATTAAGCCCCCATCTACGTGGGACCATATTTATTCTCCCACGTAGCTAAACTCCACTTGGATTAGGCTAAGTTTCCTACCCATAATAATTTCCTAGACATAGTATCCAGCTCTTTGATGAAGCTAGCAAGTGCTAATTGCACCATGCACTGATAAATAGGAAGTGTTTGAACCATAATTTTTAACAACAAAACTCTCCCTACAAAGGATAACCATTTGAAATTCTAATGGCTAACCTAATCACGAAAATTTTCCACCACACCTTGCTAGGTGCCTCTTGGCAGTGGGCCCTCTGATAATAGAATACACAAATATAAAAAAGGTAGAGACCCAATCTAGAACCTAAGGATCCAAGCAATTTTAGATTGGATTTGGGGAGGAGTATTGAAAAAGAAGATGGAGGATTTTCTTCATTGGTTTTCTTCCTTGAAGTAGCAAATAGATATCTAGAGCCCACTTGAAGTTATTTCCCTCTCTGATTCGAGAAACTACCAATAAAGCAACACATCGTCCATGAACTATAAATGAGTCTGAGGAGGTAAGCCATCTTCCCAACTCCAACCCCAAATAAGCCCTTGCATTAAGTGATCTTTCAATATTCTTCCCAATCCCTCAACCATAATAATATATAGATAAGGAGATAGGGGATCTCCTTGTTCAAGCCCCCTAAAAGCACCGAATAGAGCAAGAGGCTCACCATTGATCAAAATTGAATAAGATGTGGAATTAATGTAACTCATCACTCAGTTAACTCAATCTTCATTGAACCCAAAGGTAAGCAACATCTTCTGTATAAAAGACCAATTCACCCTATCATAGGTTTTCACCATGTCCAGTTTGATGAATATAGCCTTCTCCTTAGAAATCTCCATGGAGTGAATAACATCAACAACAATAACAACTCCATCCAATACTTGAAAAATATCTAGATAATCATCCCCTTCCCTCTTAGGGATAAGAACTAGAGAGGTAGTATTCATTAGCAATGGCTACCCAACCTACAAAAAGGCATGGGCATCTGCATGGCTAATGCCTGTCGTAACAATCTGTCAGTTAATGTACATTTCATTAATTAACTGCTGTTGTGTACTTCCTTATCTCTTCTCGTTAGTTGTGCATTATATGTCCAATATAATTTTTTAGTTCTTTAGAAAAATTATTCTCTACTTTTTTAAATTCTTAAAAATTGTTGTATATTTAAATTCATTAAAATATAGAATAATTTCTTTCTCTTTAAAGAATAATTTTGTTTTACTTTGAATTATTTTAAATATAGTTAATAAAATAATTTTGAAGTAACTGTTTCATATTTTTTTATATACATTTAATAAATAAAATAAAATAAATATATCAATTTTTAAAATATGATTAATAAAATAATTTTTATACACTAAAAAAATTGATATACATATAATAGATCAAATGTAATAATATATCAGGTTTTCAAATATATGTAATAAAATATTTTTTAAAGAATAAAAAATGTTTCATTCCTAATAAATAAAATAAAATAAATATATCAATTTTAAAATATAATTAATAAAATAATTGTGAAATAAAATGAAATAATTATTAATGAATAAAAAAATTATATATATATATATATATATATATTTTAAAAAAATATTCATTCCTTTTTAAATTATTTTATTAATTATATTTTAAAAAAATGATATATTTATTTTATTTTATTTATTAAATATTTATAACACTTTTTGAATTTTTAAAAAAGGAATGGATAATTTTAAAAAAAATATTTTGAATTTTTTATTCATTAATATTTATTTCACAATTATTTTATTAATTATATTTTAAAAATTGATATATTTATTTTATTTTATTTATTAAATATGAAACATTTTTTCCTTTAAAAAATATTTTATTACATATATTTTAAAACTTGATATATTATTATATGTACATATATATATATTTTTTGGTATTAAATGTATTTAACAAAACATGAAATAATTACTTCAAAATTACTTTATTAACTATATTTAAAAAATTGATATATATATATATATATATAATTATAATTATAATTATATATACAATATTTTATATATCAAATATAATAATATATGAACTTTTAAAATATATATAATCAAATAATTTTTAAAGGATAAAAATGTTTCATATTTAATAAATAAAATAAAATAAAAATATCAATTTTTAAAATATAATTAATAAAATAATTATAAAATAAAATGAAATAAATATTAATGAATAAAAAATTTAAAATAATTTTTGAAAAATTATCCATTCCTTTTTAAAAAATTCAAAAAATGTTATAAGTATTTAATAAATAAAATAAAATAAATATATCAATTTTTAAAAAATATAATTAATAAAATAATTTAAAAAGGAATGATTTTTTTTTTAAAATTATTATATATATGTGTATAGCTATATATATATATTATTCATTAATAATTATTTCATTTTATTTCATAATTATTTTATTAATTATATTTTAAAAATTGATATATTTATTTATTGAGTATGAAACATTTTTTATCCTTTAAAAAATATTTTATTACATATATTTTAAAATTTGATTTATTATATGTATATATTAATTTTTTTAGTGTATAAGAATTATTTTATTAATTATATTTAAAATAATTCAAAGTAATTTTTGTTTTTTTTTAAAGAGCAAAAATTTGTTCTATATTTTTAAGAATTTAAATATACAATAGTTCTTAAGAATTTAAGAAAGTAGAGAATATTTTTTTTAAAGAACAAAAATAATAATATTGGACATACAATGTACGGCTAACGAGAAGAGATAAGGAAGTACACAACAACAACTTTAATTAATGAAATGTACATTAACTGACAAACCATTACGACAAGCATAAGCCATGCGAATGCCCATGCCTTTTTGTAGGCTAGGTAGCCATTTCCGTATTCATTGCCCTCACCATCTGCTTGCTACCCTCAGATTCCCTAACAACTTCCAACAAGTCAAATTTGATGGTTTCCCAGAATTCCTAAAAGAACTCTACTAGAAAACCATCAAGTCCAAGGGATTTTACTTTCTTCATTTTAAAAACCATCTCCTCAAGTTCCTCCAAAAGGATGGGATTGGTAAGCATCTTGTTCACCTCATTAGACACTATCGAGGGAATACACTACAAAATCACGTTCTCTTCCATATCAACTATAGTAGAGCCCTCCAAAAAAGGTAGAAAAATAAGGGACAACTTCCTATGAGATGTCCCTGAGAGAAGTAAGTTTCTCACCCTAAGAAAAAATTAGGTAAGAAATTATATTACCATGACACCTAGCTTTAATCGAGTTATAGAAGAAAGTTATATTATTGTCCCCCTCCTGAAGCCAATTGACCCTAGACTTTTGTTTCCAAAAGATCTCTTCCCGCAACTCCCATTCGGTCAACTCCTTCACAATGGCCACCTCTTCTCTAAGGGATCCCTTGGTAAGCCCATGATCTATATTATGTCTAGTGATGGAATCCAACTGACATTGAGTAGAAGACTTGGCCAAAAAAATGTTCCCAAACCTCTACATGTTACACTTTTTTAGTTGCTATGTCACAAATTGGAGCCTCTTGACAAAAGAATACATAGTTGTGCCATCCTCAAGTGTGCCTTTATCCCACCAATCTCTCATAAGATCATGAAGAGAAGTCTCTCATAGGCACATAAGTTAGAACCTGAAAGTTGGATTCATAGAAGCATCCCTCCCACATGTAGATACTTTGATGGGCTAATGATCAAAATCTCTCCACTCCAGAATCTTTGAATTGGTAGTCCAATTATTGCCAATCCAAAAGCTAGAAACTAAGAACCTATCCAGTCCCTCTAAAATAAAACCTTCTCCAGATTGCTTGTTACTCCAAGTGAGTACCATTCCTTGGTTTTATATCAATCAAATTTAGAGATGCTATAATATCCCTCAAAAGGAAAGAAGAGGGGTCAAGCCTATCCATCCCCTCTTTTTTTTCCTCCAAAATAGTAATAGCATTAAAGTCCACTACCAAAATCCATAGGGAAAAAGGGGATAAGGATCTCACATACCAAATATGAGTCCATAGACGGGTCTTACCAGGAAATTCAATGAGCGCATAAATAGTGGTGTATAGGAAAATTTCACCAGATTCAAAACTAGAAACAATCATAGATAAAGAGTTCTTACTAGAGATCCACCAAAGAGGAGAAACCCTGTGTAGGTCCCAAAGACAAGAAATTCCACTAGCACTTCCCTGAGCCCCAACACATTGATAATGACCTCTCCATCACACTTTAGGAGACACACTGAACATAACTTCAACTAATAGCTTAGACTACTAAATAAAAATAACATCAAGAGAATGCACCTTAATCAAATCTCGAACAACCTTTTATTTAGGGGTGTTGTTCAAACCCCTCGCTTTCCAAGATAGAACAATCATTAGTGAGAGATAGAAAAGTGGGAGTTAATAGTCTTCACTGAGCTTAATTCCACCAAATTCACCCCCATTATTTTGATTTTATATTGATCCTTCTTCTTCCCCAACTTGAAGGGTTTCTTTGAGCCTCCCCTTTTGAAATTATTTTGCTACAATCCTAAGGTTAGTACATAACCTTGTTACCTTTTCTAGAATCCTAGCCCCCAATATTTGGTCCTGACTCCAGCAAAGCCAAGATCGATCCTCCTCCCAAATAGTTATGCTTCGAGGATGCCAAAAATTTCAGTGTCTCTTGTATTTGATTTGTAACCATCTGAACCTCATTTCAGTCATCCGCTACCCCATTGAGACCGACATATGCTTTAGGATCCAATTGATCCATTTCAAAAATATTTGTATTAGAGAGTTGCCTACTGGGATTTTCCATAAGCTGATCAAAGTCTTCTAGAGCCTCAAAACAGTTAAAAGTCTTCATTTTGTCTATCCTTGAAGGATCTCTTCAGGCCCCTCCCCTTGTTACAATGTTTGATAGGTGTAAAACCCTCCTTGTCAGTTTCCTTATTTGACATAAGGGATTTACCTTTATCCTTTAAAGGAGGAGGACAAGGATGCACTTTGATAGAAGCATTGTTGGCATGTACTTTGGATGAGCTAAGTTTGGGGAATTTCCTTTGCAAATAACCATATTCATGATAGACCCGACGATGGAAAGGGAGAGATTCATTAATCTAAATGTTGGATCCACGAAGTGGATCCTACTTGAATTTCCATTGAATCTGGCAACGAGTTATTTAAATCAATTTCAATACAAACTTGGGCATAAGAGATTACCTTCTTATAAGAGTTTGTTGCACCAAACCAACAAGTTTTCCAAGCAGTAGTGCGATCATGTGTAGAATTCCATCATCCAAAAATCCAATGACAACCATGGAAATCTCACCCATATTGAGACCCTTGATGGTAACTCTTTTATCAGATTAAAACCAATACACCAAGGTTTTATAAATAGCCCAACTTGATTATAGAAGTAAGGCCCTCCTTTAAACACTTTATTCCAATCAGCCAAGCAAGAGAACACCACTATGATATAGTTGTTGGTTGCCTACATAACCTTTATCCCCTTCAGGGTTCCAATTTTGGAGGCCCCATGTGGTGCAGGAGCACCTTAAGGTCTTTTGGGAGATTTTGCAAATTTTGGTTTGTAGGTGGTTCTAGCCTACCACCAAGGTAATAAGGACTAATTTATAAAGTCCCAAGGTTGAATTAATGTGGTATTGAGGTTAGGCTAGGTTAGTTTAGAGCCTTGAAGTTTGGAGAAGCCTTAATGATGAAATTAGGCAAATTTGTCAATGTTTTTTTGGCCATTTGTCCTAAAAGTTGGAAAATAGCAATAATGTTGTTCTAAGCCCGACCTAAGGGTCCTAAAATGTGGGAATAAAGTATATAAGGTCAAAAAAACCTAATATGGCATGTGGGAAAGCTATTGTACGGATTGAGTTCTGGAAAGAAGAGTTTGTGAGTTGGAAAAGAGCAAATTTTATTGAATTTCTGTGTTTGAGCCTTCATCCAATCAAGAATGGATTGAAAGGACTTATCTGATGATTTGAGTCTTTCATTTGTGTTATTTAATTCCTTTTGCAGCATTAGATTAGTCATCTAGACCGACTGGTTATCTTTTTGCAAGTTTTTGGTGTTCTTGGTTTCACTGCTGGTTCAGGCCAGTTTTGTGAATAATGAGTCCCACTTGAATTCCCATGGCTTTCCTCTCATGGCCACTTGGAATCAAGTTTCCTCTCATGGCCACTTGGAAGCAAGTTGGGGACTATGTACATAGTTTATATATAGAGTTAGGAGTCTTTGTTTGTAGGGAAGGTGATGAAATCATCAAGCTCTAGGCGAGTGCAGGTGCATTCTGGCTAGTAGCTTGGAGAGGACAGCAGAAAGGAGAGTTATTAAATGGATTGGTTTGTGCCAATCAAGAGTATGGGATTTTAGGAACATGTATCTCATACATGTGTGTGCAAGGAGGAGAGTTGAGGAGGTCGTTGAAGCCCTCAAAGAAGGAAAAAGAGCCAAAAACCCTAAAAACCCTTAAAAATAGGGGGTTTGAGGACAGTCACATGTACGAACACTTGTAGGACCTAAGACCTGATAAATCTTGGAGCCTTGATGGTCAATAGAAAGAATCTACAAAAAAATTTGGGGGTTTTTAAGACAGTTTGTGAGAAAAGACAAGAAAACGGGTTCTAGGAGGCCTAATTGGGGCAAAAGGCTACAAGGCCTAAAATTGAGTTTTTCAAGGAAGCGATGGGTTAAAGGTGAAAGAAACCAATAAGATGGATTAGTGAGGAGAAAAATCAACAAAGGGACAACTAGAATACCCTTCCCTAGCCCTAGAGTGGTTAGGACACTTTGGGACAGTGTGGAGCCCAAGGAAGCTTAGTGGTGGATTAGGAGTGATGGGGAAGAATTTGAAAATTGGTGGAGAGTCTTACATGGTGAGAGGGGTTTAGGAGTGATCCCTGAGTAGGGTAGAGAGGAATACCCTAGGAATACCAAAGAATAGGTCTTGGGAAGAGCAAGAGTGCTCTTGAGGGATAGGACTCCCCATTAAATTGGTATCAGAGCCATAAAAAGGCTTGGGAATTGAGAAGTGAATCTATAGGAGAAAACACCATGGTGACCAATGCAGAATTGGAAAGAGATTTGACAGAGCAACAAGAAAAGAATAGATGACTTGAAGAAGTTGTGGAAGAAATGAAGCAAAAACTAGAAGAGGTTGCAGAAACTGTAGGCAAAATGGAAGTGCAGTTAGCAAGGGTAAAAGACAAGGGTAAGGACCACGTTGAGAAAGAAATAGAACCAGAACCTAACCCTCCATTAGTAGAGGAACCCTTCCTCAAAGCATTGAAGGCATTAAGTTGCAAGGCACTAGAAGGCATCCCTGTTTTCATAGGAAGAATTGATGAAAAGTTAGTTATGGAATGGATAGAGGGAATGGAGAATCACTTTGAATGTGATGGAATTATAGAGGCACAAAAGGTGAAGATAGCCAAATCAAGGTTAAGAGGACAAGCATTAACTTGGTGGAAGTTCTTGCAAGAAGAAAGAGAAAAGGAAGGCAAGAAGCCAATAGGAAATTGGAAAACAATGGTGGCTAAAGTGAAGGAAAACTATCTACTTGAGGACTATGACATCCAATTGCATAAGAAAAGGAAAAATCTTAGACAAAGAAACCTAGATGTAGCTGCCTATACAAAGGAGTTCCAAAAACTAAGCCTTAGGTCTAGAGTGCAAGAAACTGAAAGCATTAAGGTTGCTAGGTATTTGAACAGCCTTAGATGGAACATACAAGAGGAGTTGAGTCTCTTCACACTTACTACCCTCCATAGCTATTATCAGATGGCTATTAAAGTGGAAGAGAAACTGAAAAAGAAACAAGATTCTAACACCAGGGGTAAAGGAAGAGGTAGAGACCCTAAAGGTGGACATAGAGGAGGTTTTGGTGGAAGGAGCAATGAGAATAGAAGCCAAGGAGATGCTAAGGTTGGTGAACAATCCCATGAGTCAAATAGTAGAGGGGGATATAGAGGTAGAAGCTCTAACAATGGAGGAAGAGGTAGATCAGGAGGATTTGGGAGAAGTTCACACTTTGCTTCCATGAAGTGTTACAATTGTGGATAGTTGGGTCATCTAGCTTATAGGTGTCCTGACAAGCCAACATCTTGACAAGGTGAGAGGAAGATTACCTATGTTCAAGAAGAGGACTGTTCCAAACATTTAGAGAAAGGAGAGAATCTCATGTTGAGAGAAAGGAGAGAATCTCATGTTGAGAAGGATCTTGATCAAAGCACCTACCGAGGATGAACACAAACAGAGGAGAGCTCTTTTTAGGGTCAAGTGCAAGATACTAGGTAAGGTCTGCAAGGTCATCATTGACTCAAGATCTACTGATAATGTCATATCAGAGGAGGCAATACAAAATGTGAACCTCATCAAGATACCCCATGTGTATCTTTACAAGGTTACTTGGTTGAATAAGGGGCAAAATATATTGGTCAATGAACAAGTATGGGTTGAGTTTGCTATAGGGAAGTATCAAAATAGCATACTATGTGATGTGTTACCAATGGATGCATGCCATCTATTGTTTGGCAAACCATGGCAATATGACAGGGAGGTAGTACACCATGGCAAGGAGAACGAGTATTCATTCAAGAAGGATGGAGTGACTTACAAAATCCAGTCTTTGATAGAAGAAAGCACAGTGGAGAAGGAAGAATCCAGTGTACTTATGATGAGTGGAAAGGAATTCCTAAGAGACATGAAGGAGGAAGAAGGAGTCATCTATGCAATCATGTTGAAGCCAAAGGAGGAGGAGTCACCTAGTCGGCTACCTATGATAGCAGAAGTGAAACAATTGTTGGATCAGTTCAAGGATATTATTTGTGAAGGTACACCAGCTACACTACCACCTAAGAGAGCAATCAGTCATCAAATAGACTTTGTGCCAAGAGCAACATTTCCTAACAAGGCTGCATACAAGATGACACCAAAGCAGAACAAGGAGATAGCAAGGCAAGTTCAGGAGCTTTTGGACCAAGGGTTGATCAGAAAAAGCATAAGCCCATGTGCTGTTCCAGAGGTGTTGGCACCTAAAAAGGGAGATAAGTGGAGAATGTGTACTGATTCTAGGGAAATAAATAGGATAACCATTAGATATAGGTTTCCTATTCCTAGGATAGAAGACTTAATGGACTGTTTACGGGGTGCTAAGTACTACCCCAAAATTGATTTGAAAAGTGGCTACTATCAGATTAGGATGAAAGAGGGAGATGAATGGAAGTCAACTTTTAAAACCACAGAGGGGTTATATGAGTGGTTAGTAATGCCATTCAGGCTTACAAATGCACCTAGCACTTTTATGAGGGTGATGAATGAGGTCTTGAAGGACTTTATAGGAGTCTTTGTGGTAGTCTACTTAGATGATATCCTCATCTTTAGCAAAACAAAAGAAGCACATATGAAGCACCTAGAACTTGTGTTGAAGAAACTTCAAGAGGAGAAGCTCACCATAAATCTTGAGAAGAGTGAGTTCATGAAGCAAGAGTTAGTCTACCTAGGATTTGTAGTATCTCAAGGGAACTTGAAGATGGAAAAGAGCAAGGTTGAAGCCATTCTCAGTTGGCCTACTCCCAAGACAGGGACTGAAGTTAGGAGTTTCCATGGATTAGCACAATCTTATAGGAAGTTTGTTAGAAGGTTTAGTGAAATCTGTGCACCGGTCCTTGACACCATCAAAGGAGGACTGAAAACAAAGTTTGTGTGGACCAAAGAAGCCAATGAAGGATTTGAAAGATTGAAGAGGGAGATAGCTACCCAACCTATCCTAGTTTTACCAAGTTTTGACAAACCATTCATAGTGGAATGTGATGCAAGTAACATAGTAGTAGGTGTTGTCCTAAGCCAAGAAGGCAGGCTAGTGGCATTCTTTAGTGAAAGGTTGAATGAAGCAAAGTCTAGGTACTCATCCTATGACTTAGAGATATATGCTTTGGTATGGGCTCTCAAGAAGTGGAGGCACTACCTATTGCCCAAGGAATTTGTAGTATACACCGACAATCAGGCCTTAAGCTACATCAATACTCAAGAGAAGATCAGTTTGAGGCACATAAAATGGATGGAGTTTTTGTAGTCATACACCTTGAAAGGGGTTAACAACAAGGTTGCAGATGCCCTTAGTAGGAGATTAATTGTCATCCAAGAGATACAACTACAGAGCATAGGGTTTGAAGGATTCAAAGACCTATATGAAGGAGATTCTGATTTCTCAGAGATCTACAAGGTATGTACTAATTTTGAAAACCATTTTCATAGTGAATATGCAGATTATACTTTGTAGAATGGTCTATTGTTTAGAGGGAAACAATTATGTGTTCCAAGAGGTTCCATGAGGGAGAATCTTATCCAAGAAAAGCACAATGGCAGTTTGAGTGGACACTTTGGATTGAACAAAACCCTAGACTTAGTGGAGAGGTTCTATTGGTGGCCTAAGATGCAAAGAGATGTAAGAAGGTATGTGGAGCAATGTGGAGTGTGTAAAAAGGAAAAGGGAACATCAACAAATGCAAGACTTTATCAGCCATTACCCATCCCAAGTAGACCATGGGAGTGCATAAGCATGGACTTCATAGTAGGGCTACCTAGGACACCGACTGGTTTTGAAAATGTCTTTGTGGTAGTGGACAGATTCACCAAGATGAGCCATTTCATCCCATGCAAAACAACACATGATGCAAGTCAGATTGCACACCTATTATTCAAGGAGGTAGTAAGGATACATGGGTTGCCAAAGAGCATAGTTGTAGACAGATATGTGAAGTTTATGGGACATTTTTGGAAAACTCTTTGGAGGAGGTTAGGAACCAACTTGTCTCATAGTTCAGCATATCATCCTCAAATGAATGGACAGATATAGGTGATAAATAGGGTAATTGGTAACTTGTTGAGATGCTTAACTAAGGAGTATGGACAAGGATGGGAACAAGTGATTCCACAAGCAGAATTTTCTTACAATGATAGCACAAATAGGACTATGGGTAAGAGTCCATTTGAGATAGTATATGGCTTACATCCAATGGGTGTACTTAAGCTTAGAGATCTACAAGGTTATGAAGGAATCAGTGGTCATGCTGATGATTTTTCTCAGTTAATGAGAGAGGTTCATGAGCAGGTAAAGAAGACATTGATAGAGGCTAACTAGAAGTTGAAGGCTAAAAGAGATGAAGGGAAGAGAGATCTACAATTTGAAATAGGTGATTTGGTGATGGTATACTTGAACAAGGCAAGACTACAGAAAGGCATACCAAGTAAGCTGCAGATGAAAAGGATAGGGCCATGTAAAGTGTTGGCTAATTATGGATCAAATGTATACAAGGTGGAGTTAGCCAAGGAGATGTCCATTTGGCCTATCTTCAATGTGAAGGACTTGGTGAAGTATAAAGGACCAGAAATGGATGAGGAACAATATAGTGCTAAGGTGAGTAAGGATGTGGAAGAACTCAAGGTACCTGATCAGATCAGACCACAAGTGGACAAGATTCTAGACTCAAGGGTGAAGAAGAAGACTAGGCACAAGACATACATGGAGCACCTAGTGAAGTGGAGACATCAACCAGAGTCAGAGGCTACTTGGATAGCAGAAAGTGAATTTAAGAAGCATGGAATCAGTGAGAAGTTCTTAACACCACAGGTTCCTTAACTTCTTTGTTGCAGGGGGAGAATGGTGCAAGAGCACCTTAAGGTCTTTTGGTGAGATCTTGCAAATTTTGGCTTGTAGGTGGTTCTAGCCAACCACCAAGGTAATAAGGACTAATTGATAAAGTCCCAAGGTTGAATTGATATTGTGTAGTGGCAAATTTAGGTTAGTTTAGAGCCTTGAGGCTTGGGAAAGTCTCAATGAGGAGATTAGGCAAAACTAGACAATGTTGTCTTGGAGATTTGTCCTAAAAGTTGGAAAATGGCATTAATAATATTCTAAGCCCAACCTAAGGGTCCTAACATGTGGGAATAAGGTATATAAGGTTAGAAAAACCCTAATATGACATGTGGGAAAGCTATTGTACGATTTGAGATTTGGAAAGAAGTGTTGTGAGTTGGAAAAGAGAAAATTTGATTGATTGAGCCTTCATCTAGTCAAGAATGGATTGAAAGGACTTATCTGATGCTTTGATTCTTTCATTTGTGATCTTCTCCTACTTTGAGTAGCATTATTTTAGTCATTTAATTCAACTGGTTAATAGTTTTGTGAGTTTTTGGTGTTCTTGGTCTCATTGTCGGCTCAGGCCAGTTTTGTAAATAATGATCCCCACTTGAATTCCCGTGGAAAAGCTACCATGGCCACTTGGAATCAAGTAGGGGACTATATGTACAGTGTAAATATGGTGTGTGGAGTCTTTGTTTGCAGGGAAGGTGATGAAATTATCAAGCACTAAGCAAGTGCAAGTGCATTTTGGCTAGTAGCTTGAAGAGGACAGCAGCAAGGAGAGTTGCTAAATGGATTGGTTTGTGCCAATCAAGAGTATGGGAGTGTAGGCCTATGTATCTCAGACATGTGTGTTCCAGGAGGAGAGCTGAGGAGGTCGTTGAAGCCCTCAAAGAAGGAAAAGGAGCCAAAAACCCTAGAAACCCTTGAAAATAGGGGGTTTGAGGACAGTCATATGTATGGACACTTGTAGGACCTAAGACCTGATAAATCTTGGAGCCTTGATATTCAATAGAAAGAATCTACAAAAACATTTGGGGGTTGTTAAGACGGTTTGAGAGAAAAGTCAAGAAAACGGGTTCTAGGAGGCCTAATT
>CM021105.1:629434614-629645552 GCA_007115665.2 Sequoiadendron giganteum | reverse complement strand
ACACATTTAAATGTAGTTTGCAAAACTTAAGTAGGTGCACTATATTTTAACATTGCTACACATTTATATGCAAGGGCCCTAAATTTTAGTGCTCTTGCATGTGTAGAAAAACTTTAACTCCAAAAATTGAAGTTTTGTAATTTTTAACCTTTTGCAAATTTTGAAAGGCAAAAAGCTCGACAATTGCTCAAAATGACTTTTCAAGGCTTGGGACCATGCACGAGGGCAATTGAGATTCACCTTGTTTTGTGTGCTTAGAGAATGTAGGCTACAAAACAAACAAGTTTTGTAGGGGTTATCTCATGAATTGAGCGTAGCTAAATTTGAAGATAACACAATGAGGATAACAAGGGCCTCCATAAAGTTATTAGTCTCATATCCTTGAAAAAGAGAAGAAAAAGAGGGCCTCCCCATAAATATCTCTACCCACTCCTCCAACACCAAAAAATCCATGATTACCTCTAGAGGACCTATCAGTGTTAATCTCTATGACCCCATCTGGAGGTGGTCTCCATTTGCCATCACGCTAGAATTTCTTGGGGAGAGGCTTTCTCTTGTGAGAGATAAGTCTCAATGAACCATTAGCCTCTAATCCAAACCTTAGAATCAACTCCCTCTCCCCAAAATCCAGAGGAGCAACAACCTCACACTTAGCCTAGATGGTTTCCTAAACTATCCCCAAAATCCTCTACCAAACTTGTTGTGTCGCCAATCTCCAACCCTATAAAATATTGCAATTCCTCTCCAGCCAAATATACTAAAGGATGTAAGAGGGCACTATATCCTAAGCCACTTATAGGAAGAAAGTCTTAAGGAGGGCGCCCCAAAGACCTCCAAAATTTAATAGGGGATGAAGCATGTAGACATGTCTATCTCCGGATCTCCCACCAAAGGTGCCAGATAGTCTTAGAATAATTGCATTGGAACCAAAAATGAGGAGAAGATTCCTCACAATTACTATAGAGATAACAAAAGCACGAGCCTTGAAAACCCCACTTTTGAAGGTTTTCCCATATGAGACACCTACCATGAGTAGCTAACTAAAGGAAGAAGTTACACTTGGGCCAGGAAAACTTATTCCAAAACATATTTCCAACAAGGGACTTCCTCCCCCTCATATTTCTGCCTATCCAACTTCTGATACCCCTTAGCCACAAAGTAGACCCCTTGAGGCTCAGGGCTCCAAGCCAAAATATCTTTCATCCTCAAAGAGATGTACACTTGACTAGCCAAAATCTGAGACAACTCTTGATCCTTGTTTGAGCTGCAAGGAGGCCAAGCCTGAGGGTATTTCCACTTAAAAACCTCCACCTTCCCCAAACTCTTAGCCTCTTTGAGGTCCTCCACATGGGTCCATCCAACATCAATGAAGTTCTGGAAAGGGTTTTGAAGGTGCACAAAAAGTTGGTTAAGACTAGGGGGTGACCATCTCAGGAGTCTAACCAGAAAAGAGCTTGAAATCCTCTGTTACAGATCCAAAATAATCCCTTCTTGACCAAGTTGGATCCCCTTTTAAGAGTGTCCAAGATAATAGACCCTTTCCTTGACAAAATAATTCTAGGCGCATCACTCCTTCCAACACCTCTCAAGTACTTAGAAGAAAGTACTCTAGCCCAAGCTTGATCCTAATTAGAGCACCACCTCCAATAGATCTTGGCAGCCAAATATTGACCTATAAGGCTATCTTATCACAATATTAAGCCCCCATCTACGTGGGACCATATTTATTCTCCCACGTAGCTAAACTCCACTTGGATTAGGCTAAGTTTCCTACCCATAATAATTTCCTAGACATAGTATCCAGCTCTTTGATGAAGCTAGCAAGTGCTAATTGCACCATGCACTGATAAATAGGAAGTGTTTGAACCATAATTTTTAACAACAAAACTCTCCCTACAAAGGATAACCATTTGAAATTCTAATGGCTAACCTAATCACGAAAATTTTCCACCACACCTTGCTAGGTGCCTCTTGGCAGTGGGCCCTCTGATAATAGAATACACAAATATAAAAAAGGTAGAGACCCAATCTAGAACCTAAGGATCCAAGCAATTTTAGATTGGATTTGGGGAGGAGTATTGAAAAAGAAGATGGAGGATTTTCTTCATTGGTTTTCTTCCTTGAAGTAGCAAATAGATATCTAGAGCCCACTTGAAGTTATTTCCCTCTCTGATTCGAGAAACTACCAATAAAGCAACACATCGTCCATGAACTATAAATGAGTCTGAGGAGGTAAGCCATCTTCCCAACTCCAACCCCAAATAAGCCCTTGCATTAAGTGATCTTTCAATATTCTTCCCAATCCCTCAACCATAATAATATATAGATAAGGAGATAGGGGATCTCCTTGTTCAAGCCCCCTAAAAGCACCGAATAGAGCAAGAGGCTCACCATTGATCAAAATTGAATAAGATGTGGAATTAATGTAACTCATCACTCAGTTAACTCAATCTTCATTGAACCCAAAGGTAAGCAACATCTTCTGTATAAAAGACCAATTCACCCTATCATAGGTTTTCACCATGTCCAGTTTGATGAATATAGCCTTCTCCTTAGAAATCTCCATGGAGTGAATAACATCAACAACAATAACAACTCCATCCAATACTTGAAAAATATCTAGATAATCATCCCCTTCCCTCTTAGGGATAAGAACTAGAGAGGTAGTATTCATTAGCAATGGCTACCCAACCTACAAAAAGGCATGGGCATCTGCATGGCTAATGCCTGTCGTAACAATCTGTCAGTTAATGTACATTTCATTAATTAACTGCTGTTGTGTACTTCCTTATCTCTTCTCGTTAGTTGTGCATTATATGTCCAATATAATTTTTTAGTTCTTTAGAAAAATTATTCTCTACTTTTTTAAATTCTTAAAAATTGTTGTATATTTAAATTCATTAAAATATAGAATAATTTCTTTCTCTTTAAAGAATAATTTTGTTTTACTTTGAATTATTTTAAATATAGTTAATAAAATAATTTTGAAGTAACTGTTTCATATTTTTTTATATACATTTAATAAATAAAATAAAATAAATATATCAATTTTTAAAATATGATTAATAAAATAATTTTTATACACTAAAAAAATTGATATACATATAATAGATCAAATGTAATAATATATCAGGTTTTCAAATATATGTAATAAAATATTTTTTAAAGAATAAAAAATGTTTCATTCCTAATAAATAAAATAAAATAAATATATCAATTTTAAAATATAATTAATAAAATAATTGTGAAATAAAATGAAATAATTATTAATGAATAAAAAAATTATATATATATATATATATATATATTTTAAAAAAATATTCATTCCTTTTTAAATTATTTTATTAATTATATTTTAAAAAAATGATATATTTATTTTATTTTATTTATTAAATATTTATAACACTTTTTGAATTTTTAAAAAAGGAATGGATAATTTTAAAAAAAATATTTTGAATTTTTTATTCATTAATATTTATTTCACAATTATTTTATTAATTATATTTTAAAAATTGATATATTTATTTTATTTTATTTATTAAATATGAAACATTTTTTCCTTTAAAAAATATTTTATTACATATATTTTAAAACTTGATATATTATTATATGTACATATATATATATTTTTTGGTATTAAATGTATTTAACAAAACATGAAATAATTACTTCAAAATTACTTTATTAACTATATTTAAAAAATTGATATATATATATATATATATAATTATAATTATAATTATATATACAATATTTTATATATCAAATATAATAATATATGAACTTTTAAAATATATATAATCAAATAATTTTTAAAGGATAAAAATGTTTCATATTTAATAAATAAAATAAAATAAAAATATCAATTTTTAAAATATAATTAATAAAATAATTATAAAATAAAATGAAATAAATATTAATGAATAAAAAATTTAAAATAATTTTTGAAAAATTATCCATTCCTTTTTAAAAAATTCAAAAAATGTTATAAGTATTTAATAAATAAAATAAAATAAATATATCAATTTTTAAAAAATATAATTAATAAAATAATTTAAAAAGGAATGATTTTTTTTTTAAAATTATTATATATATGTGTATAGCTATATATATATATTATTCATTAATAATTATTTCATTTTATTTCATAATTATTTTATTAATTATATTTTAAAAATTGATATATTTATTTATTGAGTATGAAACATTTTTTATCCTTTAAAAAATATTTTATTACATATATTTTAAAATTTGATTTATTATATGTATATATTAATTTTTTTAGTGTATAAGAATTATTTTATTAATTATATTTAAAATAATTCAAAGTAATTTTTGTTTTTTTTTAAAGAGCAAAAATTTGTTCTATATTTTTAAGAATTTAAATATACAATAGTTCTTAAGAATTTAAGAAAGTAGAGAATATTTTTTTTAAAGAACAAAAATAATAATATTGGACATACAATGTACGGCTAACGAGAAGAGATAAGGAAGTACACAACAACAACTTTAATTAATGAAATGTACATTAACTGACAAACCATTACGACAAGCATAAGCCATGCGAATGCCCATGCCTTTTTGTAGGCTAGGTAGCCATTTCCGTATTCATTGCCCTCACCATCTGCTTGCTACCCTCAGATTCCCTAACAACTTCCAACAAGTCAAATTTGATGGTTTCCCAGAATTCCTAAAAGAACTCTACTAGAAAACCATCAAGTCCAAGGGATTTTACTTTCTTCATTTTAAAAACCATCTCCTCAAGTTCCTCCAAAAGGATGGGATTGGTAAGCATCTTGTTCACCTCATTAGACACTATCGAGGGAATACACTACAAAATCACGTTCTCTTCCATATCAACTATAGTAGAGCCCTCCAAAAAAGGTAGAAAAATAAGGGACAACTTCCTATGAGATGTCCCTGAGAGAAGTAAGTTTCTCACCCTAAGAAAAAATTAGGTAAGAAATTATATTACCATGACACCTAGCTTTAATCGAGTTATAGAAGAAAGTTATATTATTGTCCCCCTCCTGAAGCCAATTGACCCTAGACTTTTGTTTCCAAAAGATCTCTTCCCGCAACTCCCATTCGGTCAACTCCTTCACAATGGCCACCTCTTCTCTAAGGGATCCCTTGGTAAGCCCATGATCTATATTATGTCTAGTGATGGAATCCAACTGACATTGAGTAGAAGACTTGGCCAAAAAAATGTTCCCAAACCTCTACATGTTACACTTTTTTAGTTGCTATGTCACAAATTGGAGCCTCTTGACAAAAGAATACATAGTTGTGCCATCCTCAAGTGTGCCTTTATCCCACCAATCTCTCATAAGATCATGAAGAGAAGTCTCTCATAGGCACATAAGTTAGAACCTGAAAGTTGGATTCATAGAAGCATCCCTCCCACATGTAGATACTTTGATGGGCTAATGATCAAAATCTCTCCACTCCAGAATCTTTGAATTGGTAGTCCAATTATTGCCAATCCAAAAGCTAGAAACTAAGAACCTATCCAGTCCCTCTAAAATAAAACCTTCTCCAGATTGCTTGTTACTCCAAGTGAGTACCATTCCTTGGTTTTATATCAATCAAATTTAGAGATGCTATAATATCCCTCAAAAGGAAAGAAGAGGGGTCAAGCCTATCCATCCCCTCTTTTTTTTCCTCCAAAATAGTAATAGCATTAAAGTCCACTACCAAAATCCATAGGGAAAAAGGGGATAAGGATCTCACATACCAAATATGAGTCCATAGACGGGTCTTACCAGGAAATTCAATGAGCGCATAAATAGTGGTGTATAGGAAAATTTCACCAGATTCAAAACTAGAAACAATCATAGATAAAGAGTTCTTACTAGAGATCCACCAAAGAGGAGAAACCCTGTGTAGGTCCCAAAGACAAGAAATTCCACTAGCACTTCCCTGAGCCCCAACACATTGATAATGACCTCTCCATCACACTTTAGGAGACACACTGAACATAACTTCAACTAATAGCTTAGACTACTAAATAAAAATAACATCAAGAGAATGCACCTTAATCAAATCTCGAACAACCTTTTATTTAGGGGTGTTGTTCAAACCCCTCGCTTTCCAAGATAGAACAATCATTAGTGAGAGATAGAAAAGTGGGAGTTAATAGTCTTCACTGAGCTTAATTCCACCAAATTCACCCCCATTATTTTGATTTTATATTGATCCTTCTTCTTCCCCAACTTGAAGGGTTTCTTTGAGCCTCCCCTTTTGAAATTATTTTGCTACAATCCTAAGGTTAGTACATAACCTTGTTACCTTTTCTAGAATCCTAGCCCCCAATATTTGGTCCTGACTCCAGCAAAGCCAAGATCGATCCTCCTCCCAAATAGTTATGCTTCGAGGATGCCAAAAATTTCAGTGTCTCTTGTATTTGATTTGTAACCATCTGAACCTCATTTCAGTCATCCGCTACCCCATTGAGACCGACATATGCTTTAGGATCCAATTGATCCATTTCAAAAATATTTGTATTAGAGAGTTGCCTACTGGGATTTTCCATAAGCTGATCAAAGTCTTCTAGAGCCTCAAAACAGTTAAAAGTCTTCATTTTGTCTATCCTTGAAGGATCTCTTCAGGCCCCTCCCCTTGTTACAATGTTTGATAGGTGTAAAACCCTCCTTGTCAGTTTCCTTATTTGACATAAGGGATTTACCTTTATCCTTTAAAGGAGGAGGACAAGGATGCACTTTGATAGAAGCATTGTTGGCATGTACTTTGGATGAGCTAAGTTTGGGGAATTTCCTTTGCAAATAACCATATTCATGATAGACCCGACGATGGAAAGGGAGAGATTCATTAATCTAAATGTTGGATCCACGAAGTGGATCCTACTTGAATTTCCATTGAATCTGGCAACGAGTTATTTAAATCAATTTCAATACAAACTTGGGCATAAGAGATTACCTTCTTATAAGAGTTTGTTGCACCAAACCAACAAGTTTTCCAAGCAGTAGTGCGATCATGTGTAGAATTCCATCATCCAAAAATCCAATGACAACCATGGAAATCTCACCCATATTGAGACCCTTGATGGTAACTCTTTTATCAGATTAAAACCAATACACCAAGGTTTTATAAATAGCCCAACTTGATTATAGAAGTAAGGCCCTCCTTTAAACACTTTATTCCAATCAGCCAAGCAAGAGAACACCACTATGATATAGTTGTTGGTTGCCTACATAACCTTTATCCCCTTCAGGGTTCCAATTTTGGAGGCCCCATGTGGTGCAGGAGCACCTTAAGGTCTTTTGGGAGATTTTGCAAATTTTGGTTTGTAGGTGGTTCTAGCCTACCACCAAGGTAATAAGGACTAATTTATAAAGTCCCAAGGTTGAATTAATGTGGTATTGAGGTTAGGCTAGGTTAGTTTAGAGCCTTGAAGTTTGGAGAAGCCTTAATGATGAAATTAGGCAAATTTGTCAATGTTTTTTTGGCCATTTGTCCTAAAAGTTGGAAAATAGCAATAATGTTGTTCTAAGCCCGACCTAAGGGTCCTAAAATGTGGGAATAAAGTATATAAGGTCAAAAAAACCTAATATGGCATGTGGGAAAGCTATTGTACGGATTGAGTTCTGGAAAGAAGAGTTTGTGAGTTGGAAAAGAGCAAATTTTATTGAATTTCTGTGTTTGAGCCTTCATCCAATCAAGAATGGATTGAAAGGACTTATCTGATGATTTGAGTCTTTCATTTGTGTTATTTAATTCCTTTTGCAGCATTAGATTAGTCATCTAGACCGACTGGTTATCTTTTTGCAAGTTTTTGGTGTTCTTGGTTTCACTGCTGGTTCAGGCCAGTTTTGTGAATAATGAGTCCCACTTGAATTCCCATGGCTTTCCTCTCATGGCCACTTGGAATCAAGTTTCCTCTCATGGCCACTTGGAAGCAAGTTGGGGACTATGTACATAGTTTATATATAGAGTTAGGAGTCTTTGTTTGTAGGGAAGGTGATGAAATCATCAAGCTCTAGGCGAGTGCAGGTGCATTCTGGCTAGTAGCTTGGAGAGGACAGCAGAAAGGAGAGTTATTAAATGGATTGGTTTGTGCCAATCAAGAGTATGGGATTTTAGGAACATGTATCTCATACATGTGTGTGCAAGGAGGAGAGTTGAGGAGGTCGTTGAAGCCCTCAAAGAAGGAAAAAGAGCCAAAAACCCTAAAAACCCTTAAAAATAGGGGGTTTGAGGACAGTCACATGTACGAACACTTGTAGGACCTAAGACCTGATAAATCTTGGAGCCTTGATGGTCAATAGAAAGAATCTACAAAAAAATTTGGGGGTTTTTAAGACAGTTTGTGAGAAAAGACAAGAAAACGGGTTCTAGGAGGCCTAATTGGGGCAAAAGGCTACAAGGCCTAAAATTGAGTTTTTCAAGGAAGCGATGGGTTAAAGGTGAAAGAAACCAATAAGATGGATTAGTGAGGAGAAAAATCAACAAAGGGACAACTAGAATACCCTTCCCTAGCCCTAGAGTGGTTAGGACACTTTGGGACAGTGTGGAGCCCAAGGAAGCTTAGTGGTGGATTAGGAGTGATGGGGAAGAATTTGAAAATTGGTGGAGAGTCTTACATGGTGAGAGGGGTTTAGGAGTGATCCCTGAGTAGGGTAGAGAGGAATACCCTAGGAATACCAAAGAATAGGTCTTGGGAAGAGCAAGAGTGCTCTTGAGGGATAGGACTCCCCATTAAATTGGTATCAGAGCCATAAAAAGGCTTGGGAATTGAGAAGTGAATCTATAGGAGAAAACACCATGGTGACCAATGCAGAATTGGAAAGAGATTTGACAGAGCAACAAGAAAAGAATAGATGACTTGAAGAAGTTGTGGAAGAAATGAAGCAAAAACTAGAAGAGGTTGCAGAAACTGTAGGCAAAATGGAAGTGCAGTTAGCAAGGGTAAAAGACAAGGGTAAGGACCACGTTGAGAAAGAAATAGAACCAGAACCTAACCCTCCATTAGTAGAGGAACCCTTCCTCAAAGCATTGAAGGCATTAAGTTGCAAGGCACTAGAAGGCATCCCTGTTTTCATAGGAAGAATTGATGAAAAGTTAGTTATGGAATGGATAGAGGGAATGGAGAATCACTTTGAATGTGATGGAATTATAGAGGCACAAAAGGTGAAGATAGCCAAATCAAGGTTAAGAGGACAAGCATTAACTTGGTGGAAGTTCTTGCAAGAAGAAAGAGAAAAGGAAGGCAAGAAGCCAATAGGAAATTGGAAAACAATGGTGGCTAAAGTGAAGGAAAACTATCTACTTGAGGACTATGACATCCAATTGCATAAGAAAAGGAAAAATCTTAGACAAAGAAACCTAGATGTAGCTGCCTATACAAAGGAGTTCCAAAAACTAAGCCTTAGGTCTAGAGTGCAAGAAACTGAAAGCATTAAGGTTGCTAGGTATTTGAACAGCCTTAGATGGAACATACAAGAGGAGTTGAGTCTCTTCACACTTACTACCCTCCATAGCTATTATCAGATGGCTATTAAAGTGGAAGAGAAACTGAAAAAGAAACAAGATTCTAACACCAGGGGTAAAGGAAGAGGTAGAGACCCTAAAGGTGGACATAGAGGAGGTTTTGGTGGAAGGAGCAATGAGAATAGAAGCCAAGGAGATGCTAAGGTTGGTGAACAATCCCATGAGTCAAATAGTAGAGGGGGATATAGAGGTAGAAGCTCTAACAATGGAGGAAGAGGTAGATCAGGAGGATTTGGGAGAAGTTCACACTTTGCTTCCATGAAGTGTTACAATTGTGGATAGTTGGGTCATCTAGCTTATAGGTGTCCTGACAAGCCAACATCTTGACAAGGTGAGAGGAAGATTACCTATGTTCAAGAAGAGGACTGTTCCAAACATTTAGAGAAAGGAGAGAATCTCATGTTGAGAAGGATCTTGATCAAAGCACCTATCGAGGATGAACACAAACAGAGGAGAGCTCTTTTTAGAGTCAAGTGCAAGATACTAGGTAAGGTTTGCAAGGTCATCATTGACTCAGGGTCTACTGATAATGTCATATCAGAGGAGGCAGTGTAGAAGTTGAACCTCATTAAGATACCCCATGTGTGTCCTTACAAGGTTACTTGGTTGAACAAGGGGCATAATATATTGGTCAATGAGCAAGTGTGGGTTGAGTTTGATATAGGAAAGTATCAAGATAGGATACTATGTGATGTGTTACCAATGGATGCATGCCATCTGTTGCTTGGAAGACCATGGCAATATGACAGGAAGGCAGTACATCGTGGTAAGGAGAACAAGTACTCATTCAAGAAGGATGGAGTGACTTACAAAATTCAGTCTTTGTTGGAAGAATGCACAGTGGAAAAGGCATAAACCAATGTACTTTTGATGAGTGAAAAGGAATTCCTAAAATACATCAAGGAGGAAGAAGGAGTTGTCTATGCAATCATGTTGAAGCCAAAGGAGGAGGAGTCACCTAGTCAGCTACCTATGATAGTAGAAGTGAAACAACTATTGGATCAGTTCAAGGATATTATTTGTGAAGGCACACCAACTACACTACCACCTAAGAGGGCAATCAGACATCAAATAGACTTTGTACCAGGAGCAACATTGCCTAACAAGGCTGCATACAAGATGACACCAGAGCAAAATAAGGAGATAGCAAGGCAAGTTCAAGAAATTTTGGACCAAGGGTTGATCAGAAAAAGCATAAGCCCATGTGCTATCCCAGTGGTGTTGGCACCTAAGAAGGGAGATAAGTGGAGAATGTGTACTGATTCTAGGGCTATAAATAGGATAACCATTAGATATGGGTTTCCTATTCCTAGGATAGAAGACTTAATGGACTGTTTAGGGGGTGCTAAGTACTATTCCAAAATTGATTTGAAAAGTGGCTTATAAGATTAGGATGAAAGAGGGAGATGAATGGAAGCCAACATTTAAAACCACAGAAGGGTTGTATGAATGGTTAGTGATGCCATTCGGGCTTACAAATGCACCTAGCACTTTTACAAGGGTGATGAACGAGGTCTTAAAGGACTATATTGGAGTCTTTGTGGTTGTCTAACTAGATGATATTCTCATCTTTAGCAAAACAAAAGAATAACATATGAAGCACCTAGAACTTGTGTTGAAGAAACTTCAAGAGGAGAAGCTCACCATAAATCTTGAGAAAAGTGAGTTCATGAAGCAAGAGTTAGTCTACTTAGGATTTGTAGTATCTCAAGGGAACTTGAAAATGGACAAGAGCAAGGTTGAAGCTATTCTCAATTGGCCTACTCCCAAGACAAGGATTGAAATTAGGAGTTTCCATGGATTAGCACAATTCTATAGGAAGTTTGTTAGAAGGTTTAGTGAAATTTGTGCACCGATCCTTGATACCATCAAAGGAGGACTAAAAAAAAAGTTTGTGTGGACCAAAGAAGCCAATGAAGGATTTGAAAGGTTGAAGAGGGAGATAGCTACCCAACCTATCCTAGTTTTACCAAGTTTTGACAAACCATTCATAGTGGAATGTGATGCAAGTAACATAGCAGTAGGTGCTGTCCTAAGCCAAGAAGGTAGGCCAGTGGCATTCTTTAGTGAAAGGTTGAATGAAGAAAAGTCTAGGTACTCATCCTATGACTTAGAGCTATATGCTTTGGTACAGGCTCTCAAGAAGTGGAGGCACTACCTATTACCCAAAGAATTTGTGGTATACACCGACAATCAGGCCTTAAGTTACATCAATACTCAGGAGAAGCTCAGTTTGAAGCATATCAAATGGATGGAGTTCTTGTAGTCATACACCTTTACTATCAAGCACAAGAAAGGGGTTAATAACAAGGTTGCATATGCTCTTAGTAGGAGGTTGCTTACCATACAGGAGATACAGTTGCAGAGCACAGGGGTTGAAGGATTCAAAGACCTATATGAAGGAGATTCTGATTTCTCAAAGATCTACAAGTTATGTACTGATTTTGAAAACCATTTTCATAGTGAATATACAGATTACACTTTGCAGAATGGCCTATTGTTTAGAGGTAAACAATTATGTGTTCCAAGAGGTTCCATGAGGGAGAATCTTATTCAAGAAAATCACAATGGTAGTTTGAGTGGACACTTTGGATTGAACAAGACCCTAGACTTAGTGGAGAGGTTCTATTGGTGGCCTAAGATGCAAAGAGATGTAAGAAGGTATGTGGAACAATGTGGAGTGTGTCAAAAGGCAAAGGGAACATCAAAATATGCAGGACTTTATCAACCATTACCCATCCCAAGTAGACCATGGGAGTGCATAAGCATGGACTTCATAGTAGGACTACCTAGGACACCGACTGGTTTTGACAGTGTGTTTGTGGTAGTGGATAGGCAAGATGAGCCATTTCATTCCATGAAAAACAACACATGATGTAAGTCAGATTGCACATCTATTCTTCAAGGAGGTAGTAAGGATACATGGGTTGCCAAGGAGCATAGTTGCATACAGAGATGTGAAGTTTATGGGGCATTTTTGGAAAACTCTTTGGAAAAGGTTAGGAACCAACTTGTCTCATAGCTCAGCCTATCATCCTCAAACGGATGGACAGACAGAAGTAATCAATAGGGTACTTGGTAACTTGTTGAGGTGTCTAACTAAGGAGTATGGACAAGGATGGGAACAAGTCATTTCACAGGCAAAATTTGCTTATAATGATAGCACAAACAGGTCTACTAGTAAGAGCCCATTTGAGATAGTATATGGCTTACATCCAAGGGGTGTACTTGAGCTTAGAGATCTAAAAGTTTATGAAGGAATCAGTGGTCATGCTGATGATTTTGCTTAGTCAATGAGAGAGGTTCATGAGTAGGTAAAGAAGAAATTAATGGAGGCTAACCAGAAGTTGAAGGCTAAGAGAGATGAAGGGAAGAGAGATCTACAATTTGAAATAGGTGATATGGTGATGGTATACTTGAACAAGGCATACCAAGTAAGCTGCAGATGAAAAGGATAGGTCCATGTAAGGTGTTGGCTAAGTATGGATCAAATGCATACAAGGTGGAGTTACCCAAGGAGATGTCTATTTCGCCTATCTTCAATGTGAAGGACTTGGTGAAGTATAAAGGACTAGAAATGGATGAGGAATAGTATAGTGCTGAGGTGAGTAAGGATGTGGAAGGACTCAAAGTACCTGATCAGATCAAACCACAGGTTGACAAGATTCTGGATTCAAGGGTGAAGAAGAAGACAAGGCACAAGACATACATGGAGCACCTAGTGAAGTGGAGACATCAACCAGAGTCAGAGGCTACTTGGATAGTAGAAAGTGACTTTAGGAAGCATGGAATTAGTGAGGAGCTCTTGATACCACAGGTTCCTTAACTTCTTTGTTGCAGGGGGAGAATGGTGTAGGAGCACCTTAAGGTCTTTTGGGAGATTTTGCAAATTTTGGTTTGTAGGTGGTTCTAGCCTACCACCAAGGTAATAAGGACTAATTTATAAATTCCCAAGGTTGAATTAATTTGGTATTGAGGTCAGGCTAGGTTAGTTTAGAGCCTTGAAGTTTGGAGAAGCCTTAATGATGAAATTAGGCAAATTTGTCAATGTTTTTTTGGCCATTTGTCCTAAAAGTTGGAAAATAGCAATAATGTTGTTCTAAGCCCGATCTAAGGGTCCTAACATGTGGTCATAAAGTATATAAGGTCAAAAAAACCCTAATATGGCATGTGGGAAATCTATTGTACGAATTGAGTTCTAGAAAGAAGAGTTTGTGAGTTGGAAAAGAGCAAATTTTATTGAATTTCTGTGTTTGAGCCTTTATCTAGTCAAGAATGGATTGAAAGGACTTATTTGATGCTTTGAGTCTTTCATTTGTGTCATTTAATTCCTTGTGCAACATTAGATTAGTCATCTAGACCGACTGGTTATCTTTTTGCAAGTTTTTGGTGTTCTTGGTCTCACTGCCGATTCATGCCAGTTTTGTGAATAATGAGTCCCACTTGAATTCCTGTGGCTTTCCTCTCATGGCCACTTGGAATCAATTTGGGGACTGTGTACATAGTGTAGATATAGAGTTAGGAGTCTTTGTTTGCAGGGAAGGTGATGAAATCATCAAGCTCTAGGCGAGTGCAAGTGCATTCTAGCTAGTAGCAAGGAGAGTTGCTAAATGGATTGGTTTGTGCCAATCAAGAGTATGGGAGTGTAGGAACATGTATCTCAAACATGTGTGTGCAATGAGGAGAGTTGAGGAGGTCGTTGAAGCCCTCAAAGAAGGAAAAAGAGCCAAAAACCCTAGAAACCCTTGAAAATAGGGGGTTTGAGGACAGTCAGATGTACGAACACTTGTAGGACCTAAGACCTGATAAATCTTGGAGTCTTGATGGTCAATAGAAAGAATCTACAAAAAAATTTGGGGGTTGTTAAGACAGTTTGTGAGAAAAGACAAGAAAACGGGTTCTAGGAGGCCTAATTGGGGCAAAAGGCTACAAGGCCTAAAATTGAGTTTTTCAAGAAAACGATGGGTAAAAGGTGAAAGAAACCAATAAGATGGATCAGTGAGGAGACAAATCAACAAAGGGACAACTAGAATACCCTTCCCTAGCCTTGGAGTGGTTAGGACACTTTGGGACAGTGTGGAGCCCAAGGAAGCTTAGTGGTGGATTAGGAGTGATGGAGAAGAATTTGAAAATTGGTGGAGAGTCTTACATGGTGAGAGGAGTTTAGGAGTGATCCCTAAGTAGGGTAGAGAGGAATACCCTAGGAAGACTAGAGAATAGCTCTTGGGAAGAGAAAGAGTGATCTTGAGGGATAGGACTCCCCATCACCACAAATCCAAGAAAGGAAGAGATACCTGAAGCCCCTTAAATTTTCAAATTAAGGCATGGTTACTCAAATAGTTAACCTCTTCAACCATCGAATCTGTTTGGATAACCAAAACAGGTCAAGACGAGCTCCTCTCCAAACACCCACTAACTTTCGGTGTGCATAGAGGCCTACTCTAAGAAGGCCCCCCACCATTTAAAGCTTTACTTAAGAAATTCGTTGCATGGGAATGGTCAGACAAAGAAGAGACAACCACCATCACCATGTTTGAAAAGGACAAGTCTACATGCCTACCCAAACCTACACCATAAGCCATATAACCACAACCCAAAACTAAGGAAAAAGAAGAGCTCCCACAACCCTTGATAGAAACGAAACCCCCACCTTGATCACAGAGAAAAAGACCACCCCCTGCTGCACAAACACTCCCCACACCTTACCCAGCTATATCACACTCATGCACATAGGAAAATAATGCATGCAAGCCACAACCTACTACAGGCCACTCACCCACAAGTGCACCATCAACACTATCCTCACTTTTACTATGTTTAATATTATGGGTGATCCCACAATATTGGTTTACAATTTTTAGCCAAACTGGACATTGAATTTATTTTTTTTAAATAAATCTTCACTTTCGGGTACCTATAGCGGCTAAATCGTAAAGAATTTGAAGATGATGAAAACTAGTGATTTGTGACATTTTGTCTATAGATTATAAATATATTTTTTTCAAAATTTTTGGAATCATATTGCACTTCTTTTTCCATCTCCTTCGAAAACTAGATTTTTTTAGTAAACACCATTTTTAAGGAGTGACGCTCACCATATAACACAACTTGTCTTCCATGAAAGATAAAATTCTATTTTTTTCGAATTTAGATTTGTAACTATGATATCTAGTGCTTCCAATTGGTTTCATAGTGTTTTATTGAATATTTTTTTCTTAATCAAGTTTCAAAGTCAAATCAATTACAATTCAAACATAGGCGGACTGTATAACACAACTTTTTTTGTATGCATCGAAATTATTATTTTTTTGTTGGATAAAGGACTTCAATATCTAGTGCACTCATATTTTTCAATTTTTTTTTGATAATTTTCTATTTTTCCACATGTGTAGAACAAAGAGCTTGATTTTTGGTGAAAAAACTACATTCACAAGAAATAAAAAATAAATATAATAATAAAATTAAATTTATTTAAAATTATACTTTTTGGGAAGTTTATAATAAGGACTACATACTTACAAAAAATAAATTTTAAATGAATTCATTTGATCCCCCAAAAGGTAAATCAAAAGTTATTTTTTATCGACATTTTGATAGGTGTAAAGGAGACTCCATTATAGGTACATGGTTTAAAACTAGTGGGGTTCTATCCAAGGGGGTTTGGTCTAAGGGGGTTTGATCAAACCCTCTTCAATTGGAATCCTTAAAATGAAACTTTTTAAGGCTTAAATCATTATATTTTCTAAAAATATGTGATTTCAGCAAAAACCAAAATCTCCGAGAAATTGTAAACCAGCATTATGGGATCACTCTTATTAATATAGATTTTAATACATTTATTATATTAACTTGTTTTAAACTATATAATATTCAATCTTATAATAATTAAAAATAAATTTTATTTAAACAATTATTTTATTATAAAAATTATATTATATTTAATAATATATTATCATTTGTAAATTAATTAAAAACTAATTTATATATTTGTTTATTAATTTATAATGAAAAATAATTTATTTTGAATAAATAATTAAATATTAAATTATAGAGTTGGAATTAATAATAAATGTAGAATTAAAATAAAATAAGGTATTCATATTGAATTTCAATGATTAGATATATTATTCAAGATGTTAGAAATTTATTTATCAAATAATTTAAATATTAGGATTTTGTTTAGAGAACTTCTTTAGTATTTGTAAATATATTAAATTTTGATTTAGTTTAAATACATGGCTGCAATATTGATCTTTACACTTGTAGAATTGATTAAGTGTGCAACATTAAACTTAAATAAAAGAAGATCAATTAATAAGATATTGTTGAATGTATTAGATTTGCCTCACCTCGTTGTACCTATATTTGAAGTGAGATTGTGTCTATAGACACCATTTAGAATGATGGTGTACGCTAATGAATGCTCTCATGATTGTCTTAGATAATCAAAATGAATTAGGATTAGTCTTAGAATACATCATGCTAGTGTACAATTTGAAATTGTCCTTTAGTTGAGATATAATAGCTAGTAAGTGAGGGACATAGTGACACACATTAAAAAAAAATGAATTAAAAAAGAAGTACACTCAAATACACATAACCATCACACACATTTCAAAAAGATGAGAAAATTGAAAAAATCAATATTTTTGGATAGAACGTTCTCACAAATTTATTTTTATGTAAGGAAGTTTGAAAAACCCTATAAATTCATGGTAAGCGGGAGACTATGATTGTGATTACTGATTGGACGGAAGAAGGCCTTTTGATAGAAGTAAAAACTTAACTGTGACAGTAATGACCATGACTGACGCGACAAAACGGTGAAACGGAAACGGAAACGAGAACTTAAAAATATGCTGCACGGTTCAAATTTGACGGTCCATTACGAGCTTGTAATTGTTTTATTTATACTAGATCGTTCTTAACACCGGGTACATGTTTACAGCCTTGTTCTTAGTTAACTGTTGAGTTTATGGCGCTTGTTTCTGCAAGTGATGAACTTATTTCAGACGAATGAATTGCTGAAGTGGAAAAGATAGTTGGAGCAAGAGACGATGGAGCAACATACGCTTCTCAATCTGTGTCGCTGCGGCAGGTTCTACCATCGGGCCCTCAAGGATGCTCCCGTGGAGCCTTTGCATCATGGCCTCTCTCGCATTTCCAAGATGGAAATGTACAAACTCGAATGTATGAAGGATGCTGCGGGCAAGGACCCAAGCCTTATTCACAACTTTCTCGCCACTACGATGCAGCCCAACATTATATCTGAATTGGAACAGTTTTACAACTGGAAACTGGATATGCAGGATGGGTTTCGAAAGTTCTGATGGATGATGACGGTAGATACTTTTTTCCTCTACCAGTTTCTGAAGGATGTGTGTGATCACGCTGGTCATCATGATCCCAATAAGTGTCGCTGTCCCTCGGCAACGGGAAGCATAAAGTGTGACATTGTCAAGTTAGAGAACCAAGTTCCTCTTTTCCTTCTCAAGCAAGTTCACAGCACTCTAAAAGACGATGGCTTTGATGAGTTTTTGAAGAGTCGGATGGGTAGTCTGTGTTCGTTTGAAGAATTTGAGTGCTCGTCCGTTGAGAATGTCGGGGAAGAGCAACATCTCTTGGCCTACATGCATAAATGTGTTTCCTCCTTCCTCGGAATGGAGGGAGAAGTCAAACTCAATTGCTGCAAGCAAATTATAATTGCTATTGGAAAGGCCATTAGCAATGTTTTCCGTGTTTGCTGTTTTCCTCGAGCCAAAACCGGCCGAAATGCATTTAAGACGAACGCCAAGAAGCTGGTCAAACACGGTATTACGCTGACACCGTTTACTCTCGGCAAGAACGGGCAGAGAATCAGATTCGACAGGTATTCCGGCACAGTTTATCTTCCACGGTTAACTGTAACTGACATGTTTACTGAAGTGGTGTTGAGGAATTTACTAGCACTGGAGTTCATTGAGACGAATCAAGAGACGGTGATAATACAGTATGTGGAGTTCATGAAAAGCCTAATTGACACAGGCAAGGACGTTAAAGTTCTCAGAAAATGTGGCATCATCGTTCCTGGAAGCAGCATGATAACTGACGACTACATTGCCGCTATGTGGAAAGGCATTTGTAAGCCTTTCTTTGCAGCCTCCGTTCAGCCTTCCCTTGACTTTGAGCAAATCAAGGAATCCCTCCGCAGGAATTACTACACAGCAAAAGGCCTAACTGCCTCGCAATGGGTATTTGCTTGGTGAAGGTCCCATTCGGACTAGTCGAGGCAATATCCCCGCTTGGTGAGTTTTCTAGCAGTCTAAAGTTAATAAAAAGGAGGTGCTGTTGATATGAATATATAGATAGGATACTGAGATGCTTCTTGCACGGGAAAAAGATGAAGTATATGTATTTTGCCAAGTCAGTTATCATTATGGGTATCTAGGACTAGGTTTCGTCCTGAATGAGCGATGTGGTTTGAATTTGTGCGACCTGAAATTTATAATGGATTGTAATTACAAATGTGTATGCTTGTGCCTAATATCAGAGTGTGCTTTAAATATCAGAGACCATTACAGATTCAGCTGTACAAAATCAATATGTAGCTTCAGCTACCTCTGTTCTACTATATTGTATTTTGATGCGGTCAGACTCTTTTTTACCAGTCCTGTTTGTATTGGGTTATTGACAGTAAAATTGGACTCCCAAAAATATTGTAGCTGTATTGCTCCTTATTAAGCCAGATCTCTAATTGAATGGCGTAAAAACTGTAAATGCTTCTTTACAGACAAAAAATCACTGCAATTGTGTAATAGAAAAAATGAAAGTGACTCTGAATGTTAGTCTAATGAACAGGCTTCGGACTTGTTTTTTTTTTGTTTGCCAAGCTTGAAGCAAATTTGACTGTGGTAATTGACACATGCAAAACATGCTGCTAACACTATCGATCTAGAAACATAAGCAATAAAGATGGTCAGAAGTGCAATAAATCCCACATGCTGCTAACACCATCGATCTTCTAAATCCCAACTTAGTCTTTGTTTACCCAAAACTTTTGGTTGCAATAAATCCATGTCATACCACCTAATTTGCTGTCCACCTTAAAATTAGAAATAGCATGCATCGGTGGTAGTGTTCTACCTCGGCCAGAAACTCTACGTCTATGGTCACCACAAAATTGCAACATACTACACTTTGGCTGGCTCAAGCTTTCTAAGTATACCATGCAGATTCATTCTATAGAGCATTCATTTTATTCATAAAAGTCATGTAAGGTTCACTAAAGTGCTTCAATATTTGTCTATATCTAGAAAGGAAAATAACTTATTAGTTGCTTCTACATTAATCGGTATATTCACTTATAAATTCTTAATTGAATAGCTTGGAAGAAGCTAATCGCAAATTAGGTGTATAATTTTGTTTTGTGGTCATTATCTAGTATGATGTTTGTAGTTTTAATGGTGATAATATAATTTATTTTCTTTGTAGGTTCTTTTTTATCTCTTCTTTTTCAAGCAATCAGTTGTCATTAAAGCCATCACCTTTACGATAATCAATATTGGTTGTGATGTGTTTTCTATCAAATGATGATCCACAAATGTTCATCATAATTTTTACCACATTTTTCAACGACAAACAATCAAGTTTATAGAATCGGAATACTTGTTATTTCAAATACCTTTCTCAACATCATGAGGTTGAGCAACACCGTACAAAAACTATAGATAGTACCCTTATAGGCAAGCTAATAGTTTTTGTAATATCGTGGATCCAAGTAATCTAGGCTTCTTTGAGTGCCAATAGAAATGTGACACATGTTTTGTACATGCATCCTAAGCTAATGGGAATCAATCCACACCTTAGACTTTCAATTTCCAAAATAAAAAATTAGAATTTCCTAAACTTGCTCAAGTTTCATTCCAAAATCATATTTAGCAAATAATGTACATGTGGATATAAGAATTAGGAGATGATGGAGATAAGATAACAAGCAAAATGAACAATCCAAATATGTATTTAGATGATCCAAAATACAATGACGAGGAATCCTTTCATATATAGGCAAGGAAGAGGCAATCCACCTATCATGTGGATTGACAAGTGCCCCATGATGTGGCACAAATGAGTAGACAAGTGTCCTATAGGTGTCACAACCTTTGGATCACTTGGAATGTGCAAACCAACAACCTATTTGATCAAGTCATCAACCTTGATTTCCAAATTCAAAAGGTATGTACATGAGGTTTACCAAACAACTTGGTGACCTCTAGAGGCCTAAAGGTTGCACATTTAATTAGACAAGATGTTGTCTAACCTCATCAACCTAAGTACACTTAAGTATAGTGAATAGATAAATTATTCACTCTAACACCCCCCCTGCCCCCTTAAATGATACTTGGGGAGATCACAAAAGTGCAAATAGATAGAACTGGGTCCCGACTACGAGGCCATGTTAGGCACCCATGCACAATACATTCTCACAAATAGAGAAAAGGAGAACACCTAGTGGGAACGTAACTCCTCTCCAAAAAAGAGAAAGAGAAGGATTTAAGACCTTCTGAAAAGATGTCCCATGATGATAGGAACATGATGAAGAAGAACTCTTGAGCATATTGAAGTTGTAAACTCTATCGAAGATGAACTGGTGTTTTTTGGAATCAATGAACCTCCAAGAAATGTAGATAGAAATAAGAGATTCAAAACATTGCATGAGTGAACATATGGAACACTACTCAACCATGAATATATAGATGCTTATGAAGTTGAAAATACAAATAGTATTCTGATTTTGGGGTATGATCAATACATGCACAAGTGACATGTGTATACTACTAAAATGTACGATGCTCCATATAAGTACTAGAATCTTACAAAATATGATCCACCAAAATAATCCCCCATACAAGAGATAAAGATAGGTCTATGAGACCCCCCAAAGTAGAAGGTTCCTCCACTGTTCCATTAAAAGAAGCATTAGCATAACAATATCATAATCTCCCCTTAATGCTAAGAGGTATAAGCAGACTAACTAAAATTGGGCATAAAGGTGTGCAAGGAGTTTAGACCCAGGATTAGGTTCAAAAGATGTACAAGAAACTAAAAAGGAGTGTGCATTAAGGCACACATGCATGAGGTGAGAATCACGAGGATCCATTGTTGTGATGGAATATCAAGGCAACACACACATGAGTGAGGATCATGAGGGTCCATTATTGTGATGAAAAATTAGAGCACTACACAACCTCCCATTACACTTTATAATTCAATGTAAGTACAAAATTCCCTCCTTGATGAACACACATTCAGTTTTTGTGGTACTTTATATAAATGCATTTACAAACTTATTTGCTATTATGAGTTCTTACAAGTTTGTCATTTATGTCATGAGGTAGATAATGAAGACATAAACTATGTCTTTCAAACCTCAAGAAAATGACAAAAAACATAAAATTAAAAGCCCCATTTAAGAAAAAAAACACCTCCCTCCCCTGATTCATTTTCACTCATTTGCAAGTTATCGCAAAACAAAAAAAGAGCCCCCCTTATACTAATTTTGATTAAAAAAAAAAGTTTCCCCTCTTACCAAAAAAACACTTTTGATGAACAACAGTTATTATTTACAAACCACTTATTGTAAAAACAAACAGTTAGCAGACATATAATGCCAAGTTTTTAAAGGAAATAAAATGGGGCTTAATGTGGTTGTTGAGTAAGAAGCGAGCCTTTTATGAACACTGCAACTCTAAGACCTTGTGGAGTAGGTAAAAAATCACTCCAAAAAGTAATAAAGAGAAGCCTTTGATGAAGAGTGGCAGATTTGGTGCCACCAAAAGAGATGTTCTGGCTGCGTGTGGAAGAAGTGCAGAGTTGGGCGCTGCAAAAGATGGAAGTCGCGGACCGACCAAGTCTTGGAGGGTGTTGAAATGGAATTTGACTCGCACCTCCCACCTGCCTCACACCTGCCAATAAAAGAAACAACTGGCGTGGAGGGTGAGGACGCCACACCAATGCGTGAGGTCGCTGAGGGGTGTTCTCTGTTCTTCGTGCCTCTGTTGAGATGGCGCAACAATATACCTATGCCTCTTCTGAGATGACGCTCAGCTACGTCCAAAAGCCTCTGAGCAGTGTCTAGCGCGCGGGGTCAGTAGCTGCAAATTACCTATAACAAGCAAATGACGCGCCAGTCTTTGCAACCATGAAGATGACCACCAACATTGGCCAAAGGAATGCTTATGCGCCGCGTGGAAATGGGGCATGGCCGTGGATGGGCACTGAGTGCACGTGTATAGGCGCGACCTGAAAATGAGACAGGCTGAGCTTATCTTCCCGCAGCCAGCAGCTAATGTTCATGCCACAGACTAAACCCGGGACGCGTTTTGGGCGCCTACAAATGGTGTGGGAATGCCACAAAGATCTTCCTGCAAATTGTAAACACAGAATAATGCAATCCAACAAAAAACAATTTCGTTCACCTTAAGGTCTGCAAATATCTCTCCTTAGAGCTCTGAAACCATATAAGAATTAGGAGATCATGGATATAAGATAACAAGCACAATGAACAATCTAAATATGTATTTAGAAAACCCAAAATATAATGATGGAGAAGCCTTGCATATATAGGCAAGGAAGAGGCAATTCACCTATCATGTGGATAGACAAGTGCCTCATGATGTGGCACAAATGAGTAGACAAGTGTCCTATAGGTGTCAACCTTTGGATCACTTGGAATGTGCAAACCAACAACCTATTTGACCAATTCATCAACATTGATTTCAAGTGTTGAGAGACCTTTGAGGTGAGATGGAAAGTCTTCCAACCTCAAAAGGTATAAACATGAGGTTTACCAAACAACTTGATAACATCTAGAGGTCTAAAGGTTGCACATTCAGTTAGACAAAATGGTGTCTAACTTCATCAACCTAAGTACACTTAAGTATAGTGAATAAATAAATTATTCACTCTAACAGTGGAGTCCTAAATAGGACTCCTAAGTACTCTAGAATGAATTGATACTTTATACATTTGACAATTTCAACCACTTTAGTAAATAAAGTCAATGCTCTATGCAATGAAACTACATATCATACATTAGGAAACTTGATTTGACCAAAGTGTAATATTTTGTAACATTGTGGCAACCATAAACCTAGAGATTCTAGCGGATGAAGACCAACATTGCTAATGTATACTATATGTAATAATGACATGAATAATAAATTAGATAGTAGAGCATGGTTTTACTCCAAACAAAGCAATTCTATAAAGATTTTTTTGTTTTGTGTATTAGAGACTATGTTAGGATTTAGAAGATGTTTTTTCTA
This sequence comes from Sequoiadendron giganteum, assembly GCA_007115665.2. Taxonomy (NCBI): domain Eukaryota; kingdom Viridiplantae; phylum Streptophyta; class Pinopsida; order Cupressales; family Cupressaceae; genus Sequoiadendron; species Sequoiadendron giganteum. The sequence goes on along the minus strand of CM021105.1, from coordinate 629,621,739 downwards.
GCCATCTTTATTGCTTATGTTTATGGAACAATTTTATTGGAAACATAATTTATATATGGAAATTAATAAGTACTACTGCTTATTCAAATTTGTTTCAACCATGAAAAGTAAAACAACCATGTCCAAAGCTTGTCATTTTTTTGAAACTCATAATTTTAAATTTTCTATTACATAATTCTAGTGTTTTATATCATGCTATTATATAATTCAAGATATAAATATAGATACAATGTTATAGCCTTGTAAGGGTATAATAGTGTGGGTGTTGTATCCTATTTAGGGTTGTGAACCTCTCACGGGTACAACCTATGTCTATAGCCACCCCTCATCCTCTCAATAAAAAATATATAAATGAATAGTTAAATAAAATAAATAAATTCCTCACCTTTCTATAAGCTCACATAAATTCCCTTATAAATATTTGTTAGTGTTTTAAATGCTTCTTTCAAGTTTGGTTTCATGGTGACTCTCCATGGTAGTTGCTTCACGCTAATGGACTTGTTTAGAAAAGAATTCAAACTCCCATGGTTGACTCCCTCTCCATAGCACCTTAAAACAATGAGATTATAGAGCCTCACAAACTAGGGCTACTCAAAACCACCTTGCAAATCCCATGAAAGAAATACCCCCACTAGCCATAATAGCCAAGTGTGTTTTCCCATTGTGTATGAAACCATCAATAAGGAAAAAATATTTGGAGAATAGAATGACTATCTATAATTGTGATCAAATTATAGGTACACACCATAAATTCTTCCAAGTTAGGATGGTATGGGGTTTTAAGTAGTCCTTGAATCAAAAAGAACATTAAAATGGAATACAAAATGGTCATTCTATCCACCCAAAATAGATATTTTACTACCTTGACGAGCTTCAATTGTCATAAATAATTCTATGGATTGGGGTTTTGAAAGACCAATCTACGTTGCACTACAAACTTCCCTTTGGTCAAGGAAATGTATAGCTTGAATTTCAAGCTAAACCATTAACATTATAGGCTATTGCAAGAAAAAAAAAGTCAAACTAACCAATTTGAATCAATTGAATGGTCACCACCCATCTTAGACAAAAAAACATCTTTCAATTTTTCAAATATCAACACTTTTGGCATGATTTGATGTTAAATGTTACAATAATTTTGATGGTCTTCCATATACTTGATAAACATTTTAGACCATCAATTTCTATCTGAAACAGTATAGGAGCTCAATCAGCATCATAGGGTAATTCAAATCTATTGCTATAAGCATAAAAATGATACAAATTTTATAATTTTTGTATTCTTACATGATATTGCCAAATATATATATATTTTTCCAATGGTGTCAATTTATTCAATAAATATTTGAATGGATTTAGGTTGTCATGTACACAAATCCATTCGAAAAGAGTGAGTGCAAAGAAAATATTGATGACACATTATTCTATTTTTAGTAAATGATATTGATGGGATGGATCTATTAGAAAATTTTAATGCTTTATAGATTCATTTAATATTTTAAATTACAAAAAATATTGTTGTTTATCTATTTCGTATTAATTAAGATTTTTTTGCTTTTGATTAAGATTGAACATGCTCCATATTATGTTTTTCAAGGCATATTTTACTTTCTGTTATTAATTAAAAATATATTAATTTAATTTGGACTTGTGGTACAAAAAGGCTAGTACTAGTCTTTGGTGAAGGTTTTATGAGTTCTCTTAAAGATACTAACTCAAAGCTTACAAAACATTCTTAATATATTAACAATAATATAAATATTACATTATACGAGTCTTTGATCCCCTCTTAGCTAAAATGGACATCTCATAATTGTATTGTGTAATATATTATTCTATTAATTAGTGGTAGAGGAAATCCACAATTCTATAAGTAGTTGGTATGAGTTTTTCATAGTCCATGGAGTAGAATGATTTAAGCTTTTGGTTTAAACTCTGTATCTTTTTTCATTTGAAATTTGTTTTATTTTTTTCTCTCATCTCATCTTCCTTCTCAAATTTTTAAGGCTATATCCATACTCCAATCTCACATATTCCTCTTTCTAATGATTGATCATTGAATATGATCCAAACTACTAGTAATTGTCAATTGCTCCTAGACAAACTAAATTGTCAATATATATTAATTAAGATATTAGTTAAAAAAATAAAATAAAATTATCAAAAAAATAAATTATTGATCACAAATAGAATCTTAAAATATAAGTAAATAATTCTTACTTACACAAATTAATAAATTATCAAAAATATCTTAATAGTCACCAAAATTGACAATCAAAAGTGTTAAACAAATAAAAAATATACAATAATTGGAGACTTGTTGATTTTCAATACATTTCAATTATTTCAACTCATATAAAATAGAGCAATCTCATATAATTTCATAAAAAATACACAAAAAGAATGTGCACTTGTAGTGGGGCATTGATCATAGGTATCATATTTTTTCTTGCCCATTTTTAGGCCTTCTAACCTTTTATAAAACATGATCATGTTTTATAAAAAAATTTGTTCTCTCCCATTTTACCTTGGAACAGGCTTGGACTATTCATTTTCATTTATTTCTCATGTTTTTGACTTTTAGTGGAGTTTTTCAACTTTCAAGTGATCAGGTTTACATATTATATATCGATATTTACTAAAAATATGATGCAAGAGTATCCTTGGTTCTTGGCAACCTTGCATCAACAAAAAATATTTCCATTCAGTTTTTGTTCTTACTCAGTTCTTTTCCAGTTAAAGTTGGTAGATCCGGTGCTTCTTCGTCTCTGCTCACCAGACCTCGCGTACCTATGATTCCATTGTGGAAATGTTCAATTGCATTATTCCAAGTTTTTAGCTCGATTGGATCTCTTTCCGGCAAGTTATCACTTTTGGATTGAGTGACAGTCTTTGGAACTAGTCCCAGAGTAATTTCAAAACCTAACGACTAGTTGGATCGATCGCGGATCTTCTCCGTGACTTGTAGATCCTCACAGTGTGTTTGAATTTGATCCATGGAGTGTCCTCGACCTTACACTTAGGTCCACACTTCATCATGCGCATCTACCGTGGAATAATTTCAAATTTGAGGCCGACTTGTTCTTGCACACGTTACATTTCCTTCATTGGAGATTGTAATGATCTTTGGCCGACACAAATGTTTCTTGACTCGCAGATGTGATATAAAGCTTGTAATAAATCATTAGGATGGTAGTAGATCAAGAGGAAGTAGAATAAGATGTATATAAACTTTGATCTATAGGATTTTCTCTCGCATATATGAGCACTATATTTTGAGCATGTTGTAATCAGGCCTGTGCGTCGAATCTGTAAGCCGAACTATAGCCAACTATATGTAATCAAGATTTATGATAATAAGAATGTTTGTATATGCATTTTCCTCCATATTATGTGTTGCTTCTATTGTGTTACTCCTACTATATAGTCTGGATTTTTCTCTTTGAGGACCCTCCTACCGTGGCTACACCAAATTGGTATCAGAGCAAGATTCGTTCCTTGCGAGATCGCCAGAGTTTGTGCAGTCCTATTGAAGATTTGTTGTGGGGTGGTGGATTGAGGATCCAACCTGCAGCTATAGAGGGCTTATGTAAATATGGTGGGAAGAAGAAATGGTAGAGGAAATGGAGCGCGTGGAAATGCAGACCCAACTGTAATGGAAATGTTGAGAGAAATTGCTACTAGATTGGAAGTAGTTGAAACAACCCAGAGAAGAGGTCAACCAGTTAAGGATGTAAGTGTTGAAGAAGTAGAAGAACAAGAATAAGTTGCAAGAGAAGAGCAACCTGGCCTTGATCAGGGAGAAGAGAGGTTCATAAGAGCCCTAATCAGAGTTAACACCAAGCCACATTTCAATCCACCAGATTATAATGGTAAATTGGATTTAGATGAATTTTTTGATTAGATAACAAAGATGGAGAAATACTTTGATTTTGAAGGAACCACAAAAGATAAGAAAGTGAAACTTGCTTGTACAAAGTTGAGAGGACATGCATCCCTTTGGTGGGAACATTTGCAGATAGATAGACAAAGAAAAGGAAAGGAGAAGATAAGATCATGGGATTGAATGGTGAATAAGTTAATGACAAAGTTTATGCCTGCAGACTATTAGATCAGTTTGTCCCAAAAATTGCAGAATTTGAAGCAGAAAGAATCAAGTGTGATAGAGTATACTGAAGAGTTCTACAAGTTGAATAGCAGATCTAGACATTCAAAAGATGAGACCGAACAAGTAGCTAGATATATGAATGGTTTAAGGTCATCTATACAAGATGAGATCGGTTTGATTAAGTTGTTGATTATGGAGAAGGCATATCAGTGTGCCCTAAAATAAGAAGAGAAGCTGAAAAAAAGACATGAGCAAAGATAGAGAGGAAGAGGTGGAAGATTTCAAAGAGGAAGAATTTTTACTGGAGGAGGAAGAGGACCTTTTGCAGATCAGGATAAGGATAAGGGAGTTAGTAAGATTGATAATTCATAATGTAAAGATGACGGAAACTCTTACAAAGGAGGAAGATATGGTGGTTACATGAATGAAGGATATAGAAAAGATGGCAGAGGACAAGAGAAAAGAGTATTTAGAGGAACCTTTTATAAGCGTGGAGGAGAAGGACATAGAGCATTTGAATATAAACAAGAAGGGACAAGTAGGAAGAAAAAGAACAATAGGAGAGCAGCCTTTGTTGAAGAAGATCATGATGGATCACCCGACAAACTGGAAGAGGGAGAAGTGTTGATAAACATAAGAGTATTATGCCAAAGTGAGATGGAGCAGGAAGCATTGCAAAGAAAGAATTTGTTTTAGACCAGATGTACAAGGTAGTTGGTAAATGTTGAAAAGTGATCATTGATAGTGGAAGTTCAAAGAACCTAGTGTCTGAGGAAATGGTGACCAAGTTGAAGTTGGAAAGATTGAAACACCTGAAACCCTATCAGATAACATGGATTCAAGATGAGCATAAGATTCTGGTAATCGAAGAATGTTTTGTGAAATTGAAGATAGGAAATTACCATGATGAAGCTTTGTGTGATATTATGCCTATGGATGTATGCCATATTTTGTTGGGAAGATCTTGGTATTATGATAGAAAATCTATTTATGATGGAAAGAAGAACATATACACCATTGTTGCTAATGGAATGAAGCAGACTTTATTGCCCTTGGAATATTTTCCTAGAACTGAGGTTTGTACAAATGCTAGAATTAGTTTGGTTGATGGAAGGAGATTTTTGGATGGACTGAGACATGAGAGCATGTGCTATGCCCTAATTCCTAAGAAGGTTGAAGACTTGAAGCATGTAGAAGAACAACAAAAAGAGATAAAGGAGTTGCTAAAAAAATATGAAGCTATCATTTCAGACAATGTACCTGATGGATTGCCACCTGTAAGAGTATTAGTCATTGCATGGATTTGATCCCTGGAGCTAGTCTACCTAATAAAGCAGCACATCGGATGACACCGATAGAGAATGAAGAATTGAACAGACAAGTGTAGGAGTTGTTGAGGAAGGGTTTGATCAGAGAGAAATTTTAAGTCCTTGTGCAGTACCTGCTATATTGGCACTTAAGAAGGATGGAGAATGGAGAATGTGTACAGACTCCAGAGCCATAAAAAAGATCATAGTGAAGTATAGGTTTCCTTTACCTTGAATGGATGACATTATGGATTTCTTGAGTGGAGCTAGGTACTTTACAAAGATAGACCTAAAGAGTGGATATCATTAGATCAAAATTAGAGAAGGGGATAAGTGGAAAACAACATTCAAGACAAATGAAGGATTGTATGAGTGGTTGGTAATGCCTTTTGGATTAAAAAATTCACCGAGTACTTTCATGAGGTTGATGAATGAGGTAATGAAGAAATTCTTGGGTAAGTTTGTGATTGTTTACTTGGATGACATCTTGATTTTCAGTAAGACTAGGGAAGAACATGTGTTGCACATAAGACAAGTTTTGTAGAGGTTGAGAGAAGAGTAGTTGCTGATAAATATTAAGAAGTATATTTTCATGAAGGAAGAGTTGGTATATCTGGGATTTGTGATATATGTTGATGGATTGAAGATGGATCCTAGAAAGGTAAGAGCTATTGTTGAATGACCTACACCTGAAATAATTGGAGAGGTAAGATCATTTCATGGATTGGCTAGTTTCTACCGAAAATTCATTAGGAATTTTAGTTATGTTTGTTGTCTTATGACAGAAACAATGAGAGGAGATAGAAAGGATTCCAGATGGACATCTGGAGCAGACATAAGTTTTGAATTGTTGAGCATAAAGTGTCTGAACAACCTATGTTGGATTTACCATATTTTGATAAGGTATTTCAAGTGGACTGTGATGCAAGTGGAAATACAATTGGAGCAGTGTTAAGTCAAGAAGGAAGATGAGTAGCTTATTTTAGTGAGAATTTAAATGATGCTAGGAGAAGATATTCAGTGTATGATCAGGAGTTCTATGCCATAGTTCAAGCTTTGAAGAAGTGGATACATTACTTGTTATCTAGGGAGTTTGTGTTGTACACAGATCATCAGGCTTTGAAAGATTTGGATAGTCAAGGTAAGTTGAATCAGAAAGACATGAGATGGGTAGAGTTCTTGCAGATTTATACTTTTGTTTTGAAGCATAGGAGTGGAAAGTCAATTAGAGTTTCTAATGCTTTGAGTAGGAGAAGTAATTTATTGGCATAGATGAAAGTGGAAGTATTAGGCTTTGAGGAATTGAAGAACTTGTATGAGGAAGACCCAGATTCTACAAAACCTTGGAGGACATATAAAGAACCGGGTTTGGAGGATAAAAGCCAATGGTTGGATTATTTCATTCAAGAGGATATGTTGTTCAGAGGAAATCAATTGTGTATATCCCAAAGTTCAATGAGGGATAACTTGGTGAAAGAAAAACATAGTGGAGGATTGGTAGGGCATTTTGGAATTGATAAGACAGTAGCATTGGTGAGTGAGAATTAATTTTGGCCATAGATTCTATGATCCTAATAAAATGCTGCTTCCTAAATGTGAGATGTTAAATAAAAACTAATAGTGCAATAAAGATAAGTAACAAGATAGTAGGGCACCTCAATGATTAGCCTAAGAAAATGAACAATATGAAAGCAAGATAAACAAATAGATTGTTGTTATACCTTCATGTTGTTGCTTCCTTGGTTGGCCCTTTGATGCTTCAAGAATTGTGTGCTCCTTAGATGACAAGCTATGTTGAATATGCAAATGATATGAAAATGGATGAGGATGTAATGACAATGAGATGAGAGCTCAAGTGATAAATTTGCAAGAGTTTTGTTGCAAAAGACTTGATCCCCTAAAATGAGGGAATTGAAGGGGTATTTATAGGCTAAATTAAATTCTCTAGAGAATTCAACGGTTGGGATTGATCCAGCAAAGATCAAGATGAAGGGCTATGGTGATTTGAGGACTCACAAGCCCTCACATCTTGACATGTGGAGTGTGAGATGTCTTAGGGTGGAGTGATGTGGAAATGAGGTGGAAGAGAAGGACAAGAGGTGGATCTTGGGGGATGAGAAGATTCCTTGGAGGAATAAAAGTGAATTAAAAATTCACAATGATTGGAAGAATCTAGTGGATAAAAGAGGGTCTCCAAAGATTTGTCACATGTGGGTGATGTGACAAGTCCAAGGTTCTAGAAGCCCTTGGCACATGTGAAGTGACAAGTCAAGGCTTCTATAATCTTGCATGGGGGATGGGGAAGACCTTGGAAAGATAAAAGTGAATTAAAAATTCACATGGGCAAGAGAGGAACCTTGGGAAAATAAATGTGAATTAAAAATTCACATGGGGAAGAGAGTCTAGGCTAAAGATGGTAAGTGGGAAGGTTGACTAGAAAAGGTAAGTTAAATATGGTTAATGATTCTGATTAAGGTTGTGCAAACACAGGATTAAGGTAATTAATGAGAGGTTAGAGGCAAGTGGGAGATTATGGAGGATGTGACACTTAATCAAGATTAAGTGGTGCACATCCTAATCACAGATTAATTAATTTAATCAGGATTAGAAGAGGGTTTTGGAGAATGTGACAAGGAGAGAGAAAAAGATGAATTAAAAATTGGTTTTAATTCAAATGGGTTAAAAGACTACATTAAATAATTTGTCATGTTTATTTAATTTAGAGAAGACAAGGGGGTAAGGTAAAGTATTTAATTTATTTAATTACATACTTTAGGAACCTTAGGCAGAAAATGAAATAATGATTAAATAAATTATTTAATCACTATTAATGAAATAGATGAATAAAGTAGACAATTTTGATCATATGGAAGTGATCAAGTTTGGATGTCTACAGATTCATAAGGATGTTAGGAAATTTGTGCAGAGTTGCAGAGTTTGTCAAATTGTAGAAGTGAATAGTCAAAATATTGGATTGTATAAACCTTTAAAAATACTAGAAAGGCCTTGGGAAGATATCAACATGGATTTTATACTTGGATTGCCTAAGACCCAGAGAGGTAATGATTCAGTATTTGTGGTGGTGGATAGATTTTCTAAAATGGTACATTTCATACCTTGTAAGAAGACAACAAATGTAGTTCATGTAGCAGATTTGTTTTTCAAAGAAGTGGCCAGATTGCATGGATTACCTAGGAGTATTTTTTTAGATAGGGATACAAAGTTTGTTTGTTTCTTTTGGAGGACACTTTGGAAGAAGTTGAAGACAAATTTGAAGTCCAGTTCTACTTTTCACCCACAGACAGATGGACAGATAGAGGTAGTAAACATGAGTTTGGGAAATTTTCTGAGATGTTTGGTTGGAGAGAAAATTGGAAGTTGGGATTTAGTCCTTGATCAAGCAGAGTTTGCCTACAATAATTTAGTAAACAAGAGTACAAGAAATACACCTTTTGAGACTGTTACTGGAGTTCATCCTAGAGGTATATATTAGAGTTGCAAGACATCAGTAAGGAGGATAAAAGAAGCATAGAAGCATAAGACTTTGCAGAACACATGAATAAAGTGCATACTAAAGTGAAGCAACATTTGGAAGATATGAACCAGAAGTATAAGGAGAAAGTAGATGAAAAGAGGAGACACAAGGAATTTGAAGTTGGAGATGAAGTGATGGTACATTTGACGAAGGAAAGGTTTCCAGTTGGCACATACAGTAAATTGAAGATGAGGAAGTTTGGACCTTGTAGGATTTTGAAGAAAATTGATTAAGGAAATGCATGAGGTGGAATTACCAGATGGAATGGGTATATCATCTACATTCAACATTACAGACCTACATTAGTACCATGAAGCAAAATTCAGTGAGGACAGTAAAGCGAAATTGGAACAACAACTTCCTAAACAAAAATAAGATGAGATAGAAGAGATTTTGGATGTCAGAGATGGAAAGAAAACTCATGGAAGACAGTACAAAGAACATGTGAAATGGAAGGCTAGACCAGTGGAGGATTCTTCTTGGATTTCTCAGGCTAAGGTAGACCGTCTTGGTTTTCCTTTGGCCCCATCAAAGTGAGGGACTCACTTTTCATTAACCCCATATGTCTGATGTAGGAGCATCCTTGGTTCTTGGCAATCTTGCATCAACAAAATAATATTTCCATTCAGTTTTTGTTCTTATTTAGTTCTTTTCCAATTCAAGTTGGTAGATCTGGTGCTTCTTCATGTCTGTTCACCATACCTCGCGTACCTATGATTCCATCATGGACATGTTCAATTTCCTTATTCCAAGTTTTCAGCTTGATTGGATCTCTTTTCGAAAATTTATCGCTTTCAGATTGAGTGACAGTATTTGGAACTAGCCCCTGAGTAATTTCAAAACCTAAAAGCTAGTCGGATCGATCACGGATCTTCTCTGTGACTTGTGGATCCTCATGGTGTGTTTGAATCTGATCCATGGAGTGTCCCCAAAATTACACTTAGGTCCACACTTCATCATGCGCATCTACCATGGAAGAATTTCAAATTTGAGGCCGACCTGTTCTTGCACACATTATGTTTCCTTCATCGGAGATTGTAATGATCTTTGGCCAACGTAGATGTTTCTTGACTCGTGGATGTGATATAAAGCTTGTAATGAATCATTAGGATGGTAGTAGATCAAGATGAAGTAGAATGCGATATATATAAATTTTGATCTGTAGGATTTTCGCGCGCATATATGAGCACTATATTTTGAGCATGTTGTAATTAGGCCTGTGTGCCGAATCTATAAGCATAGATGTGGACGACTATATGTAATCAAGATTTTTGATAATAAGCACGTTTGTATTTGCATTTACCTCCATATTATGTGTTGCTTCTGTTGTGTTACTCCTACTGCACGGTTCAAATTGTTCTCTTTGAGGACCCTCCTACCGTGGCTGCACCAAAATACCACTAAAATGTCACATGTCTTCATAATTTTTTAACCATATTTTTTTATTTGAAGTACAACAATATATTAATTTTTAATTTCTTTTACTAATTTTTCATATTCATCAAATACACACCGACCAATTTATTAAAATACTAAATGCAACAAAAACATAAGGGGGGACACACCAAACACTATGTTATATTTTAGTGAGAAAAATAAGAACACTCTTGTATGCATTTGATATTTCACCCTCTCAATATTAACTATTTTGCAAGAACTTTAGTAGTTTATAAAATAAACTTGAGGTACTATAATTCTTGTTCTTGTCATATCTTCAAATTATGAGCACGCATAGATCTCAAATTACTCACCCATATTCAAATTTAGCTAATTTCAAGAATAAAGTGGCCACTTTTGACCCCCTTTTTGTATCACATTCTCATGCACAAGGGTTTGAAACTTATTTTGAAATATTAATTTATTTGTACCTTTAATTGGTGAGCATGAACATGACACCTAAATTAATAATATACAACATAGTCTCATTCTTCATTTTTTTAAATATATGAATAGATCAAGAATAAGATTAGTCTAAGAAAACATAGTTAAAGAATAATACACTATTTTATACTAACAAGAATCTTAAATTTTGGGTTTGATGATAAAATTAATGCCTTATAATGATATAAACCCACAAATACAATATGAAATTATTAGATTCTATTTACTAATCATATCATTACACAACTCACTTGTTTGAAAATATTTATCATTCCCCTTGAAAAGGTATTAACTAAACATTCAAATCACAATTTTTTTATAAAAAATACTTTTTATTTTTCTTTAAAATGTAGTCCTCTCAAGAACATATAATGCAACAAAATAGATAATCTAGATTCAGACCCTCATTCACATAGTTCAACACACAAAAAATTACTAACATCTTATTGTGTATTAGTGAGTCTTGGATGTAGGACATTTAAGAAGAGGTGACGACCTTGGGAATTTGTGATGCCTAGCACATTGTGAGTTTTCTTAAGAGAAGAAATCCCATCAATTTGGTGCAAACAATCAAAATTAGGGTAGTACAATACTAGATTCGTGGCCAAGGGATATTTCCAAAGAGAGGGGGTCATTTTTTGTGAATTTTTTTCTCTTGCTACTAGGTTATCTTCTATTAGATTTCTTTTATTCATTGCAATAGCTTGCAATTTTGAAATTGGGAAAATGGATTTTAGAACTACTTTCTTATATGGGGATCTTGAGGAGGGGATTCATATGCAATAGTTTGATGGTTTTTTTGTGAAAGAAAAGTAAAAGTTGGTTTGTAGGTTAAATTATCATTGTGTGGCCTAAAATAGTAACCTAGGATGTAGTACTAGAAGTTTGATTCGTTTACATTGAGATTGAGTTTTGTTAGGAGTGAAGGAAGATTTTTATGTTTACATTAAAATTATTTATGATCGCATATTGATTATTATCTTTTATGTGGATGAGATTTGTTTATGGGTAACCACAAGGTGATGCTTAGGGAGATCAAAACTCATATTTTGGCGTAGTAAAAGTGAAGGACTTTGGCAATAATATATTATTGGGATGGATATCATTTGATATCATGTACATGAATTTTGGGTTGAGCTAGAGTAAGTGCGTGGATACCATTTTGTGATGGTTCAGTATGCATGGCTATAAGGTAGCGAGAATTTGATTTTTGGTTGGTACTAAGATTACTTTAGAAATGTGCCCTAGATTTGGTGATATTTTTTAAGGTAATTTCTAACATGAATTGTGCTACTTCTATTGGTACTTTGATGTATGATATGTTTGCACTAGAATATTTCCCAAGTAGTGGAAGTTTTGAGAAAGTTTATTTCTAACCTTGGTTGAGAGGATTACAATTTTGTTGAAATGGTATTTGGATATTATTATTGTACTTCTAATTACTATTTGTGTTATCATGGTATTGATGATGTCAACAAGCCATTACACATATAGGGATTTCTTGATGTAGATTGGGAAAGTGATGTAGATAGTGGAAGGTCCATTAGTAGCTACACTTTCTACCAATTTAGAGGTGTAGTGAGTTGTATGAATATGGTTGCTTTTTCCACCACTTAAGTAGATTAGATGGTTGCTAAACATGCCTCTAAGGAGGATTTTTTTATAGAGACGGTATAGATACTGGCTTTTATTGCAAGATTTCCAAAACTAGATATGATAATCAAATGACATTTTCTTGGCCAAAATCCTATACATATCATGATCATACTAATCATGTTGATGTTCAATATTGTTAGAGTTGATGGTGAACCCCACAACTCCTAGAAATCACCTACAACCAAAACACCTATCACCAAGAGAGATCAAAGCAACTGATTTTCTATACAACCATTAGAGAATGATAGATCCAAATAACCAACTATATGTGCATTGAATTAATTTGAATTGTAATGGAATTATTACAATGTATAATAGGGTAAGTGAAAAAAGATGGGGGACCAAAAAGGGACCCGCATCATGAAGGCAAGGAATTTGTTCATCCTTTTAGGTGAGCAAGAGATATACAAAGACTTCTATATCATGGGTCCAAGAGCTACAATGGTTATGTGGTTGAAATATCGTTAGGTGACAATCACATCCTTTAGAAAAGGTGAGATGCTTCATCAAAATAGTGTTTGGTTTAATTTGGATGTGTTCAACATTACACTCTTGAGAAGGCCACCAAAGAAATAATCATAAGACAAAACTTTCTTGAGAATTAATAATTTGACATAATAATGATGAGTATTGGTTGCACTAGAAATGACCCAAGGGACACTTTAAGTATGGTTCATGGTGTTAAATTTGTTTCTATCAATATTTCTAGCATTGCAGATACTTTCCTTGTTGCCAAAGAATAGTTTTCAATCACATGGTGCAAGATTTTTCAGCCCATTATTAGTATTGAGGTGTCTGAAGGTGAGCTACAAGGTGGGTTCCCACCATGAAATATCTAAGTCTAAGAAAATGAATGCATTGTTACAGCCATAGTATGATGTCTCTACTATTCACTTTAATAATTTCATGCTTTGAACTAATGCTACCTTTAATGAACAACAATAGACATGTAAATTTTGGGTATACCTCCTTGCTTAATGTGATGTGTAGGAAATTTGTAGCTATTGGGGTTACCAAGTACCATCATTCTAGCCTATATATGTTGTTTTTATACAATGTTTCTTTGGAAAAAAATTCAAGTGGCATATGACTATTTTATCCATGCAATTTTATAAATAAGTATAGTTGGTGGTATCATGCTAATATCCATTGGAAAAGAAGGTGATTATTATGTCATGTATTGGTCAATTTTATTTAAATTACTTTCAAATAGAGGATTTAAACATGTCAAAGAGTTGGAAATTGATCTTATGTGGGAAACTATCACTCACTATTTTTCAAAAATTAATTTGAGAATAATCTAGTTTAAAATATGTGTTTGTAAGGAGCATGTTGAGAAGATATTTTTTAGAGGCTTCATGAGATACATTGAGTTTTTGGCCATAAAATTCAATGCCCTAGCTACTTTCAAGTTCATGGTGAACGAGGTGGATCAAAATAGGATTCATTTTTTCTAGTTTGTTTATTCAATACCATACTAACCTTATTGATAAGATTATATAGTTTATGAAACCATGAGAGGAGGTTAGGTAATTTTCATATGTGGCAGCACCATTAACCAACATGACAAAGAAATGATCTTCTACATGGGATAGAACATAAGAAGCTTTGGATAATCTTAAGAATGTAATAATCTCATGTTATGTATTTTTTATTTCAAATTTCTCACAACTATTTGCTACAAAATGTGATTCTATATAAAAGGGAGTTGAAATGGTTATAATGTAAAGGAGGAACTCCATAGAAATTAAGAGCATGAAGTTTAAATATTTAGAAGACATTTTCTCTAGGTATGATGAAATAGTTTCCATCTTATATGATTTCAAAGAATTCATACATCATTTGGTTGATGGTAAATGTGTCGTGGAGATAGATTACAAAATATTGAAGTTCATATTGGATCATGGTGATTGGAGTGATGAGTCACAAAAATGGGAAATAGGAAATGTGTTTGTTGGTATATTTTTTAGAATGATTTATTCTTGGTATTTTTCCACTATTCATACATATTGGAGCTTTCCCACTATGATAGATTATGCTAAAGATATATTTTCCACTAACATTTTAGATGTAATTGTGAAGGATGAAAAGTATGTGCTAGTAGATGATTTCAAGGAGTACATCATCTTTCCATTGGAATAAGTTTTTTTTTGTATATTTAGTATTTAAAGTTTTGTGATGTGAGTGGTTCTTCTATAGGGTCATAACCATATTGAGCATATGTTGTCACTGATTTCAAAGGTGCTCATTGATGTCAAAGTTGTGATTTTAGTAGAGTCAGAGGTGCTCGTTGATGTCAAAGGAGTGTTGTCAGGAGATCAGTGAGAATTAAATTTTAATTAATTTTATCATGTCCGATATACTGAAATCAAGAGGTATTTTTCTCATGATTATGTCATGTTAGAGATTTTGAGAAAAACATGCTAGGATGAACTATACTATGAAGAAGATTATGAAATATCATGCTTGTATCTATTCATGTTGTTGGAAGTAGTCTAGAAGTGTTTGCATAAGTATTTTATGGATTGCTGCTCATGCACGGTATTACACTGTAATAATTTTTTGCTCTGCATTCTACCACAATTGAATTATATGCCTTGTGACCTAAACCTAAAGTACAACAACTCATTTTGTATCAGATTTCAAAGTTTTAGACGTGGAGTATTAACAGACAAAAATTTGGAAGTAACAGAGTACTATATGTATTGATTGGTTATCTATGAACAATATCTAAATGTTTGCACAAGAGAAGGGAAGTGTGAACTATTTGGAGGTAGCATGTGAAGATGAAATAGGACCAGATTAAGAATTTTGAAGGAAGTGCACAATATCATGTATTATTGGTGGCAAAAATATTAATTAGATATGCCTTGTGACTTGAACCTAAAGTACAACTACTTATTTTATATCAGATTCAAATGTTTTAGAGGTGGAGTCTTAATAGATAAAAAGTTGGAAGTAACAAAGTACTATCTGTATTGACTGGCTATCTATGAACAACATTTGAATGTTTGCATGAGTGAAGGGAAGTGTGCGCCAACTGGAGGAAGCATGTGAAGATGAAATAGGACCAGGTTAAGACTTTTGAAGGAAGTGCACAACATCATGTAGTATTTGCGGCAACAAATTTGATTTAGGATGAACTTGCTACACGTTTCATACAAATTTAAATTTAGGTCCACCTTAGCTGACTTGGCTAATTATAGATGATGTTAATGGATTCTTGGCCAACATGAAACATTGTTAATGTATTGGGATGTATATATTTATGGATAGAATTCATTCAATGACTAATCATCATGGTGACTGTGTGAGTGAGTGTGAATATCATTTGGGAATTATAATGGGAGTTGCATCCAAATCATTATGTATCATTATCAAAAGATCATATGCTATGTAGGAGAGTGTCTGAAGGAAGATCAAATCAAGCACAAGTTGTGTAAATGGTATTGAAGATAGATGCATATCATATTTTTGTAATCTAGTCGGATAGTGACTTACCTATTGAGTTGGTTCTCAATTTTTTATATTGGGGATTGGTATCTCTTGTAGGTTAGTGCCTAAAAATATAGTAGGGATTTGGTGTCTTTAGTAAGTTGGTGCCTACTTCATGATTGTAAGTTATTCATTATTTTTGTGAGGTTGGATTTGGATAGTAGTTCTAAGCAACTCTTCTCATCATGATTTTTCCCATTCTAGATTTCCAAATATGTCTGTGTTCTTTGTGTTCTTTGTGCATATATATTTTCTTGATTGACAATATTTTCTTTGATGATTTAAGATTCATGTTTGGAGAAGTGATTAATAGTAATTCATGTTGAATTAAATATTTTTAAATAGATTTGATATACTAATTCATCACCCTCTCAGTATATTGTGTCCCCTTCAATTGGTAATAGATCCAAGTTCCTTTGAAGAACCTTAATAGCTTGATGTAGATTCAGGATGGCACTCCCAATGGATCAAGAAGGATTGTGTTCAAATAAGGGACCACTCTTTGATGGATCCAATTATGTTTTATGGAAAGTAAGGATGGAAGCATACTTGATGGCCTTAGGTTTTGAGGTTTGGTAATCATTTGTAGATGGATATGAGATCCCTAAAAGTCCCCCAAGAGATTAGGCTAGAAATGAGGCTTGTGAGAATAATACCAAAGAAAGAAATGATATTTTATGCGGCTTATCTATTTTTGAGCATGTAAATATCATGCATTGCAGGACAACAAAGGAAGTATGGAGTAACTTGCACAACAACTGTGAAGGTGATGATAGGGTCAAACAAGCAAAGCTTCAAACTGATTGAGGTCAATTTGAAATTCTAGAAATGAAGGAAGAAGACAAATTGCCACATTCTTGCTCCAATTTGATGAGGTTGTCAACTCTATTAGAGGTCTTGGTGAAGAACTAAAAGAAGGTATGATTATGAAAAAGGTACTTAGATCCCTTCCTCAGAAGTTTGATGCAAAATTTTCCACTGTTGAAGAAGCTAAAGATTTGAATACTCTAACTATGGATGAGTTAAATGGATTATGACTACCTCTGAAAAGAGAATAAAGAATGAAAAATATATAAGGAGAGAGGTTGCATTCAAAGTGTCAAAGAATCAAGATGATCTAGATTCAAAAGATGGATCTGATCCAAAGGAAGAAAAAATTGTCAGAAAATTACAGAGAGGTTCTAGAAAGTATAAAGGTAATTTTCCTTTAAATTTTTTTAACTATGGTGAAGTAGGGAATTTCATGGATAAGTGTCCATACAAAGAATCTAGCTATGATGAGAAAAATTTATTTTCAAAAGGGAAAAAGTTTAAAAAAAATTTGTGTCACCAAAAAGTGTAGCCTTTGACACTTTTTCACTCATTTTGGCCTTTTCCCTTAGATTTTGGCTTGTTTTTCCTTGATTCAGTCTTGAACGCTTGCAATTCAACAATATTCTAACAGTGTTTTACTAAGGTGTTGTGAAGTGTTGTAACACATCTTCCCACTTTTCTAAGACCCTTTCAACACAATTCACCTAAACAACCCATTTTTACCCCTTTCCAAGCCTTGTGACAAAGTGTTGTAATACATTTTCACACTTTCCTAGGCTTATCATCACTAATTTAACCCTTTTCTTATGTTAATTTATCCCCTTAATGTACTTTTAGGCCTGACTTAGGTGTGTTTCGGGAGGAAAACCTAATAAACATTATTAATCACCATTTTATTCCCGACTACCACTTGAATTTTCCCAAGTGGACTAGGTCACCAACTTGGGCAACCTAGTCCCTTTTGGCTTAAAATTCAAAATTAAAACACAAATCTAATGAGAATTTTCCTCCAAAACCCTAGTGTTGGCCTATCATGTGACATTTTCGGGAAATTGGGGCATAGTATGTATAAATACGGGTTTTCACCTTCATTCCCCCCCCCTAGCTCATTTTCATCTTCACAAGCACTCTTGCACTCAAGCTTTCCAAGCAAGCAATAAAGTACAAGGAATCTCAAGCAACGTCCATTGGAGCTGGTTCTTGCATATTGTAGACTTCAAAAACAAAGGATTTGGTGAGCATTTACATTGTTTATCATTCAAGCACCTCTCCTTTGATTTCTATTTCATTTGGGTTTAGCTACCATCAATGGGGTTTGACTAAGGCAAACCCCTAATCCCTAACCCTAACATTTTCCTTGTCTTTGCATGTGTACTTGTAGGTGTGTATGCAGATTTAACAAGGTGAAAAGTGTTGGATAAAGTAAAATCATTCCATTCAAGTCACATCAAGACATCAAACCCTAGGAGGAGCAAAAGGACAAGTTGTAGGTCATTTTTTGGAGATTCAGACACAGGCTATTGCAGAGAAGGAAAGTACAAGCTAGGACCCATAGAATCAGACCCTAAATCTTTCAAAAGTACCAGGAGGAATAGGTCACCATAATTGGTGACCTTGTCCCTGTACCAAGCTTGAAAAGGGTTTTGACTTTTCTGGATACCCTTTTCTCTGAAACCCAGTTTGGCAGAATCTCCTGACAGAAGGACTAGGTCACCCATTCTGGCATAAGTGTCCCTTTGCACATTTCAGTCATATTCCTTAACATTTTGGGGCTTCTCATCTACAACTCTCCATTCCCAGGTGCACAAGCTCTGAAATTTCTAGTTTCCTTTCTATTTACATACATTTAGGGCATATAGTTTAGCTTGCATTTAGTTTACATTTGTTTTCATTTACATTTCAGAGTTAGCATTAGTTTCATTTAGCCACACTTCTCACACACAACACAACCCCATCCAATCCCTTCCTTTGAATGCAATTGCCAAAAATAACCATATCAACAAAGTGGAAAGAGTACCATTCCTAAACCAAGAGCTCCTAGGTGAAAAATTCTAGGGGCCTAGTAAGGGGAATCCTCTTTCCCTTGTTAGCATATCCATTTTTGGTGGTTCATTTTGGTGAGACCGACCGTAGACCACTTGTTAATCTTCTGATTTTGCATTTCATCTTAGGAAATAGCTTGCATTGCATAAAAAAACTTGGATTGTTTGCATCCTAGGGTTTGTAGAAATGTGTATTAGTGAAATTTCATGCTAGATTGCACTTTTCATTTCATTTTTATTGGAAAAGCACAAAAAATCTGCCTTTTTATTCTTTATCTACATTGAAAAAGCATAAAAATCAGAAAAAGCATTCAAATATTTAAAAAATTGTCAAAAAAACCTCTGTCAGGACTAAGTCGCCACACTGGGTGACCTAGTCCTCATGCATATTTTGCATATTCTTTTTTGTCACTTTTAGCACATTGTCTACATTTATGCTTTCTGTAATTTCCTTTTTGTTCATGTTTCCAAATTTTCTCTTTTAGCCCATTTCTTATCATTTTTTTGCTTTCATTATGTCTTTGTCTTTCAAATTTTCTTGGACATCCCTCAAATCCTTAATGGATATGTCAAGCTACACCTTTTCCACTGACCCTAATGACCTTGAACCTACTCCTACTCAATCAACTCCAAATGAGTGTCCTCCTCAGGAAATTGACATCATTGGTGATGATGATGCTAGCATGAAATGGTTCCTCAATGAATGCTTGGACCATCTCGAGGAAAATACAGCCTTTTAACCATCCATGCAACAACCCCCATTTCCCAACATGTCATCTCGAGATACATTTGCTTACCTCCATCCAGAAACAAATAATGAACCTAAGCTACCTGTACAAGGTGAGCCTAGTTCCTCTAATCCTGTCACTACCCCACCCTTTTACTACAACTAGGTCACCCACCCTCCCATTAATCTTCAACAAACTTACAAAAAAGGATTTACCATTCTCAGCAAACAAGGTGGTGACACAACAAATAAACATGCAATTCACAAATTTTATGAGCAATTGTCACCTGATGAACATACAACGGGCATAGGTTATCAAGATCCCCCTCGTGACAGGGTGCCTCCTCGAGATTATCTTAGGCTCTATGACAATGGCACGACGATCTTCACTTCCCCTCCCAATTTGAATGTTCTCCTTCCTAAGGAACGATCACCCTCTCCTAACAATAATTAAAAAGCTGACCCTACAATCATCTCCAGACCTCCTGCTCTCATATCCTCTTTTGAAGTTGGAGAATCCAGCCACCATAAGAGGCCATATAAATTACAGAAACTTAAGTTTCCTCTCCATCCACCACTTGAATGTGAGAGAAAATTACAAATCCTCCTAAACAAAGGACTTATTAGATTTCCTCCTCACAATCGGTTGGTGATTTGTCCTAAAAATAGTAATGTCCCACATTGCGCTTACCATTATGTTCTTGGCCATCGAAGTGATGAATGTTGCAATTTGTGAGAGATACTAAGTAAGTATCACTTCGTTGGTGATAATTGCTTCCCCCTCAAACCATAAACTAATCTCATGCACCTTTTTCATGTAATAGTTGTAGAACATGCCCTTCTCACTATTACATGACCCTTTCCCATCACCCTATCTCAGCTCACTCCGTCCATGCACTTAGTGGGGGCAAGAGGTTTCTAGCCTTGTCCTAGTAATGAATTTTCCTTGTCCCTTAGCTTCATTGTTCACCTCCCACTTTTCCCCACCGAGATTGGGAGGTAGATGACTTGCTTAACGATTGACTTACACTTGCCTTAATATTATTGTGTTTGTTTGTGTAACAAGTGTTCCCCCGTATTGTTTGATGTTCCCCCCTCTTTGTAACATTCTTCTATTTGTCTCTCGCTTCTTCTATATGTCATGCATTCATTTCACTTTTTTCTTTTTGTTTTTGCCTTCATTTGGGGATGACGCAAGGCACTGAGACTACAATGTCTCCTTCATGTTGACCCAAATGAACTATTTTCCTTTTCCTTTTGTTCTTTTTTCCTTCCATTTGAGGATGATGCAAGGCATTGAGACTACAATATCTCCTTCATGTTGACTCAAAAAAAGAGGCTCCTTTTTCATTTGTCTTTTTCTTTTTCTTTTGTTGTCCTTTTGGGGATGATGCAAAGCGTCGAGACACACTACGTCTCTTCCATGTTGACCCAAAATGACTTTATTTTCATTTATTTTCACTCTCTTTGTGTCCTTCTAGTTCTTTGCATTTGGGGAGATGATGACAGTTTTGAGCTCTCTACACAAAATATTGTAGCAATGAACATACTGACCCCAAATCCATAGATCCCTTGTGTGTTTGTGGTTTTTATTTTGGGGGCAACCCCCTTTCCCTTTTCTTTTCCTTTTCTTTTACATGACGTAGCCTTCCTTGGAAATATATTGCTTGACATAGGGCTTTCCAAGTAGGCTCTCATGTCCCTTTCCTTATTTTTACATTTTTTTCCTTTCTCTACTTTAAAGAAATTGCTTACAAAATGACGTGTGGCAATTCCTTTAAAGTGGGGGAATACATTGGCATTATTTATTTTGCATTTTCATTTTCTTTTCTTTGTCCTTGCTTCCTAGTGCAACCTTGTCACTTCACATGATGCATTTTATCACTTTTTGGATGACATTTGGTGTAATGCCTTTCATAAGTGTGACTTATCTTAGCATATTACATTCCTCTTAGTGGCTTGATGCAACACACTGCATCCCCTAAGTTGTGAATCTTCTATCCTTTGATTGGTTCTCTTTTGGAGACATTAGATGCAATGTTCCCTAAGTCAAAGACCTCATATGAACTAAACAAGACTCCTTGGAACACTCCTTTTGGCATTTTACATTTTTGCATTTTTGAATTTACATTTTTGCACTTTTGCATACATGGCCACCTTGCATAACACAACTTGCATGCCTGTGGCACCATCTTGCACTTGTTCATGAGTTCTAAGCATCCAAGGCTTTTCTTGTCTCATGAACCACAACCCTTGTCTTTTGTGGCACCTTATCAAAGTTATTAGGAGGTATAACTTTGGTATGGTTGAGCGGGAAGCCCAACTAGCAGCACAAATTTCACCATAGCCACATTTGCGCATGTGTGAGTACATACCAACTGAGTGTATGTTTCTCACCCTTTTTGGCATTCTCACCCGACAGAAAAATAAAAGTCTCGTTGGCCCAGAGTGAGTGCCCTCTTTCTTTTGGACAAACAACCTAGATTTGATCCACAACTAGCTAGACAAATGATCGAAGCTTGATCCAACCCTTTTCTTCTCCCTTCACTCTCTCACATCACTTCTTGTGTGATCTCTTGTGCTTATATTCAGTTCACCATGGGATCTTGATCTTGGGGGCTTGATCATCCCTCTTGATTGATGTCATCTCATCTTACTAGCATGAATACATTGGATCCCTCTCAATATGCATGACTAAGCTACTTTAGTGTGAGTTTGAAGCAAGTTCATCCTCTCACTAAAGTGGGGTCTAAATGTGTTGCCAAAAAGTGTAGCCTTTGACATTTTTTCACTCATTTTGGCCTTTTTCCCTTGGATTTTGGCCTGTTTTGCATTGATTCAGTCTTGAATGCTTGCAATTCAACAATATTCTAACGGTGTTTTACTAAGGTATTGTGAAGTGTTGTAACACATATTCCCACTTTTCTAAGACCCTTTCAACACAATTAACCTAAACAACCCCTTTTTACCCCTTTCCAATCCTTGTGACAAAGTGTTGTAAAGTGTTGTAATGCATTTTCACACTTTCCTAGGCTTATCATCACTAATTTAACCATTTTCTTATGTTAATTTGTCCCCTTAATGTACTTTTAGGCATGAATTAAGTGTGTTTCAGGAGGAAAACCTAATAAACATTATTAATCACTATTTTATTCCTAACCACCACTTGAATTTTCCTAGGTGGACTAGATCACCACCTTGGGCAACCTAGTCCCTTTTGGCTTAAAATTCAAAATTAAAACATAAATCTAACGGGAATTTGCCTCCAAAACCCTAGTGTCAGCCTATCATGTGACATTTTAAAGAAATTAGGGCATAGTATGTATAAATAAGGGTTTTCACCTTCATTTCTCCCCCCACCCCCCCCTTAGCTCATTTTCATCTTCACAAGCACTCTTGCACTCAAGCTTCCCAAGCAAGCAATCAAGTACAAGGCATCTCAAGCAACCTCCATTGGAGCTAGTTCTTGCATGTTTCAAACTTCAACAACAAAGGATTTGGTGAGAATTTACATTGTTTATCATTCAAGAATCTCTCCTTTGATTTCTATTTCATTTGGGTTTAGCTACCATCAATGGGGTTTGACTAAGGAAAACCCCTAATCCCTAACCCTAACATTTTCCTTATCTTTGCATGTGTACTTACAGGTGTGTATGCAGATTTAGCAAGGTGAAAAGTGTTGGAGAAAGTACAATCATTCCATTCAAGTCACATCAAGACATCAAACCCTAAGAGGATCAAAATGACAAGTTGCAGGCCATTTTATGGAGATTTAGACATGGGCTGCTATAGAGAAGGAAAATACAAGCTGGGACCCACAGTATCAGACCCTAAATCTTTTAAAAGTACTAGGAGGACTAGGTCACCATCATTGGCGACCTTGTCCCTATACCAGGCTTGAAAAAGTGTTTTGACTTTTTTGGATACCCTTTTCTCTGAAACCCAGTTTGGTAGAATCTCTTGACAGAAGGACTAGATCGCCCATTCTGGCATAAGTGTCCCTTTGCACATTTTAGTCAGATTCTAGAACATTCTAGGGCTTCTCATCTATAACCCTCCAATCCCAGGTGCACAAGATCTGAACTTTCTAGTTTCCTTTTTGTTTACATACATTTAGGGCATATAGTTTAGCTTTCATTTAGTTTACATTTGTTTTCATTTACATTTCATAGTTAGCATTAGTTTAATTCAACCACACTTGTCACACACAACACAAACCCATCCAATCCCTTACTTTGAATGAAACGACCAAACATAACCATATCAACAAAGTGGAAAGAGTGCCATTCCTAAACGAAGAGCTTCCAGGTGAAAAACCCTAGGGGCCTAGTAAGGGGAATCATCTTTCCCTTGTTAGCATATCCATTTTTGGTGGTTCAAAATAATTTTTTTTTTTTATTAATGAGGAAGGCAACTCATCTGATGATGATGACCAGACCAATTCTAGGAATGAAGGAGAAAATGCTCTTTTCATGGCTATAGAAACTTCTGGAGAATATGCAGAAGTGAAGTCAGGAATTGATGATGATGCTAAAGTAGACCTCATGGAAGAATTGCTTTGTGCCATTAAGGAAATTAAAAGGCTAAAGAAAAGAATTGTGAAAGAAGTGATAGTTAAAGACAAATCATCTCAAAATCTTGAGAAAGTAGAGAAGATGGTAATTGACCTGAAGATTCAAGCGGAAGAGGCAAAGAGGATTGAAGAATTTTTTACTAAAATATTTCTATCAAGAGATAAAGATTGTGAAAAACTTGAAGCAAAGATTGTGTCACTAAGGAAGGATCTTGAAAAATAAAATCATAAGCTAAAATTGAAGTTTGGGAAGAGCATTGAGATCTTGGACTAGATAATAGAAAGTCAGAGATAATCACATATCAAAACTGATCTTGGTTTTACTAATATACAAAAGAAAAGCATGACCGAGTAGCCTGTGAAGCCTGTTGTTGAGATTCTGAAAGAGAATGGCTCTAAAAGTTTGAATTCTAAGCATGTTGTAGCAATTAAAGAAATCAAGGTGTTGAATGCTAGTTTCATCCGAGTGCACAGGTAGAATAGAAGATCCAAAAGATAAGATTCAAGAGGACAAGGATATAATTCCAAGTTCAATCATTGTTTTTCTGGTTATTATTTTGATTGCAATCACTTTGGTCATAAATTTTTGAATTATAGAAAGGATCCAACAAGAAGAAATAATCTTTTTAGCAAAAATACATTTACACCTTTGTATAATTTCAATATTTTTTTGTCACAAATGCAACAATTTTGGATATATTGTTAGAAAATGTAGAAGAAATTTTGTGAGTCTCCTTGAACTGGACACAAAAGGAAATAATTTAGAATGTTAGAGTAATGAAGTAGATAAGGTTTGGAAGAATAAATATAAGGAGAAAATATAAGAGAAATCCATGGTGGCTTAGACTGCATTACATTCTCAAAAGGAGAAGAATCTATGGATCATTGATAGCGAATGTTCAAGTCATATGATTAGAGACAAGAGAAAGTTCATGTAATTCAAGGAGTTTGATAGAAGAGTTGTAACCCTTGGTAATAATTGAATTGCTAAGATTATCGATAAGGGTATTTTGAATCTTGATGGAGGAAAGAAAAAAACTCATGATGTTTCAAGTATGTAGAAGGATTAATGCACAAAATTATGAGTGTAAGTCAAATGTGTGATTAAGGCTACAAGCTTTCAGTCAGTGCTAATGGTTGTGAAATCAAAAAGACCGATCTAGTGAGTTAGTTGTGAAAGGAAGAAAGATTTATAGTGATGTATATCATCTCGATGAGGTAAATGGAGAAAATTATTTTGCAATACAAAGAGAAGAGAGTTGGCTTTGTCAAAAAATATTGGGACACGCCAATTTTGATGATCTTGTGAGGATTAGTTCAAAACGAATGGTAAGAGACATGCCAAAGATTAAGAGACCTCAGTCTAATAATTGCAAGCCATGTCATTAAGGAAAACAAATAGGGACTAGATTTCCTACCAAGGAATAATCTACCAAAAAGCCATAAGACTTTATCCATACTGATCTATGTGGACCAATGAGGATAAATAAAATTTAAGGTGATAGGTATTTTATGATGCTTATTGATAATTATTCTATAATGACTTGGTCCCTATTTGTTAGTTGTGAAAGAAAGCAAGATTTATAGTGATGTATATCATCTTGGTGAGGTAAATGGACAAAATTATTTTGCAATACAAAGAGAAGAGAGTTGGCTCTGGCACAAAAGATTGGGACATATCAATTTTGATGATCTTGTGAGGATTGGTTCAAAATGAATGGTAAGAGATGTGCCAAAGATTAAGAAACCTCAGTCTAATAATTGCAAGCCATGTCATTAAGGAGAACAAATAGGGACCAGATTTCCTACCAAGGAATATTCTACCAAAAAGCCATTAGACTTGATCCATACTGATCTATGTGGACCAAAGAGGACAACGAGCATTCAAGGTGATAGGTATTTTATGATGCTTATTGATAATTATTCTATAATGACTTGGATTAGTTTTCTGAAACAAAAATCAAAAGATTTTGAGAAGTTTAAAGCATTTAAGGCTATGGTTGAGAATGAAATCGAAAGAACAATCAAGTGTCTAAGATCAGAAAGAGGTGGAGAGTTCACTTCTAATAGGTATGATTATTTTTTTCAGTTACATGGGATTCAGAGACAATTTTTTACTCCTAGAACTCTATAGAAAAATGGAGTAGCTAAGAGGAAAAACTTGACTATATAAGAGATGGATATAACAATGTTTAGTCAAGAAAATTTTCCAGATATGTATTGGATAGAAGCAGTTCATATCACAGTTTAAATTTTGAACAGAGCTCAAATAAAACCAAGGACTACCAAAACACCATATGAACTATGGAAAGGAAGTTTTACTTCAATTAGATATCTCAGAATATTTGGAAGCAAATGCTACATCAAAATAGATGAAGAAAATTTGGCTATGTTTCATTCTAGATCAGATGAAGGCATTTTTCTTGGTTATTCTATAACAAGCAAGGCATATATATGGTATAACAAAAGACTAAGAAGGATTGTGGAAATTGTTAATGTAAGTATTAATGAAAAAATGTAGTCTATTGATATTCTGGATAAAGAAGATAATGAAGATCTAATCCATAGTAGTGATGAAGACTCAGAAATTGACTTTGAGAATATAGTTACAAAGACTCTAGCTAGGTATGTTCATAAGAGCAATTCTGAAGATCAAATTATAGGAGATAAGGATAGTGGGGTTCAAACCCAGAGAAGAATTGAGAAAGAAAATGAACAAGCACACTTTTCATTACTATCAAAAATTGAACCAAGCTCCTATGTGGAGGAAAGCAAAGAGAAAAGGTTGGTTAGATTCCCTATAGGAAGAATTGACTCAAATTAAGAAAAATGAAACTTGGGAATTGGTTCCAAGACCCAAAGAAAAAAATATCATTGGCACCAAATGGATCTTTAAAAATAAGTTGAATGAAGATGGAAAATTGACTTGAAACAAGGCCAAACTTGTATCCAAAAGATATGCTAAAGTTGAGGGAATTAATTTTGAAGAGACATTTTCTCTGGTAGCAAGGTTGGAAGCAATTAGAATGTTTTAGCTTTATCAACATTCAAGAATTTCAAGGTATATCATATGTCCTTGTCAAATCTGCATTTCTCGATGGAAAATTACAAGAGGAAGTCTACATTAAGCAACCAGAAGGATTTCAATGCTCAAACAATCCAGAGTTTGTATGTAGACTAAAGAAGCCACTTTATAGACTCAAACAAGATCCTAGAGCATGGTATTCGAAATTGGATAGATATCTACAACAGTAAAGTTTTAAGAGAGGTAGAAAAGATAGTAACTTATATATAAAAATAGAAGGTGATTAATTATTGATTATTGTTGTTTATGTTGATGAAATTATGTTTGGTGGTAGTAGTGATAATATGTGCAAAGGGTTTTGAGATATAATGTAGAATGAATTTTAAATTTCAATGCTTGGTGAGTTGTCTTTCTTTCTTGGTTTATAGATCTCTCAATCAGACAAAGGTATATTTATTTATTAGAAAAAGTACATAAAGGAGATGTTGAACAAGTTTAAGATGGAAGAATGCAAATTAGTGAGCACACCTATGGTTTATGGGTGTAAATTGAGTAATTGACCTATACAAATTTTGGCCTATAGAAGTAGATTCATCATCTGATGAATTATCTTCTGTAGAACAGACTTTGTGTAGGTCAATTATTGGTAGTTTTTTGTATGTAACTACATGCACACTAGACATAACAGAAGTAGTAGGAATGGTAGCTAGATTTTAGGAAGTGCGCCTAAAGAAAATCATGTCAAAGCTATAAAAAGAATGCTCAGATAGCTAAAGGCTACAATAGATTTTGGTCTGTGTTATCCTAAGAGTGAGAAATTCACACTAATTGCATACACAAATGCAAATTGGAAAGGAAGCATAAATGATTGGAAGAGCACAAGTGGCAGATCTATAAAAAAAGTGTACATTGTAGAAGCTTCATGTCGCACTTAGATATTATGGATGAAGTAGAACCTGAAGGAGATGAAAATAGAGCTTGATGAACCTATTTTCATTCTTTCTAACAATACTAGCACTATAAATATTTCCAAATATTTGGTAATGTATTCAAGGACAAAGCATATTGCAATTAAGTATTACTTCTTGAGAGAGATTGTAGACAAAGAGGTGAAGTTGGACTATGTTGAGAATAAGGATAAAATAGAAAAAAAATTCACAAAAGCTCTTCCCAAGGAGACCTTTGAGTATCTCCAACAGAATTTGGGACTTTTTTCTCCCTCCTCTTGA
This sequence comes from Sequoiadendron giganteum, assembly GCA_007115665.2. Classification (NCBI taxonomy): domain Eukaryota; kingdom Viridiplantae; phylum Streptophyta; class Pinopsida; order Cupressales; family Cupressaceae; genus Sequoiadendron; species Sequoiadendron giganteum. Next base: position 629,593,348 of record CM021105.1, on the reverse strand, counting down.
ATCAAGAGGAAGTACAAAGAAAAGGGGATTGTTGACTTTGTATCACAAGCGTGCTTGGAAGACTTGTGAAATAGTTGCCAGATTGTACATAACACTGGGGAAGAAAGAATCTCAAAATTAAATGAGGAATGAATACAAAAGGTTTTCAAATTCTATATCCTTCAAGGGGAGTTTTGAAATTTGTCATTGATGTCAAAGGGGGAGAAATGAATCCAAAATGTTATAACTTAGGAACTCTAGACTGTATCACATAGGGGGAGTTTTGGGTTAAGTGTGTTGGTGTGTTAACAATATTTTGTTGTTTGACTTCAATGAAAAAGGTAGAGATTGTTGAACATATGTTGTCATTGAAGTCAAAGGTGTGATGTCAACAGATTCAAAGGTGCTCACTAATGTCAAAGGAGTGTTGTTAGGAGATTAGTGAGAATTAAATTTTAATTACTTTTGTCACGTCTAAGCTTTTGAAATCAAGAGGTAATTTTGTCGTAATTATATCATGTCAGAGCTTTTGAGAACAACGTGCTAGGATGAACTACACTATGAAGAAGACTATGAAATATCATGCTTGTATCAATTCATGTTGCTAGAAGTAGTTTGGTAGTGTTTTCTAAAGTATTTTGTGGATTGCTACTGATACATCATATTACACTATAACAATGTTTTTCTCTATATTCTACCACAGTTGAATGATATTACCTATGACTTGAACATAAAGTACAACTACTCATGTTGTATCAAATTCCAAGGTTTTAGAGATGGATTCTTAACAAATAGAAATTTGGAAGTAACAGAGTATTGTTAGTATTGATTGGTGATCTATGAACAACGTTTGAGTGTTTCTGCTAGAGAAGGGAAGTGTACACTAGCTAGAGGAAGCATGTGAAGATGAACTAGGACTAGGTTAAGATCTCTAAAGGAAGCGCACAACATAATGTATTATTGGAAGCAACAAATTTGATTTAGGACTGACTTGCTACACGTTTCATAAAATTTTAAATTTAGGTCCACCTTAGCCAACCTGGATAATTACGAATGGTGTTAAGGGATTCCTAGCCGACATCAAACATTTTTAATGTATTGGGATTTATATATTATGGCTATTTCAATTCATTCAATGACTAATCATCATGGTGAATGTTTGAGTGAGTGTGAACATTATTTGGGTATTGTAATGGGAGTTACTTCCCAATTATTGTGTGCCATTATCAGAAGATCATATGATGCATAAGAGAGTGTGTAAAGGAATATTAGATCAAGCACAAGCTATGTAAACAATATTGAAGATCTGCATATCATATTTTTGTAATCTAGTAGAACTAGTGTCTTACCTATTGAGTTGGTGCTTAGATTTTTGTATTGGGGATTAGTATCTCGAGTAGGTTGGTGCCTACAAATATAGTAGGGGATTGGTGTCTCCGGTAGGTTGGTGCCTACTTAATGATTGTAATTTACTCATTATTTTTGAGGCTAGATTTGGACAGTAGCTCCAAGAAACTCTTCTCACCATGGTTTTTCCCATTCTAGGTTTCCATGTATATTTGGTGTTCTTTGTGTGAATGTGTGCATATGTGTTTTCTTGATTGACACTAGCTATTTTGATGATTTAATATTCATGTTTGGAGAAGTGATTAATAGTAATTCATGTTGAATTAAAGAGTTTTAAATAGATTTGATATATTTATACACCAACCCTCTTAGTATATTGTGTTCCCTTCAATATGATATTATTATACTATCCAATTTCTATTTTAGATTAGTCCATGAAGCTAAAATGAACATCTCTCAAGTTGAGGTAAAGTTTGGGTCTATTAGAGTGTATTTCAATATTATGGGGGTAAATATAGTAATTATTTTAATAATGTTTATTTTTTGTTATGGACTATGCATTGACTACAATAACAATCTATTATGATGTAAAAATCAAATTATATCATTATAATAAGTTTCTATATTTTTTGGATAAACTATTTTGTGCTAGTGTATATACTCAATTGGGGGACAAGCTGAAAAAGGGAGGTTATTGATTGAAGAGGATTTGAGACATACTACATACCAATAGGTAGTATGCATAAATTGGTTGTACCTTGAATCTTATTATAACAATGTCACTCAAATTAGTTCCACTACCCCAAGATTTACCTTAGTGATAGGAAATAAATTGGATAAAACTACAATTGGAGAGTTTATAAAAGATCTTTAGGAAAATGTAGGCCAGCTCAAAAATTAGAGAGGATGAATAATTCTCCTATATATAAAATAATACAAATTAGGTTGGTTGTCTTCATTTTTTAATTCAAGCCAAGAATGTAAATGTTTAATCATAAATTATATTACAAATTTCCTTCATAATTATACTTATGGTTTTGTGAGTATTTCACATTTATTTGATATGTACTCATGTGAGAAAGTTGTTCTTCAAAGAGGTGGTTAAATTAAATGACTTATACATGAATGTTATGGCTGATAGAGAGAGTAGATTTTTCAGTGTTCTTTGGTAGGAGTTGCATAATTTAATTAGTAAAGGGATCTAGGTTATATATGCGATATAGTATGATTCAACATAATGGAACAAACTTTTTGAGCATCACAATTTACAATTGCATGATGGAAAGGAAATTTGGGAGGGGAGACTTGTCATGTCCCCTTTCAAATAAATTTAATTTGAATAAATTAATAGCCCATCCCTATTTTCCTAGGCTAAGAAGAAATTATTATGGAAAATATTTTATTTAATATTTTAAATTGTATTCCTAAAAATTACAGACAAATTATTCACTGAAAATAATTTATTTATTAACGCAAGGTAGCATGCGGTTTGGATGAGATTCATTTGTAACTACTAGGAGCCATTTTAATATAATTAATGAAAAGCTATAACAATAATCTATGACAACTTGGATTTCTAACAAGTTTTGCATGTAACCAACAGTTATAAGTGATGGGTTAGTTTGGCATACATGTTGAGTGGAAATTTTAAATATATATATTATTTAATAATTTCCCTCTAAAATGGGGTTTTTGTTTTTGGGGGCTTTTAAATATTATGCTTGCAACTTTCAAAGGATCAATTTTCTAGTTCAACTTTTCTAATTTGCATGTACGAACTCAATGTTCTACAATCATCATTTGTAGATGAAAACCCATAGAGTATTGTAGCTTGTTGATGAAACCCATAAGTTTTAAGGGTCAAAGGATGAAATCCCTTTGATTCAAGAGAGAATACTTATCCAAGGAGTGCATCAAAGCTTCATGGGGTTTTAGTTTTAACTAGTTTTTGGTGTGTTTTTTTGCAGGTGTTGGATTACAATTTGGTTTCATTATTATGTAGTTATTTCTTAGTTGTGTGGATTTTTTTTGATGATTAATTCATGTCTTTTCATATTTACCAAGAGTTTGAGCAAAAATATTTCAACTAAGTTTTGTTTGACAGTTCTCAAGTGAAATGCCCGGTGATTATGGGTATATTATCTAATAGATTTTGGATATGCTATTCTAGATTTGTATTATCTATTATGTGGAAAAGAAAATCTTTTGTTTCCAACATATTGGATCATTTTTTTATATCTTTCTTTTATTCTTTGTGGGTGAAATTTTGGCAATGTAGTATTGAAATGTGAAACATGAATAATTCACTTGATTTGTGTAGAGTTTGTTATTTAAGTTCCATATTTGTTGTTATTTTTTCTATTTGTATGTTAACTATTATAATAGTCCACATGTAAAAAACATAAGTATATGACATATAAGTTACAAGAGTTTTGGGCTCTTTTAGTGTATCAAGTGTTGATTAGTTGGTTTGATTTTAATGATTCTTATGAAATCTGTGAAAGTTGATCATTATCATTGTATTATCTAAAAATTAATATTAAAATTTCAATTGTCTTATTACATTTAATTGATGAGGGTTGGAATTTTTTTTCTTGTGAACTTCAGTTATTGTGGTTTTGCATTGGAGTTTGAATGGCATGAGATGATTAGTTATACACCTATGTTAGATTTGGGTGAGGCTAAAGATATATTATTATTGGATATAGTGTATTAATATTGTTTCTCTTTGATGATGCTTTAGATGAAAGAATAAGGAGCCTACAACTTAGTTGAATGCAAATTTAACATGGAAAATTTTATGAGATTATTCTTGGATAGTCATTGTGGATTTTGTCCTACAAGAGCAATCTCATTCCCACCCTTGGTCATCTTAGTGGTGAACCATCTGATAGGTGTTGAAAGTATGGGGTGTTTTCATCGATGTCAACTAGTTGGTCATTGGTTGGTGTTGTCATTGATGTCAACTATGTATAGAGGAAGTTGGTTATTGGCTGTATATGTCAAGGATATTGAGAAAATTTTAATATGGAAGGTTTGTTGTTTGTGCATGTATAGTTGAGATGTTGAAGAAATTTTGTGAGTACATGGAGTTATCCTTATGTTGCTATGTTTGAAAGGGTGTTAGGGTGAAGAAGTGTTCTGAAATGATGTCTCTAGTACTTGGTCTCCAAGTGCTTTTGAGAAAATATGATAAATAGAGAAAGCAATGTCTTGCAGGTATTTAATGTATGCTTTGAGACTTGATCTATGTTTCTTCTATGTTGATTCTATGCTTGTGCAGATTTGAGGTATTTTTCATGGCTGTTGGTAGTTGCTACATTCATAATTTGGGCTTTTGGATCATAATATAGTGCGAGATATTTTCACCAGTGTGTGAACTAGTTGTTTAGTGATGTTCTTTGTTGTCTGGGAGAAATGTTTTTGATCTACGTTTGTTCGCTATGTGGATTCAGGTTGTGCAGATTTGAGAAGATGTTGATAATGACTTTATCTTTCTATATTCAAGGGTTTACTTGATTTGGTATAGAACAGTGTAAGTTTCATTTATCAGTATGCAAATAAGGGTTATCAATTGTCCTGAATTGAAGTAATTGTTGATGCAAACTTTTATGAAGTATTTGATGAATCTTATATAGTTCATGGAGTGTTTTGGATTGATTTCAAGTGAATTATGTACTTTGGAACTTTCAGCTTGATCTAAGGTAGCGTGTACTAAATCTTTATGGTGTTTTACACAGGTGTTAGCCGACCTTGTGTTTAACACTACTTGCGAGACTTGTGAAAGTGTGTTGAAGTATGTATGGATCTATTTTGGTCCTAATTAAGGATTTATGTAGGTCACCTTTCATTCCTATCCATTGTGAGAATGTTTAGGTGCCAAACTATTTCAGATTTGAATGTATAACAACTAGTGGTGGATATTGGAGAAAGTTTTTAAAGAAGAGGATGATATAAATATGCATGGTGTTGATGCAAGAGTGGGGATAAAGAGTAAGAATCAAGATAGATGTGAGATTGTTGCGAGGGAAGTGTAATGTGATGCCAATTTAAGCAGAGTAGTGTGAATTTCATGTTAGGGTTCTGAAAGCAGTGAGCTGGAGGTATTTGATATCTTTCATGTGAGACTGTGGAAAGATGATCAAAAGAGCATATTATGTCAATGAAGATGCTGGCATTTCTGATGATGAGTCTGATTATGGAGATTTGATGATAATGAATGCTTGTTCCAGGCTTTAGAAGATGAATATACTCCTAAAATATGTGTGAAGGAATGTTCTCTAGATGTTGTCTCTCAAAGTTGCACCCTTGCTAAGTTGCAGAACTCAACATTTTGGAGAAACATTGGAAAATTCCTAGGTTGTGGGTTACCTAAACTTGGAATGGACCTCTAGAGAAGGTTGGATCCTAAGGTACTTACCTAAACTACTTGTTGACAATGATTTCACCTGCATCAACAGTGTCGAATAAAAAACTCCATAGATAGATTGTGAAGAAGCCTATTCTTCTTGAAAGATATGGAACAAGAAAATCTCGAAAGGGGAATCTACCTAAACAGAAAAATCAAGATCAAATCAATTCAATCCCAAGTCTTTGGTAATCAGGTCATGATCATACTAGGTTTGCTTCAAGGTTTGATGTGAATTTGTTCTTAATCTCAAAGGGAATATATTTGTAAATTTTGAATTTTTTCTTGGATACTAAGTTTTCAATTTGGGTCTTGAGAATAATTATCATGAAATCAAAAGATTTGAAATAATATTTCATGAACATCCATAATTTCATTTTCTATCACTTAAGTAGATTTAGCTTTAAGCATTCAACAATTTTTATGTAAAACGAAAGATTTTCAATAAATTTCCATTCATTCATCTATTTTTTGAAACATTTTCATGGAATTTAAACATCTATTCTAAAATACAGCATAAAAATATTGAAATTAATAGGTCCTCTCAGTTATTCTCCACATATACCCCTAAAAATTAATTAAATTAAATTAAATCAAACCACTTTATACTTCACCATATTGCTTGAAAACTACATACAAAATGATGTGAGCTTTTAAAGAGAGGGTTCCATTTGGACACCGAGTAGTTTTTGTATACACCCTTAAACGAGGCAATATACAAGCTTGTTTAGTGGAACTAACAAAACCGGCTACAAAAGATTCATGAGATAGGTAGCTATCAAATTTGCTCTGATATTAATTAACGTCTATGTGCATACAAGTTTTTAGTCTAGAATGATTCAGAAAACAAGGAAAAAGAACAAAACTTAAAGAAGTTTTGGCTCTTCCGACATCCATAAATTCTGAACTTAAAATAAAAAAAGATATCCGTTGGACTTTTATAGAACACAAAGCACAAAAAAGATAAAACAAATACATGAGAGAAAATCCAAGGGATGAATCACATCAAGTCACATGGAAGAAAAGTGATTGACCAAGAAATTACAATCAAAGTCTTTGAGGATTGACTTCAATTGTTCATTGAAGCTCTCCGGGTTCCGATCTTTATTATTGTGAGGATAATAACTTGAATTAGGCTAGCGTGTTGGAACTTCCCATACATTTAGAATGATATCATTATTACTTTTGTTCCAACACTTGGTCTTGCTTCAGATATGCTACTCTCTGGAATGGGTTTACCCAAAGATGGGCATTTTCTTCCACCGCATGTAAAATACCAGGATCTCCAGCATTTCGGTGGACTCAAAGCCTTCGTCATTATAGATTTACAGAGAAAGTAATCTGATCTAGAAATGATTCTATCCCTGATTCAAATTTGCGTGACCGTCCATACCCGAACTTTGCATCACAATCTATATTTCCTGCAATCACAAATTTCACATATTAAATCCCTTTAAAGAAAAAACATTTATAAACATCTCATGTAAATAAAACCATTAATCAAATATTATAACATTAATCTCCATAAATAACATGCTTTCCAAAGCGTATCAAAAATTATTGTATGATTATCTTCTACATATATATACCAGATTACCGGACTATCGGGCTTATTAGATAATCACAAAATTTCAAAACCTTATTCAATCGGAACCTGGTACTTGGTACTCGGTATTCAACTTTACCCACAAATTTCTTCGGACTTCGGTTTCACTGGACTTCCATCTATCCTGGGCTTCCATCATTGAATCGGAACACATGAATTACCTTCTTTATAATGTTTTCACCTTTCAAACATCCCCGATTTTTGGTATTTAACAACCAAAACACTTCACTACAAAACATTCTTTTAAATTAAAAATTTCTTTTACCTTTCCTTTTTCGGTGATCTTACAAATAACTAGCTCATACCATAAGAGTAAAAAAATAATACATTGGGTCCCCAAGCCTTACAGTCTTGGGGTCTTTTGTGAGACCACACAACAACTTGTAACCAATAAAACCAAATTTAAACAAAATTTGAGAAATTAAATCATCTATTGTAAATCAAAATTTATACATATTTTAAAACAATAACCCTTACCTTTACCTAGATTCTAGGATAAAGAAGTAAAATTTTCCCCAAACATCCGTGTATGCTCTGATTTATTCCAATTTTTGGAACTCAGTAAAAATAATGAGTTCATTACATTGAACTACATAATATGATAATCCTCTAAATCCAACCAAGGATAGAGCCTTGCTTCCATTCAAGCGTCCATAGCCCCGACAAGGTTGTCTCTGTAATTCCCCCAAACATAGATCTACTTATTGATGGTGAAAATGACACAAACAACATGTAAACATAATATTTCTACTCTATTTCTCCTGAAAAAGAAAGACAACGTATAGTGGCCTAACTCCCAAGATCCTGGTAGTTGGTTCTCAACTATCTGGTGTCACTCAATTGGTCCATGCAACTATAATATTCAAGGGTCCTGTGCTGGTAACAAAGAATACAAGCAATGACTCATTCACCGAACTGTTCTTGATAAATAAAGGGGGGTTTTAAACAAAAGAAAAAGATAAATCAGGGCGTACAACAGTAAACATGAATAAAAATTATATAATATCCGGACATATATCTTCAACAACAAATGTTCTTCCAACAGATCACAAAAACCATAGCATGATGCAATTTACAAAATAGTCCATACTATTGCATGCATCTAAGGTGCTTAATTTAACATCACAATCCCATATCATCAAAACTTCAAAGATTCAAATCAATACTTCTCATTCGTTGCCAAGACCATAGATCAACAGACTTGAATAAACTCAATTCACAGATAATCTAATGAAATAATCCTTAAATCCGGCTTCTTCTAATGATTTTCATCACATAAGAAACATTCATGCTTCAACACAATCACTAGCATATAGATAGATTATAATTCATCAAACTTATCAAATAAAACTCCATTCTAACACCATATTGTGTAACAAGAAAACCTGTAATTTTATTCAAATGTAACTAAAACATAACAAAGTATCTCTACAAAACTATAAAATTCTATCTCCTACTATCAGGTGGCCAATTCTATTCTCTATTAGCCGACCTTTACAAAATGATACCCCATGGGTATTTATAGATGTACAAAAATTCGAAATCCCTTCCATCTTAAGCTGAATCCACCTTTTTAGGAAACTAAAGCTTTCTTGGAAACTCAGATCAATTACTGCAATAACTATGACAGCAATAACTACCTCCAACTCTTCAAACTGTTAATTCAAATCCTTAACAGAATCTTGGACCTCAATTTTATGCTTGTATAAAAAGTCTGATCTAAACCGGAGTATACGAGAAGTCTTTTCCAAGAAATCTTTATTGTCTTCTTCAAGTATTGACTGTTCTAGAAGAGTAGTCTTAGGCAATTTATTAACTTCCTTCAATTTTTGACTGTGTCCCTTGTACTCATCCTCCTGTTTTTCCAATGCTTTAACATATTGATTCATTTCTTCTATCAATTCTTCTGTCATTTTATGAACCTTAAAACTATTAACCAACACTTCACCTATTTCTTAATTCAATTTATCAACCCACCTATCCAACATTTCTTCCTTGCCCCTTACTTGTACCAAATAATCTACTTCTTTCTTACTCAACAAAATTGGGGTCTCAATAGTGGCAACCTGTTGTGACCTCGGAGCAGAAACACTTTTCAAGAAAACATGCAACTGATCTAACTGAGCCTTAAGCTCATCTTTCATTTGTTTATCCTTCAACATCCTTGACTTGGTTGATGACGCTACCACATTAATTAAATTCATTTGTTGATCTCTGCTGGGTCTTCCCAAGTTAACCGTACCCAATTGATAATCAGTCAATTGCATGTCTCCTACATCCTTGTCTATCATTGCTATGGCACATTCAACAACAATCTCTCCCTTGTCGGTGAGCTTGGTGGAATGTAGGATCTTGGCCTTCTTCTTGGGCCTTTCCTTTTCAATTTCCTTCATCATGTCCTCCCTATTGAGAGGTTGTGAAGGTGTCACCGATCTCTTCTAAAGATCTAATTTTAACCAAGTGGGAGCACTTAGAGTAGTGGTCATTATAGTCAAGGAAGAAGCAGTAGTAGTAGAGGGATGTGGCATATCTACTCTAGGTTGATAATCAACCCTACATACCTCTTGTTGTTCTTGCTCCACATGCATCTATACAAGATTTTCAGCTTCCTCCCTATCCTTCTATTCTTGTATCCTCTTGTCTTCTTCTTCCTTTTTCAATCTTTCTTCTTCTAATCTCTTCTTCTCCAACTCCTAGTTTCTCTCTTCTTCCAATGCCTTGAGTTTATCAGCATCTTCTTTTTCCTTTTGCAGCTTCTTGGTCAACTCCTCAGCATCCTTTTCCTTTTGCACCCGTTCCACTTCCTCTTTTTCTTTATAAGCCTCTTCAACAAGCTTTAATTTGGCTACAAGAACCTCTCTCTCTCTTCATTTCTTTGCCTTTTCTTCCTCAAGATCATGAATTTTTTGTAGTAGCTTCAGTTTATCATTCTCTTCCTTGATCTTGAGCTCCTGCTCCTTTTTCCTTTACTGCTTTTCTATTTCATCTGCTCTTTGTTTGGCTTCTACCTGTTGCTGCTGAAGTATGGCATCAGCTTGTACCTTAGCATCAACCGCCTTTTGTTTCTCCATTGCTGCAACAAGTGCTTGAGCCTCGATAGTCTTCCTTGCCTCCTCAAATAATACCCATTGATCTTGCTGTGTCAATACCTACTCAGTATCCTCCTCCAAAGGCATATTTTCTTGCACATCCCTTTCTGACAAAGTCTCATTCGAGTCTGTTCCAATATCATGAATCTCTACCTCCACTCCTTTTCCCTTTATAGATTCAGCTGTGTCATAAAGTGTTCCCTTAGGCACCTCTTCACTTTGCTGCTTTGCAAGTGGGACTTGAGTAGAGGACTCACCTATTGCTAGTGTTCGACCTACGGATCCTGTTTGAACCCCTTCCTCTTGTGCCTCCAGTTCATCTTGAGCAGATGCCTCAAGCTCAATCTCTTCAATGTATGGTGGGAAGAACTCCAAAGGCTCCTTGCATGGCAGCTTTCTTTTGATTCTTTTGTATCCTTTCCCCTTCTTAGGAGCTAATCTCGGAGGAGTCTTGGGTTTGAGCATAGCCCATTGAATGCTCCTATCCAAGACTGCTCGCCCTATCTGCTTGATATCAATAGTTTCCTCACTATCCCAATCAACTAGATCCAAATTTTTAGTCTCAATGTTTAAAGCTTCATATGATGGATCTAATACAATTCCATCATCCACCACTGTGTTAGGAATGCCATCTTTGATTCCAAATTCTACCATGAGTGCCATAGGCAACCTTTCATAATTCCTTTTCCTTAGGTCATACTCATCTTGCAAATATCTCCAAAAATCCTGTAATAGGTAGAAATGCTTATCAAAGACATAAGCTAATAAAGCATTCATTTTCTTCTTGGGATCAAAATGCTCCCGGGCAATGTACAAACCTATCTTTAAATGTATCAATTCACTACATACTACCTTAGCTCCCACAAGGTGTGGGCATTTGTATTCTCCCAACTGCATGGGAAACTTATGGCAGCCTGTCTTGTGCTTTAAAGAAAATCAAGCGTTAACCCCTAGAGCTTTATAAACAAATTCCATCAGCAGCACCCGGTTGCTGTAACACCTTGGCAATAAGTGGGGGTGACCCTCAAATCTAGCCAGCCTGAAGTATGTGAACCTGGGGTATTGAATGTACCAACATCCCCATTCTATAATAAAAGCCATAGCCTCTTGGCTCAATCTATATCCTGCATCTCCATTGAGCTGGTTAATGATCACATATAAGAATGCATCATTAACCCTTCTGAATTGAGTTTCAACAACCTGTAGGGATGGTTGGTTATAGTGATTCCATACTTTCTTCTACCCATTAGCTTCTCCCAATACACCCACTCTGTTTAGACCTGGAAAGATACCTACTCTTGCTGCTGCATAAACAACATAAGAGGTCATGAAAAAGCATTTAGTTTCCTTAATTATGGTCAATTGATCATGAATGGCATCTGAGACAATCATCGGCCAATCAAACTGTTGGGTGCCATTAAAGATTATCTGGATGAAGGGAAACATCCACTCCTTGAAATGAAAGGCATCTCTCTTCCCAAAGGCCCTAGACAACATCATTATTAGATCTGATACTTCTTTATAAAAATCTGCCCTCTTTGGTTGGTCTGAGAGCTTGGTTAGAGACTTCTTCTCTATTCTTAACCACTTTTTGTTCAATTGAGCCTTGTTGGCCTCCTTGTGTTTTCCATATATATCTAGAGCACCTGCCTCATTTAACTGCACCAAGTTCTTTGGATCAGGGACATTAAACATATGCTGGAACATTTGAGGAGTTAGATCAATAAAACATTATCTTGTTAATCCATGCATTGTCTGGTAGCAGGATTGTAAGCTCTTGCAACTGTCATGATTAACTTCGGGCACTGGACTAATAGAGGAAACAAGGTGATGTGAGCCAATCTGGAATCCACTCTTCTTTTAGTTCTTCCTGTCATATCTTCAGTAAATGTTTCAGCATGTAACTCCTCAAAATTGTATTGGCCCAGATTGGTGTCAGTTATATCAGACCAATCTGATTCTACTTTGCTTGCAATGGCAACAGGAATTTTTTGGTTATACCTCAAGGTATAAGGTAACTTTTCTGGCTTGATCTTCTTTGGTTTAGCAATAGCCTTTGAAGTTTCCGTAGGCTGGTTCCTTTGGGTAACTTCTCCTGATGTTCCTGACATTCTTTAGTTTTCTTGCAACAAAACCTCTAATTAGATCCTTGGATATCACAAAACATAGTTTAAAACCTTTACCTTTCATATACGTATCGGAGGCAGAACCAGATAGAAAAAATTCTAAACATTCTCTCCTTTTAACATACTGGCAGGTTCGGAGCCAAAACAAGCATTGAAATTACACTAACAAGAAGCGGGACCAGAGTCGGAACTGAAAAGGTAACTAGAATCGGAACTAGAATGGAAACTAATTTGTTTTCTTTTAGATTTTCTAATTTCACATTCAGTTCCGGTTCTGCTTCCACCTATTTTATCGTTATTTTGAAAAGGATGCTTCATACTCCAAGCGGAGTTGGAGACGGGATAAAAAAATGAATTGACCCTAATCATAAAACACGTTCAGAGTCTAAATCAATTCCGATTCTGCTTCTGCCCATAATGACCATGATGACATAAAGGATTTTAATAGTTTGATAGATAACTTCATGATTCAAAGACTTAGGCCATATTAAAATGAAAGGGGCTTAAACATAACTTGATAAGACCATCCCCATATGACCGTGAGGCAACTATACTTTTAGGGCATCATATTTAAATTAAAACGCGAACACATAAATGTATTAAGAAACCCTAAAACCCTCGATTACAAAGTAGGGTACAAATTTGACCCCTTCTAAATTAACCAAACTGAATGCACAATAGATCTCTAAGTAAAAACAACCATCTACTAAACCCTTCTCACTATAAAAACTGAATTTAACCTATGCATTTAAAAAAATAGGGCACCACGACTCAGTCATGGCTAAAATGTGAAAATGACCGTGTTGAAACAAACAAACAAGAAACAAAACGATAAAAGCAAATGAAAACCAAGAAAAACCTAACAACAATGAAACAAACCAAAACATACGAACTCACAGAGGAATTCACACGAAACCAACAATCCAAGAAGAACAGAAATAGAGAACGCGAAACTAAAAAGAAGAATGAGAATAGAAAACCCTACCTCGAACACAAATAAATAGGTTAACTTCCTAAAGCAATCTATAAGCAACTGTCTCTCCTTCAATTGATTCACTCGCACAAAAGCTTCACTGCAACTCTACTTCACTCCTTGATATCTTAACAATAATAATGATAACTATGCGTTAATCCCTAATGAAGGCAAAAAATTGGAGTTTCACGCATGCATGGCACCTGTAATTAATGCCATCAATGTGGAAGAGCGGAGTCGAAACTGCAGAGAAACTAGCACATCATTGTTGTGCGACTTCAGTAAAATTCAACGACAAAAACTGGCGGGAGTAGAATCAAAATGAAAACTGATTTGGAAACTTGAGTAATTTCCCAACTTGGTTCCCATTCTGGGTCTGGTTCCGCCGACAAAGATAAAAGCGAAACAAAATGATAAAACAAAACAAAAAGACTGAAACAAGAAAACCTAACATAAAAACCTAGTCTAAAATGAAAGACCAAAACGCGGAGGCGGATTGAGATTTGATTTTGAAACTTTGAATGAAAAATGACTTAACTTCCTTTCCGGCTCCGGCTCCGATAAAGACAAAACAACCATGAAGAAAAAAAAGACTATCGGGATGGGAATTGGAACAAGTTCAAAAAGAAGATTCAAAACCTGATTCGGTTCCGATTCGAGTTCCGATAGAGAAACAAAAGAAAAACAAAGTGTTGAAAAAGCAAGACTCCAAACTTTGTTTGAAAAACAACTAAGGACAAAAAAATAAAGGGGGACCCATTTTGACCAAGGCAAAAGATGGGGTGGTTATGCAAGGCATAACAAATGGCGACTTGGTTGGGAAAATGGTTTACCCATTTTCAAGACACCCAAGAAAATTTCAGTCACCCAAAAACTACTTGGCTTATGAGACACATTAACTTGAATAAGATCATATATAAATAGGATAGGCTTGAGTTGGAATCTCAGATGTATGTGCTCATGAGTTATTTATGAAACTGAGTGTGTGCATATATTTTTGCATCATTCTTTATAGATACTTTCTCTTCTTTGAACAACTATACCTAAGATTCAAGCTACATAGGTTGAGTCTTTAAACTATCGTGCAATAAAATCCTGGGAATTGCTTCGCTGCCAAATAGGCATCCATAGCCCCGACGGAGATACCTCTAGTTCTCTCAAAGCATTGCTCTACTACCAGCCAGGCGTCCATAGCCCCGATAGAGATACTTGATTACCCACTTGATATTGAGCTTGCATTTTCTTTCTTTCTTTTCATTCTCTTTTTTTTTTTTACTTCACTTGTGGAAATATTTTATGCACCTTCCTCAATATTCAGATTCAATGAATCTTAAATGTGGGTTGAGAACTACAATGGATTTCATGATATTCTTGGAATCGAATTTTTCACTTAAATCAAAGGTAGAGCCACTCTAAAACAGATAGGCATTTAATAATGCATATGTTTTATCTAATTTGGTGACAAATTTTCGATCATAATTCATGAGATATTCATAATGTATTTGCTATCCTTAAATAAATTTTTCCAATCAAAGTTAGAATGATCATAAGACATAAGTTTTAGAACAAAATCCTTTTCAATGATGACGATGAAAATACATAAACCAATTTCTCTCCTAGTACCAGTAGCATACTTTGAATAACA
The DNA here is from genome assembly GCA_007115665.2 of Sequoiadendron giganteum. NCBI lineage: Eukaryota > Viridiplantae > Streptophyta > Pinopsida > Cupressales > Cupressaceae > Sequoiadendron > Sequoiadendron giganteum. The sequence continues at coordinate 629,578,175 of CM021105.1, read as the reverse complement.
ACCCCCAAATCTTGAGATGGACAAAAATGAAGATCCCCAATGAAACAAGACACAACAAACAAACAAAAACAAAAGCAAGAACCAAAATAAACAAAGAAAGAAAACAAAAACAAAGAAAAAAAAAGAAAAACAAAAACCTAACTAGAAAATAAAGAAATAATTACATATGATACGGTATAATACATTCTTTTCTTTTAAATATCAGACCTTTCATGCACCAAAATAGTGCTTGAGAAACTGACCATTAACTGGTAATGGAACAGGTTCTCCTGTTAAGGTACTCAAATGAAAAGCATTCTCGCCTAGTATCTTAGCCACTTGATAAGGACCTAACCAAAGCCTATCAAACTTCTGGTGATCTCCTTTATTTTTTCTGGCTTTGTCCTATTGCAATACAAGATCTGATATCCTAAAATCTTTTATCTTGGCTCTTTTGTCAAACCAGCATTTGATAACAGCTTGATGTTTAGAAAATTGTTGTAAAGTAGCATCTCTTTGCTCTTCCATATTAAGCAAATTAAGTAATCTAACTTCGATCCTATCATCTTTGGAATAAAATTCCTTCATAAACTTCAGAAAAGGTATTTGTAAATAGATCGGGAAGACTGGGTCTTGACCATAGACTAACTTAAAAGGTGAATTTCCTAAGCTTCCTTGATTCTGGCTCGATCTTCCCATAGGGAAAATCTCAACTGGGTGTGCCAATCCCTAGGATTGCTCTCTAACAATTTTCTTATTACTTCCAACAATTTTTTATTTGTAGACTCAGCCACTCCATTTCCCTGAGGGTAATAATTGGAAGAATATTTCAAAACAATTTTATGCTCATATGCCCATGAAATAAATTTAGCAGAAGAAAAAGCAAGGCCATTATCACATACCAGAGCAAATGGAACTCCAAACCTGGTTGTGATATTCTCAGTCAGAAATTTGATGACCACCTCCGTGGTGCTATTTTTGTAGGGCTGAGCCTCCATCCAACGTGTACAGTAGTCAGTTGCAGTCAAGATGAACTTATGACTTGCAGGAGAATTAGGATTAATTACACCTACAAAATCAAGTGCCCATTGAGAAAATGGCCTTACCTCATATACTGGTTGCAAAGGCATTGCAGGATTTCTTTCCCTGGGTGCAGATGTTTGGCATACATGACAAGTTCTGACATGTTGATGTGCATCTCAAAATACATAAGGCCAATAATAGCCTGATCTAAGAATCTGATGATCCGAAGCATCAACAGACCCATGCCTTGTTCCATGTCTTCCATGAAACTCAGAAATGGCATGCCTGGCCTCTTGCTGATCCAAACAACATAGGTAAATCCCTAAAATTATTTTTGTAGATGGATCCCCCTTTAAGCATGTAGTGAGCACTCTTCATCCTTAATGCTCTCCTCTGAGTAGCATTCATTCCTTCTGGACATCTGTTATTGACGAGGAAGAAAATTAAATTTGTATACCAGGGATCCTTAGTAAATGATTGGATAGTGTACTGTTGACAAGTAATGTTTTTGTCCACTTTTGCCATCGTTTTTGACAAACCTTGGCCTTGAACGAGTTTCATCGGGTGAATTTCTAAGTCAAATTCTTGTAATATGGCCATCCATTTCCCTCTTCGCTCTCCTAATTCACTTTGCATTAGAAGAGACTTCACAGCCGGATCTGGAACTATGGCCAATACTTGTCTTCGAAGTATGTAATGCCTGAACTTCTTTACTGCTCGTACTAAGGCAAAGGATTGTTTCTCCAATGGTGGGTATCTCACTTCTGCATTCTTAAATGGAGAGCTCATAAAGGCAATAGGTCTATACTCTCTCTCTCCTCTTCGTTGTGTCAACACAGCTGCACATGAATGGTCAAATGCAAAAGAATAGATATAAAAAGGTTTTAGATAATATGGGCTTATCAAAACTAGTGCCTCAGATATAGACTGTTTAATGTGCAAGAAAACAGACTTAGCCTCATTACTCCACTCAATTTTTGCATATTTCTTCATCATTTCATTAAGAGGTTTGGAAATCTCCGCAAACCCTGTTATAAATTTTTTAACAAAATTGATCCTTCCAAAGAAAGATCTCATTTCTTTCTTGCTGCTTGGCCTTGTCAACTTTAAGATGGCCTCTACTCGATCATGATCTATAGATATCCCCTCCTCTGATATAATGTGACCTAAGAGTTTCCCTTCAGAGACTCCAAACACACACTTCTTCGGGTTGAGAGAGACACCATAGCTTATACATTTCTTTAGAACTTTTTCCAGATTAGCAGCATGGTCTTCTCTATTCTTAGAGAATATGGTTGAATCATCGACATAAATGATTATACACTTTCCTATCAAGTCTTTGAAAGCTACATCCATTTCCCTTTGAAAGGTAGCTCCAACATTGATGAGACCAAAAGGCATTCTCCTGTAGGTAAATGTGCCCCATTTAGTGGTGAAAGTAGTCTTCATCCTATCCTCATGACTGACAAGGACCTGATTGTATCCAGAATAACCATCCAAGAATGACATCATCTGGGATCCATTAATCTTTTGTAATACTTCATCAAGAGAAGGTAATGGATAATTATCCTTCTCAGAGGCCTTGTTTAGATTCCTAAAATCCACACATAATCTGATCTCACCATTCTTTTTACGTACAGGAACTAGATTTGCCACCCAAGTAGAATGTCTAACAGGAAAAATTATTCTTGCAGCCAAAAGCTTTTGCACCTCTCTCTAGATCAGGGGCTCAATTAAAGCATTGACCGGGCATTGTTTCTAATGAAAAGGCTTGGCTTCTGGCTTGAGAGGTATAGTATGTGTGATCACCGATGTGTCAAAGGTTTTCAAGTCATCATAACTCCAAGCAATATCTTCAATTTTTTTCTCTAGAACCTTGACAATCTTGTCCTTAATTTCTTGAGGACAAGTCTTTCCTATAAGAACATTTCTTTCAGGGCTTGAGTGAGTCAAATTAATAGATTCATACTTCCCTCCATCACTCTCTATAGGCACCCTTTGATGAGCTCGTGGGTCTGAGTCAAATATTATTTCTAAAGCCACCATCCCCTTTGGAATGTTATTGCTCTTTAAATCCAATATCCCTTCTGGATTATTATTCTCTGGATCCCAGTCTCCCTGATCTCTTTCAGATTCATCTATTATCTGCCCTTCAAAAACATCAAAACTTGCCAAAAAGGCCAATATATGTTGATCATCATCAAATACTTGAAAGTGTGACATTATCAGGAACAATTGGAACTAAAATCAACTCAACTGAAAATATTTTTAGATTAGAGTCCTGCATGGGTTCCAAAGTACTAGTAGCAACAGCAAGAGCATCTGCAATTTGATTAGCTTCCCTTGGGATCAGAGTAATCCCAAAAGCATCGAAGTCTTCAATTAAGTTCCAGACTCTGTTTCTGTATGCAACCAATATTTTGTTGTGACATGTATACTGGCTATGTACCTATTTTACAATCACTTCAGAATCCCTCATAACTGTGACAACAGTGACCTTTTTATGAGAAAACATAAGCCCACGAGCAAGGGATTCATACTCAACTACGTTGTTTGTGCAACCAAACTGTAGTCTATAAGAGGCAAAGTAAGTCTTTCCTTTCGGATTGGTTAGTTCAATACCTGCTCCACTCCCTGCTTTAGATTTGGAACCATCAAATTTAAGAGTCCACAATTGGTCTTTGGCTGGGAGCTCTTTCTTTTTAGGGATAAGGGGTGATGACTTACTTGGGATGTGTGACGGCTCAGATTTTTGCTGATCATAAAAAATTAACTTGGGACAAGACTCACTTGAAGGGTTTTCTATGTTTTCAGCTTGCTCATCAATCACTTTCTGAATGACTTCTTGAGTTATATTGCAATCTAATTCATCTTTCATCAATGCCTTGGGCATTGGTAGAGCATTTGGGGTGGGTGTATTGAAAAGGAACTGAGATACTTCCATTTCTTCTTGAATTTTAGAAATTAAAACCTGAGTCTGCTCTACTGGTGAGGAATCTTCTTTTTGAGAAAGACTGACACGAGTAAGAATGGTAGCATCCTTAACTTTGAAAAAAACACTCATTAATGGGGGCCTTGGGTTCCTCTTGATATATTTGTTGAGGCTGATCTACATGACTTAGAATATCTAGGCATGATTGACATGTTAACTCCGAATGATTGTGATAATGAATCCTACACCAATTAGGAAGCAACAAACTACTCAAATCAGTTTCTCCTCCTAATACCAGCCTATCTTGTTGCAATTTTTTTATTAGAACCTGCTGGTTGATGCAGATCATTGGGTCACTGTGTTCTAAGGGCAAGGTATCCTCAGGACTGACTACAGATAAAGTAAGGACTTCCTCTTGTTTGTAAACTCCTATCTTATTCTCAAAATATGCTACTTCATTTGAAGCATCATATTCTGTAATCATATGCTTGAGCCTTGGTTCACTCTCAATCCTTATCTGTGTTGGTAATCCCTTCCATGGTAACCACATGTGAGAGAAATCCAGTGATAAATATCCCCCAATACTTTTCATTAGCTCCCGACTTAGGAGCATACCATATGTTTCTGGGATGTCCGCCACTTGGATATCTATGTAAGTTTGGATCCTTGGATCTGATCCAACCTACACATGCATGTTCTTTAATTCACCTACAACATTGACCTCTATTTTGTCTAACTGGATCACTTTCTTATTGCTTAGGATAGGACTTAATCCTAACTTCTTGCATATTGAAAAGGGCATAACATTACCCGATGCTCCAGAGTCCAATAAACAGTTGTAAAAATTCTTTCCAAAAATCCTTAAACTTAAAAGAAAAGGTGGGGTATTGGTCTTACCTTTATAGATGGATGCATTTGTCTCCTTTGCTAGAGTCACTTTACCTTTTCCCTTTAAGCGATCTGCCTCTTCCAAGGCTTTAAATACCACTTCTCGCTGAGCTGGACACCACTTCATGATGTCAAAGAATGACAAGGATGTCTTCTGTCTCTATAGTTTTGCAATAAAATCAAATTCTGAATCATTCCTAACTTGATACTTAGGAAAAGGAGGTGGATTGCCTCTATTCTGAAGTTCAAAAGGTCCCTTTGGTGTCGGTGGATTGTTATCTACATTTTGGTTTGGTGGGACCATGTTGTTTGGGGGTGCAGATGTAGTGAATGAGCCCTTATTCTGATTTCTCAGAAAGTGACCTCCTTTGGACTGAAAGGGTTGAGCATCATACACATCTTCCTCTGGCTCATTAACTCCTTGCATGGGAAATTGGTATTTCTCTTCAATAGTCTCATAAGTCATAGCAGTACTGACTGGCCCATTATCCTGATTGGAATTTCCTGCTGGAGGATGGGAATCAACTTGTGCAATCTTCACAATTTTCTCCATTTCTGGGCAATTAACCTCAAAGTATGTTGTAGTATCATGTAGCCTGCACCAATTAGTCATAAAATTGAGATCAACAACATTAGCAGTATGTGATCTATCCTCACCTGATTGATAATTATGAGGAACTCCCCCATTGTTAGGTCCATTATTCCACTGCCTATTGTTGTTATTGAACCTCTGGTTATATCCTTTGTTCTATTTTTGGTAATTTTGATTAGAGGAGTTCTGATTCTAAAAGTTCCGATTGGTGTTTTGATTCCCATTCTGATTGGAATAATTTCCCTGGTTGTTGTAACCTCCCTGATTTTGATAATTCTGGTTTTGGTTGTGGGGAGGGTTTTTCCTAAGCTCTGCCATGTCATTAGACATCTGAGATAGAGTCTTTTTTAGAGTCTCTAACTCACTCGTCAGTTGAACAGTTTGTTCATTTTGCACATTCTGCACTATGGATGGGGAATGAACATGGGTTGATCCTCCTACTTGTTGTGGTTGATTTTGAGGTTGTTGGGAGGAATCTTGCATGCCATTGCCGAAAAAGGGCACAGTAGGTGGGGCTTGCAACTCAGAGACAGGTCCATATTGGGAATAAGACACCCCTAGGACAGTGTTGTATAATGGTGGGTTAGGCACCTGATAATTCATGGGAGGAAGAGCTGCTCCTAAACCTCCTGATTGCAGATTTATATGTTGTTGCAATTTGATGGTCAGATGATAAAATTTAGACAAAGAGTTAATCTCATCGGGTTGATAAGTTCTTTGCAAGAATAGGCCAATCAAGGGATCAACAACTCTTAAATATGCCTGAATGGCCATATTTTCTGCCACTAAGTAAGGCTCTTGTAGCTTTTGATACATCCTTTGGAATCTAGTGTTGAATAAAGGTAGTGGCTCATGATGTTCCTTTCTTATGGTGGCAAATTGGTGATATAATATGGCAGGGTCCACATAAACCTAAAATTGATTAATGAATGCATTTTCTAAATCTGTCCAACCCAGGATAGATCCTCGGGGCAAATTTAAATACCAGTTATATGCCATATGTCCTAAACAATAACTAAACAATCTACATACCACGTCCTGATGAGCAACTTGAGCACAAGTACAAGCATCTTTGAATGCTTGTATATGCTCCTCAACACTTCTTGATTCGCCATGCATGTACTTAGGACAAAAATTTTTTGGGTTCTTGGGTAGATCATGGATTCCCCCTGGAATAGTCCCTAATGGAGAGGGATTATTCACAAAGTAAGCCATCAGTAGGATTGGTTGGGCAAGTGGTGGTGATATAGGCCAAATTGGTGGAAATACAAGCCTAACCGATGGTGGTGATGCAGGTTGAACTGGTGGTGGTGTAGGTGGATTTGGAGGAAATCCCGGTGGAGTAAGCGGTGGTCGCAATGTAGGTATCAATACCCTACGAGCATGGGGTCTAGGTCTAACCGAGATTTGTAGTTCTTGTAATGGTTCAAGGTCGGTAGAGGATCTAAGAATCCTTTCATATTTCTCCAGTGAGAAAGACACTATGCAAGCTAGCTTGTCCTTTCAGGCCCTCCTTCTAGCGCCATATCTGTTGATGGTGAAAATGACACAAACAACATGTAAACAAAATATTTCTATTCTATTTCTCCTGAAAAAGAAAGACAACATATAGTGGCCTAACTCCCAAGGTCCTGGTAGTTGGTTCTCAATTGTCTGGTGTCACTCAATTGGTCCATGCAACTGTAATATTCAAGGGGCCTATGCTGGTAACAAAGAATACAAGCAATGACTCATTCACCGAACTGTTGTTGATAAATAAAGGGGGGTTTTAAACAAAAGAAAAAGATAAATTAGGGCGTACAACAGTAAACATGAGTAAAACTTATCTAATATCCAGACATATATCTTCAACAACGAATGTTCTTCCAACAGATCACAAAAACCATAGCATGATGCAATTTACAGAATAGTCCATACTATTGCATGCATCTAAGGTGCTTAATTTAACATCACAATCCCATATCATCAAAACTTCAAAGATTCAAATCAATACTTCTCATTCGTTTCCAAGACCATAGATCAACAAACTTCAATAAATTCAATTCATAGATAATCTAATGAAATAATCCTTAAATCCGGCTTCTTCTAATTATTTTCATCACATAAGAAACATTCATGCTTCAACACAATCACTGGCATACATATAGATTATAATTCATCAACCTTATCAAATAAAACTCCATTCTAACACCATATTGTGTAACAAGAAAACCTATGATTTGATTCAAATGTAACTAAAACATAACAAAGTATCTTTGCAAAGCTGTAAAATTCTATCTCCTACTATCGCCAATTCTATTCTCTATTAGCCGACCTTTACAAAATGATACCCCATGGGTATTTATAGATGCACAAAAATTTGAAATCCCTTCCATCTTAAGCTGAATCCACCTTTTTAGGAAACTAAAGCTTTCTTGGAAACTCAGATCAATTTGATCTCGAGGTCCTACATAAATATGTTCAGTTAAACTGGAGAAAAGAAGATAGAAGAGAAGAGAAAACCATTTGCCTCCAAAACTGCCAGTCCTGCATGCAAAGAAAAGAAGAAAGCCATGCATGCATGAGATTTATGCATGTGAGTTTGTTATGCAATGTACTCGTCATAACTAGAGAAGACTTGTTGTAGCATTTCCAATTCTGGCCCATCAACCCAGCTGTCTTCAAACTTAAACCTTTCTAACTTCGCAGCAACAAACCCTCTCATGTCTTTCAGCTTCGTTAACTCCCTCTTCGCTGCCCTTATCTCTCCTTTAATATCCATTCATTGATCTATCAATAAATCCTCTCCATCATCTCCTTTTCGCATGACCCCTTTAAATATTTCATCCCATTTCTCCTTTATTTGGCTCAAAGGCAGGCCCTCCTTTACTGGTTTATTGACATCTACTATGACAGTAATAACTGCCTCCAAGTCTTCAAACTATTCATTCAGATCCTTAATAGAATCTTGGACCTCAATTTTATGCTTGTATAAAAATTCTGATCTAAATCAGAGTATACGAGAAGTCTTTTCAAAGAAATATTTATTATCTTCTTCAAGTATTGACTGTTCTAGAAGAGTAGTCTTAGGCAATTTATTAACTTCTTTCAATTTTTGACTGTATCCCTTGTACTCCCTCCTCCTCCTGTTTTTCCAATGCTTTAACACATTGATTCATTTCTTCTATCAATTCTTCTGTCATTTTATGAACCTTAAAACTATTAACCAACACTTCACCTATTTCTTGATTCAATTTATCAACCCACCTATCTAACATTTCTGCCTTGCCCCTTACCTATACCAAATCATCTACTTCTTTCTTACTCAACAAAATTGGGGTCTCAATAGTGGAAACCTATTGTGACCTCGGAGCAGAAACACTTTTCAAGAAAACATGCAACTGATCTAACTGAGCGCTAAGCTCATCTTTCCTTTGTTTATCCTTCAACATCCTTGACTTGGTTGACGACGCTACCACATCAATTAAATTCATTTGTTGATCTCTGGTGGGTCTTCCCAAGTTAACCGTACCCAACTAACAATCAGTCAATTGCACGTCTCCTACATCCTTGTCTATCATTGGTATGGCACATTCAACAACAATCTCTCCCTTGTCGGTGAGCCTGGTGGAATGTAGGATCTTGGCCTTCTTCTTAGGCCTTTCCTTTTCAATTTCCTTCATTATATCCTCCCAATTGAGAGGCTATGAAGGTTTCACTGATCTCTTCTGAAGATCTAATTTTAACCAAGTGGGAGCACCTAGAGTAGTGGTCATTATAGTCTAGGAAGAAGCAGCAACAGTAGAGGGTTGTGGCATATCTACTCTTGGTTGAGAATCAACCCTAGGTACCTCTTGTTTTTCTTGCTCCACATGCATCTGTACAAGCTTTTCAGCTTCCTCCCTATCTTCTGTTCACTTATTCTCTTGTCTTATTCTTCCTTTTTCAATCTTTCTTCTTCTAATCTCTTCTTCTCTAACTCCTGGTTTCTCTCTTCTTCCAATGCCTTGAGTTTATCAGCATCTTCTTTTTCCTTTTGCAGCTTCTTGGTCAAATCCTTGGCATCCTTTTCCTTTTGCTCCCGTTCTGCTTCCTCTTTTTCTTTATAAGCCTCTTCAGCAAGCTTTAATTTGGCTACAAGAACCTCTCTCTCTCTTCGTTGCTTTGCCTTTTCTTCCTCAAGATGATGAATTTTTTGTATTAGCTCCAGTTTATCATTCTCTTCCTTGATCTTGAGCTCCTGCTCCTTTTTCCTTTGCTGCTTTTCTATTTCATCTACTCTTTGTTTGGCTTCTACCTATTGCTACTGAAGTATGGCATCAGCTTGTACCTTAGCATCAACCGCCTTTTTTTTCTCCATTGCTACAACAAGTGCTTGGGCCTCGACAGTCTTCCTTGCCTCCTCCTCAAATAATTCCCACTAATCTTCTTGTGTCAATACTTTCTCAGTATCCTCCTCCAAAGGCATATTTTCTTGCACATCCCTTTCTGACAGAGTCTCATCCAAGTTTGTTCCAATATCATGACTCTCTACCTCCACTCCTTTTCCCTTTATAGATTCAGCCATGTCATAAAGAGTTCCCTTAGGCACCTCTTCACTTTGCTCCTTTGCAAGTGGGACTTGAGTAGAGGACTCACCTATTGCTATTGTTGGACCTATGGATCCTATTTGAACCCCTTCCTCTTGTGCCTCCATTTCATCTTGAGCAGATGCCTCAAGCTCAATCTCTTCAAATTCTGGTGGGAAGAACTCCAAAGGCTCCTTGCATGGCAACTTTATTTTGATTCTTTTGTATCCTTTCCCTTTCTTAGGAGCTAGTCCCTGACGAGTCTTGGTTTTGAGAACAGCCCATTGAATGCTCCTATCCAAGACTGCTCGCCCTATTTGCTTGATATCAATGGTTTACTCACTATCCCAATCAACCGGATCCAAATTTTTAGTCTCAATGTTTAAAGCTTCATATGATGGATCTAATACAATTCCATCATCCATCAATGTGTCAGGGATGTCATCTTTGATTCCAAATTCTACCATGAGTGCCACAAGCAACCTTTCATAATTCCTTTTCCTTAGGTCATACTCATCTTGCAAATACCTCCAGAAATCCTCTAATACATTGAAATGCTTATCAAAGACATAAGCTAATAAAGCATTCATTTTCTTCTTGGGATCAAAATGCTTCTGGACAGTGTACAAACCTATCTTTAAATGTATCAATTCACTACATACTACCTCAACTCCCACAAGGTGTGGGCAATTGTATTCTCCCAACTACATGGGAAACTTATGGCAGCCTGTCTTGTGCTTTAAATCAAATCAAGCATTAATCCCTAGAGCTTGATAAACAAATTCCATCAGCACCACCTTGTTGCTGCAACACCTTGGCAATAAGTGGGGATGACCCTCAAATCCAGCTAGCCTGAAGTATGTGAACCTGGGGTATTGAATGTACCAACATCCCCATTTTGTAATAAAAGCCATAGCCTCTTGGCTCAATCTATATCCTGCATCTCCATTGAGCTGGTTAATGATCACATATAGGAATGCATCATTAACCCTTTTGAATTGAGTTTCAACAACCTGTAGGGACGGCTGGTTATAGTGATTCCATACTTTCTTTTGCCCATCAGCTTCTCCCAATACACCAACTTTGTTCATAGCTGGAAAGATATCTACTCTTGTTGCTGCATAAACAACATAAGAGGTTATGAAAAAGAATTTAGTTTCCTTAATTCTGGTCAATTGATCATGAATGGCATCTGAGACAATCATTGGCCAATCAAACTGTTGGGTGCCATTAAAGATTATCTGGATGAAGGAAAACATCCACTCCTTGAAATGAAAGGCATCTCTCTTCCCAAAGGCCCTAGACAACATCATTATTAGATCCGATACTTCTTTATAAAAATTTGCCCTCTTTGGTTGGTCTGAGAGCTTGGTTAGAGACTTCTTCTCTATTCTTAACCACTTTTTGTTCAATTGAGCCTTGTTGGCCTCCTTGTGTTTTCTATATATATCTAGAGCACCTGCCTCATTTAACTGCACCAATTTCTTTGGATCAGGGACATTAAACATATGCTGGAACATTTGAGGAGTTAGATCAATGATAACATTATCTTGTGAATCCGTGCATTGTCTGGTAGCCAGATTGTAAGCTCCTCCAGCTGTCATGATTAACTCCGGGCATTGGATTGATAGAAGAAACAAGGTGATGTGAGCCAAGCCGGACTCCACTACTCTTTTAGTTCTTCCTATCATATCTTCAGTAAATGTTTCAGCATGGTACTCCTAAAAATTGTATTAGCCCAGATTGGTGTCAGTTATATCAGACCAATCCGATTCTACTTTGCTTGCAATGGCAACATGACTCTTGTGGTTATACCTCAAGGTATAAGGTAACTATTCTGGCTTGATCTTCTTTGGTTTAGCAACAACCTTTGAAGTTTTCGTAGGCCGGTTCCTTTGGGCAACTTCTCCTGATGTTCCTGACATTCTTTAGTTTTCCTACAACAAAACCTCTAATTAGATCCTTGGATATCACAAAACTTAGTTTAAAACCTTTACCTTTCATTTACGTATCGGAGGCAGAACCAGATAGAAAACATTCTAAATAGTCTCTCTTTTTAACATACTACCAGGTTTGGAGCCAAAACAAGCATTGAAATTACACTAACAAGAAGCGAGACCGGAGTTGGAACTGAAAAGGTAACCAGAATCAGAACCAGAATGGAAACTAATTTGTTTTCTTTCAGATTTTCTAATTTCACATTCAGTTCTGGTTCCGCTTCCACCTATTTTATCATTATTTTGAAAAGGATGCTTCATACTCCAAGCGGAGTCGGAGACGGGATACAAAAGGAATTGACACTAATCATAAAACATGTTCAGAGTCTAAATCAATTCCGATCACACTTCCACCCATAATGACCATGACGTCATAAAGGATTTTAACAGTTTGATAAATAACTTCATGATTCAAAGATTCAGGCCATATTAAAATGAAAGGGGCTTAAACATAACCTGATCTAAGACTACCCCCATATGACCGTGAGGCAACTGTACTTTTAGGGCATCATATTTAAATTAAAACACGTGAGGGAAAGAAGATTTGAGAGCACATCAATACTCAAAGGGTTGAGGATTGGCATGAATGGTTACCTCCATCCCATTGAAAGGAAATTTCAAGCACTGATGGTAAGTGGATAGAAAAACTTGTATAGAATGAGTCCATGGGTGATAGAGGAGGAGATTGTATGGAAGGTTTAAATCAAGGACATGACATGTGGTGTACTACACAATAGGGCTAACCTGAATTGGAAGGAAAATAATGCCTTCAGAATCCCTCTCTAGATTATCATAGGATTTGATGGTGATAACCTAATTATTCAAGTTAGCTTGGGTATATCCTAACTACTTTATGAGCTTTAACATACAAAGGTTAAGGGAAAAGCCATTATCTACCACGACCGTTTTTATGTTATGGCAGGCTACAAGGACGTCGAATTTGAGGGGATAGTTATGGTTTGAATCGATTGATGGCATATAATTTTGACTAAATCTTAGCTAATATGTGAATGATACATGTCCTACTAAGGCTTGAAATTGAGTAGGATCTATATCAATGGGCATGTGGGTATCCTGGAGAGCTTTAGTGAGAATTTCTTGATGGATAGGGGAAGACTTAAGCAAATCCAAAATAGATATTTGAGCAAGATTCTTTCCAAGATGATCAAGAATGTTATATTGGGAGCTCACAGGAATTGGTTGGGATGATGTGGAAGGACCAGGAATGAATATGTGGGTGTGATGTGTAGTAACAAAACAATGCAGGTATTTTCCTTTAACATGAATCATGGACACGCGTGGCTCTACCTGAGTGACACACATAACTATGCCATCATAGTTATAGGGTACATTCTTATAGCTAATGTTGTTCATGTTGTTACCTTGTTTATTGTTATTGTTAGGCCTGGGATTAGCATTCGAAGTGCTAGCACCTTGATTATGGTTGGGGAAAGTGTTTTGATATATTTGTAGTTGAGCATTGGATGAGGTTGCCTGATTCACGTCCACTAATATGTCACCTCAATTTATAAGATCTTTGATATATTTTTTGAGACCCTGACACTTATTAGTGGTATGACCCTTGATTTTGTGGAAGTCACAATAATCGTTTTCCCTATACTAGGTAGGTTTGGTTTGGACTCATCAAAGGGATTCATCATAGGATAGATAATCGAATAGCTTGCCTGAAGCAACCTATTGAAGATGACACTCAAGGGTTCTTCCAAAGGAGTGAATGAGAATTTTTCGTTCCCTAGATTATTTTGGTTGGACTATTGGGGAGGATGAGATGTACCCTGTGACACAAATATGACATTGGGAGCCAATTGTTGATTAGGGATGTATTATGATCCTTGTGAGGTATTGGCTACTTGGACATGCTTGGTGTTAGCAACACCATCACCGACAACATTCGTATTCTTATTCCAGTAGTGCGATCTATCACTTGATGATTTTTCCTTATTTGAGTTAAAGATTTTGACTTGTCCCTTAGCAATGAGAGCCCTCTCAATGGTCATGCCTTTCTCAATGACTTCTAAAAAGGTGGTAACATAGTGTAGATTAAGATTATGCACCAGGTCAGGATTAGCATTTTTAATGAAGATGGTCACCATATCCTTCTCATTGAGGTGATATTTTAATTGACTAGCTAGAGCACACCACCTTTGGAGGTAGCTCACAAAGTTTTCTCCCTCACATGCTTCTCTTTCAAAAAATCTAAGGTATCTATGTCCTTCTCCAAATTGAAAGAGAAGTGTGCCATGAATTTTTCTAACAAATCTGTGAAAGAAGAGATTGATCCCTTTTGAAGACCCATGAACCAGTCTAGGGCTATCCCTGTCAGACTTCTAGGGAATAGATGTAGGAGATAATTATCATTGCATGTAGGACTTCTTGGAAATGTGAGTAAAATTCCTGCAAGTGGGTTCTTGGGTCACCCTTTCCTTTGTATTTATTAAACTTGGGCATTTCAAAGTGCTTAGCAAAGGGGAAAAGTGAGATGGAGGGATCAAATCAATAGGGACAAATCTCCTCAAACATAAAGAACATTTTGGATGTCCTTGCTTGCAAGTCCCTTAATGCAGATTTTACTTCTTCCCACTCCTTGTTGATAGGTACTTATGAGGAGGGGCCTACTTGATTAGATTGATTATAGGGGGATATTGTGGATAAGATGGAGATGGAGTGGGAATGGTTTGATCATGTGGTGGCGGAGGTGGATATGAAGGAGTTTTTTGATATTGATTGGTGTATGTGGATTGGGGATTGACATAAGGTTGTTGATATGATGGAGAGGCTTGATGATACGAGGAAGAGGAGGCACCCTATTGATAAGATGGTGGTTGCTGATAGTAATATGGGTAGGATTGATAATTGTAGACAGGTTGCTGCTGGGAATGATATGGAGGTTGTTGTGGAGTGGATTGTTGGTAATAGGGATATTGTTACAATTGTTGGAGGGTAGTGTGAGATGGCTAGTGTTGGGATTGTTGCACATAAGGCGGATTTAGTTGAGGTTTTTGTGGAGTGTAGTAATAATAATTAGGAGTGGGATTGGGTGTAGTGGATTATGGATGATAAGAGATTTGGGGATGATTGTGGCGCTTGCATTAGGATTTGTGAATTTTGAGGGGGTGGGGTTGGTAATATGGTGGAAAATGGTGAGGAGGTTATGATGGAGTTGGAGGTTGTTGAGGGATGATCCACGATAAGTGAGGAGGTTATTGTTGATGTTGTTGTGGGACTGGACATTGTTGGGGGTTACCTTGTGGCTGATGTGGGGATTGCGATGGATTACCCTGAGCTTGATGTGAGGAAGGTTTTTGAGACTGTGATGGGATAGTAGTGTGAAATGGAGGCTATAAAGGGGATTTTTATGATGGAAGAGTGCCTTGAGCCGGTTACTAGGATGTAAATGGAGGTGGCAGTAAGTTAGATGCGGGTGTGTGACCTAGAGGCGGTGGTGGCACAATGAAAGGATTATAAGCATTGCCCCCTACATTTCCAGGAAGTTGACTTAGTTGGTTTGGTGGAAGAGGTGGAGCAGATGGTACATGGATTGTAGCTTGCAGGATGTTCAAGCCTTGTGGATTGGGTGGACCTTGTGGCATACCAAGGTCATGGGTATTGTTAGGATCGGGGCCCTAAGGATTGTTAGGATCAGGTGATGCTCCCATAATAGAAATTGGAACCCAAGGGGGTGGTATAGGATGTGCCACATAATAAAGAAAAGTGTTACCAAATCCAAGCTGATACCAACCCTCTTGTGGCGGACCTTGGGAGACATACAAATGTTTTAGGTTCATTCTGATAATTTTGAGGGTCTTGCAACACTAGAGGTGTAGGAGATGTGATGTTGACATATTTTGATAGGTCAAATTTCGGTAGGGGTTTGATACCCTTCATGATCAAGGTGACAAAGATCTTCTCCCCATGCTCATCTAGAAGTTGATCAATCATCTGCAAATTGATGGGATTACTGAGGTATTCATCAATTGTGAGCTCAGGTTGATTAACCATGCTCTCGTCAAGAGGATATCGAGTGGGGACCTTAGTATTAAATTGCGATGAGCCATTGTTGGTGGGTTGATCCTAAGAGTTATGAGGCTTAATATCCTAAGGTTTTTGTTGCTCCATGATTTTCTTTGCATGCGATCGAGTAATGGGCATTAAAATGAAAAATGAGTAGGTGACCAAGATGACACTAAGCTCTAGGATATACCAAAACCATTACTAAAGGATTGATTAGATTAGATGATCGATTGATGGATTGATTGATAGGATTGGATGATTTGGATAACTAATTTGATTGGGTGATTGGTCAGATCAAATGATTGATAGGATTGGATGTTTTCATCGGATTGGATTAATGAAGTTGACTCCAAACTAGGTTCAAGGGCTTAACTTGATGATAACAAGATGATCACAATACAAAATCTACCTCATGATTAGAGGAGATTGATAAGGCTGTGGAGGATTACTAACTTAGGATGGATAACAATCCCACATAAGCATGGATGATGGTGGTTAGGGTTAGTTTCCTAGCCCAATTGGATAAAAATCACCTAAAAAAAAGTCTAAAGGATTTAGATGGATGAAATGATGATGGAAATTCAGTCTAGGGATGTTCTAAGATGCACCTATGTGATTATATTGAGGATGTGATGACTTTTGAAAAATGTAGACAGACTAAAATGATGATTATGGGTAGATGGATGATGATAAAAAAATTATATCATGTTAGCAAACTCAGAAAATGACAACCTTTCAGTGGTTAAGAGGGTTTAATCTTGAGAGTTTTGTATGGGAAGCACATATGCCTCTGTGTCTAGCAATTTCACCCCTCCAAGCAACAATTTCGCTTATTCAATCTCAAAAAATTTGTGGCCGTGGTTGACAAAATCACCTTTGTGTTCAAAAAAATCACCTATTTCTAGGACTCAAATTTACCTATATCTTCAAATGCAAAAGGAACAGGTGGACATAAGATGCAAATCCACCTATCTTGGGTCCAACTTCGCCTATGTGACGAAAAGATCACCTTTCTATGACATGGGATTGCCTATATCTTGAAATACCAAAAGGAAAATAGGTGGACTCATGATGCAAGTTCTCCTATCAAAGGAAAAAAGTTCACCTCTTTCTTGAGATTTAAAAATGGTCATGGAGATGCCTATCTAGAGGATAATGGATTTGCTTATGTCTTAATCTGTACAAATGGGGATAGCACGAATAGACGTGGATTCACCTTTGCAAAAAATAGGTTTGCCTATTCTAGGAACAGATGGACAGGGATGACAAAGACTCGCCTATGAAGGAAGAAGGATCACCTATTCCAATAGAAGAAGTGGCAACAAGGTCACCTAAAGGAGGGACCCACAGGAAAATTCGCCCCTGACGAGGATGGGTTTGCCCAAAGGATGACCTAGACTAGACTGAAGACATGGATTCACCCCTGTTTAGGGCAAGATCGCCTATCCACAATGCAAATTTACATTTGTGAGAAGAAAATTCACCATTGAGTGCAAGCAAAGACTACAAAAAATGACTAAATACATAGAAAACAAAAAGCAATGAGCTAGATAGACTCAAAATAATGACAAGCACTAGTATTGCACAAGAAAACACACCAAGTAACACAATCCTAGAATTACTGATAAGGGTTTACAAACTCAATGTAGGCCCACCACCTTGAGGGGACACCCCAAGGTTAATACTTTGTGATATTGGGGTGGTTCTTTGGATCACCCTTTCTCACAAAGGTGGATAGCTAGAGATCCAGTGGCATAGGGTCATCAATAGACACCACAGGCTCACTTTCTCTCTTTCACTTGAGGACTATCGTAGTCCACCAAGACGATTCCTATCTCAACCCAAGGGAGTACGTGGTGAGTAACTTCCAGGTATGGTGTGCATCCCCTGCACTACACCAAGCCATGGTTAAAACACAGGTCTCTATCTAGGATAAACAAGCCTATCTCGTGTGTCCTAAATATATGCTAGGTACGTGAGGCGCAACCGTGAACACCAATTCATCACAAGCATGGGTTGGGAGCCCCAATGAGTTACTAGAAACTTAGACCAACCCTACATGTCTTATTTAGGTATCACCCTAGCTTCGACACTTTGCTAAACAGGATGTGATTAGATTGGAGTACAACTTTAGCTCTCCCCCCTTTATATACTCTGTTGGTAACATGTGGTTGGAATTGTCCTTCAAGTGATGAAATCCCAAGTAGGTCCCATTGTAGCAAAGATTTTTGTCACCTTTTGCACCTTTAGGGTTTTGCACCTAAAAAGAGAGACAAAAATCAATCACTTCATTCAAGAACAAACCCTAGAGATCCCAATGTCATACAGATTGAAATATGGCAAAGGAGATTGTTCCTAAGGCTAGAAGTTAATAAATAAGATAAACTATGGATGCAAAACTGAAGGAATATAAGGTGTTTGAAAACACATTGTGATATGCAAAAAAACCTAAAAAGATAAATAGAAATGCAAATAAAATAGAGCAAGAAAGTAAAATAGAAAGCATGCACTTGGAAATGTGTTGGAGACTGGATTGAAGGCTGGAAATGTTGTTGATCCTAATAATTTGATCTACTAGGACATTTACTCCATTCTAGGTGACCTAGTCCTAGATCTAGAAAATTGTATCGGAGCCTGTTTTGGCCAAATGGGTGTCCAAATATATAGAAAACTTTGAAAAACATGTGTAGTGGGACTAAGTCACCATTAATGGCCACTTATTCCACTTTGGCTTTTCTAAAATCCTGAAAGTGGAAATGGAAGCTCTCGATCTGCACTCTCAGCTCCTCCAGGTGTCCAGTTCTAAAACTCTACTTTTCGGCATTGTAAATGACTTTTAGTGGATATTTTTCCCTAGCCAATAAGGAGATATCTTCAACAAGTTTTCAACCTATTCTCCAATGATCTCTAATCCTTCAAGGTACCTAAATCTGCAAACACACAAGGAAAGAGAGAAAAATGTTGGATGTTAGGGCATGGGGGTTTGCCTTGGTCAAACCTCTTTTAGGTAATTCAACCAAAATGATGAAATAAGATAATGAAGGATGAACATGAAATGAAGGAATTAGAAACTTTCCATGATGATAGATCTTGAATTTTTGTAGCAATAGATGAAAAATTTACCCTTGAATGCTTCTTGATGACCTAAAATGATAAAACCCTAGCTCGCTTCAAAAGAATGATGAATGAATGATTGAGAAGATTAATTTATTGAATGAATTAGCCAACTAGTTAGGGTGAAAATGAGGGGAAAACCCCATGTTTTTATACATAATTATGTCCTAATTCTTGAAAATACATCATAGGCCGACCTTTGGTCTTAGAAAATAAAAACCCACAAGAATTTTGAGATATTTTTGATTTTTTGAGCCAAATGGGACTAAGTCACCCAAGGAGGTGACTTGGTCCCACCAAGGTAATTTTGCTAGGTATTTTGAATTAAAGTGCATTTAATGATTTTTAATAGGATTATTCTCTGAAATACCCTTAAGTAAGGCCTGCAAGTGCATAATGGGGCCATTTAAACATAAGAAAGGGTCAAATTATTGATGAAAAACCTAGGAAAGTGTGAGAGTTTGTTACAACTCCTTACATCACTTTAGAATAAGGCTTGGTAAGTGATAAAAAAAAGGTTGTTTAAGTGAATTGTAATGATAGGTCCTCGAAAAGTGTGAAAGTGGGTTACAACACTTCACAACACCCTTACAAGACACCATAGAATTCTTATTGATTCACAAGGGTCCAAGACCTAATGTGAATGTGTTGACTATATTACAACATTAAATCTAGGCGAAATTAGGCCAAAATCCACAAGAAAGACTCAAATGAGTGTAAAATATCCAAGGATACATTTTTTTGCGACACACCTACTAAAGAAAGTAAATGTTAAATGCTTCGGCTGGTCTCTAGGCTCACACGTAGCCCAAGGCGAGAGCTTACACACACTAACACTTCTTGGGTAGACTAGACTGGACTGGAATGGGTTGTGATTTCTCGTCACCCAGGATCACTGAAAGGTGCAAAGGGAGTGGATACGTCAACAACTCACTCCCAAAAATGACAAACAAAGTTTATTGACCCTTTAATTAAGTCTACATGTGCCTAAATTAGTATGAAAAACAACACACAAATCTAACTAAAGGGGCTTCGGCCACTTGTCTTGTAACACACATATTAGTAGTTTGATACTCTAGTTTTCATCAAATGTGGAACAAGCTCCACAAATCGTTGAAATCCCACAATCACAAACAAAACAAGTTAGTGAATTAGTGCCCAAAACCAAAATCAAATTGTAGTTCAAATTGAAAATTTTAAAGTTTGGGATAACCATAGATTCGCCTCTATCTACTAGAAATTTGCCCTTATCCTTGGGTTAGGGTAGCTTGTTCAGGTTGATGGGAAAAGTCGCAGTCACCTATTCAAGTGAATGGGTGTATTTGATTCCGCCTCTGTAAGTAGTGCGCCCTCACCTCTGTACTCTGTAATATTGCCCCTTTGTATTAGCTCTCCATGTATCCACCTTTGAACTTGGTAGTTGTGGTCAAAGGTTACAAGTTCTTCCTCTTCTAGAAAAGGCGAATATGAATCTTCCTATTATCAATGCAAATTCGCCCATGTGTCAAACAAGTTCACCCCTAGGAGAGTGGATTCACCCCTACACATAAAACCAGAACCTACAAAATTCAAACAACAAGCAGAAGTAAAGTAGACCCGTAGCGTGAGTCCCATCGAGCATGCCCGAAATGTGTGCAAGGGAATTTCCTAGCCTAAAAGTGCAAAACAAACAAGAAATTCAAACAAGGAAAACACAAACAACACCTCGAGATTGTCCTAGTTTAATCTAAACAAAATGCAAGAAATTAGATTTTTTTACCTTATTTAGATTGTTCCTTTGGTTGGCCCTTTGGATTGTATGTGTGCTCCTTGGTGGAAAAACAACATAAAACCTAGCTCTACATGATGGTGAGATGATGAGGGATGCAATGAAGATTCTAGGTATTGTGAAGGATGCAATATGGAGGTGCTAAGTGCTACAACAATAGAGGTATGTTTGGATGCTTGAAACTTGTCTAAGTGCTTGAATGCAAAAGTGGATGGATCTAGAATGAGGGAAATTCCACCATTTTTAGGGAAAATGCCTCTAAACAGTAGAGGGACAAGATCAAGGGTTGGGGTGAGTTGAGAACTCACAAACCCTCACATCTTTACATGTGGCAGGTGATATGGAAAAGGGAGAATGAGGTGAAGGTGACATGGAGGTACTTTCATGTACCTAGGGAATGGACAAGATCTCCTCATAAAGGAGGTCTTTTTCCACATGTGGGTTGAGAGGACAAGTGAGAAATTAAAAAATCTTCAAAAATCCACATGGAGATGGGAGAAGGGATTTAAAATTCCTTAAAATGCATTGAAAGAATAAAAGTGAATTAATTAAAAATTCACTTGGAAAAGAGGATGTCTTATCCAAATGAAGAAAGCATTTAATGTAGTTGACTTAGGACATATGCCATTGGAAGAATCTAGGAAGATCTAGAGATTAGAAAACAAGCACATAAAGAAATCTGAGAAACAATAATGATTATTGATCACTGAATAATTACAAAGAAGGATTGAATATCCTTAAGTAGACTCAAATGAAATCAACATCAGATCCTAGATTGGTGGAGTTCAACTCAATATGAGATGGAGTTCTGACTGAGAGAGGAGTGAGATAACAAAATGCATGAATCGGATTGACATGCATGATTAATGGAATAACACTCGAGATTAGAACTAGATGATCTCTTCCTAAGTTTGCATTAAGCACTAGAGTAAATTATTGATGATTAATTTACTCCAACACCCCCCCTGAATGAAAACTGAGGAGAAACAAAAACTGATGAAGGAAAAGAATGCAATGAGGAAGCCTCTGAAAACTGCTCACGTGTCCACATGTCGGAAAGCAATGATGTCGATCCAAGATCCTATGAAGACTGATAGAGAACAAGCTGCAAAGGAGATGAAGATGGTGGGCCAACATCGATGATGTGGCTGCCAACAATTTATTCAAACTAAAGAAGAAAGTTGCAACTATTGGAAAAGTGCAAAGATGCCCTCCGTTAGGAATGATGTCATTGTTTATCCAATGCTCAATATTGTCCCACTAGAAAGAAACTCTGGAAGGACACGAGGATGCAACTCTGGAAGCTCATGTAGTTAGGAACCTAGAAAAGAAAAATACTTTTGACTACCGATTGGAGGAGCAGTGCGGAGCTTGACAAAAAATTAGCAACCTTAATATTCTAAGTTTGTTTATTCAAAAGCAAAATGAAAAAAACCTATACTGGATGCGAAAAAAAAACATGCATCTAGAAACAAAGGTTTACAGCTGCCTCCATTTTGGTGAAAATATTTACAGAAATCTGCCTTTGATTTTCCACAGGGCATGCAAGATTCCAACACAGCATCCAAACCAAGCAATATTTTGCGTAAGCCAGTGAAGAAATAGCTCCTGCAACAAAGAAAATTTTCTTTCACAAAGGAATGCGCACAAAAACATGCCCACATCGGATGCCTCACGGCCCAACCATGGTCTGTGCTGAATGGTTCGCAGCCTTCAATGATAATTGGCGCATGCCAATACACAAAGTGTGCCCCCAAAAAAGAAACGCAACCCTCCAATAATGCAAATCGCACCTAGTGGAGGAGAAAACACGTTTGTGCAAAGGAAATCGGCACCTCTCTAAATTCAAAATCACAACACCTGTCGGGTGAATTTTGGCCTTACTAGAGGAAATCGTGTCAGTCTTCAGAAATCACGTAGGCAAGAAAAACTAAAAGCTTTGTTCAAGTTATCAATTGCCATGTATGGCAATTAGCATAGCCCCTACGCGGATTAGGAAAGCGCCTGTATAGCTTACCAAATCGTAGCAGATTTGGCCATAGGATTCCTCTTGTATGACACCGCCTACAATTGGAATGTGGGCGATGACCGGAGATTCACGTCCGAGCAGCAAATAGAGGGAGTGGTCTCATGCCCTCATGAGTCTGCCACAAACTCATCTTCATTGTCTTGATGGACAAAGAGGATACTCCAAACTAGAGATTTAATGTCGAATCCACGGTAGTAGGGGATGGGGTCGTCCAATCAGCAGATGTAAATCAAACAAAATATACAAATTCGTTCAACTATGGCTTGAAACTATCCCCCAAGCTTTGATACCATGAAAGAATCTAGGAAGATCTAGAGATTAGAAAACAAGCACACAGAGAAATCTGAGAAACAATAATGATTATTGATCGTTAAATAATTATAAACAAGGATTGAATATCCTTAAGTAGATTCAAATGAACTCAACATCAGATCTTTGATTGGTGGAGTTCAACTCAATATGAGATGGAGTTCTGATTGAGAGAGGAGTGAGATAACAAAATGCATGAACCGGATTGACATGCATGATTAATGGAATACACTCGAGATTAGAACTAGATGATCTCTTCCTAAGTTTGCATTAAGCACTAGAGTAAATTATTGATGATTAATTTACTCCAACATCCATAAATAGCATAGTGATTAGGTTGACCTAATTAAGTGATTAAGGTTGTGCAAACATGTGATTAGCTAGGTTAATGGGGGATTGAGGCAAGTGGAGGATTATGGAAGATGTGACATTTGGAGAGAGAAAAATTTGTATTAAAAATTGATTTAATTCATAAAGGCATGAAGTGATTAAAAAATAAATTGAAGTATTTATTTAATTTATAGATGAAAGGGGTAGGGTAAAGTATTTAATTGATTTATTAAATACCTTAAGATACATTAGGACAAGATGAAATATTAATCAAATAAGAGATTGTTCAATCAATATGGATGAAAGACGCGGGATGGAAGAATATAAGGATGAATTTGACCATATGAAGGTGATCAAATTCAAATGTCTATAGTAGGCTTATATAAATTCACGTATAATCTATATTAAGTATATCTTTCTCCAATTCCCTAAATCCTTTTATCTTCCCAAGATATGGCAACTTATAGTAAACAGTTTTTCTTATTTTCGAACACCTAATAAGCAACTTCTTGTGTATATACTTATAAGAAACTATAAGAAAGTCCTTAATTATTAGAACTGCAGATCCGATACATAAACTATGCTTATATTTGTTGATAATCCCCTCATCCATTTGAAATGATTTTCTTTCTTTTATTATCTCTCAAATTAAATCTCACAATTCATTCCTAATTTATAATCTGTTCTTTAATCAGTTATTTTTTTCTTTTTTGGCAATCAGAACTGAATTATAACTACTTGTCTCCTTACACAAGTGTCTCAATTCATTCCTCCGATGAGAATTACAGGGATCTAATTGATGGATTGGTTTCATACTGACATTCACAGGGTAATTATGAATTAGCAAGGAGCAGTAATGGCAGGGGTTATCCGGAGAATGGACGATATGATGATACCTACGGAATAAGTCGAGGACAGTGATGAAATATGTCCAAGAAAAGTCTAAGTCATTTTGAGTATGCGGGTGGTAGGAAGGAACTTGGAGGCCATCGTTATCCTGATGCATCTGAAAGACGTCGACTTGAGAGCCAACACCCAATTACCAGAGGGATTCTAGGTTTCCTTTAGATTGAATTTGCAGATTAGAGTGGTCGAGAGATCTCCAATATCTCAGACTTAAACATGTACACGTTCATATTATATATAAAAGAATATGGTCGGAACACAACAACTACTTCATATCACGCAGGTTCAATGTTTAATATGTATTCGAGAGCCCCTACTAGTCTAACGTGGCCAGCTGATATTACTCTATTAAATCACTCTGCTTGGTTTTAACCTTATCCCCTTAATAATCGTTCTTACATTTTTCTTAAGGAAGTTCCCTTTATACTATTTCCTTCTAAACTTTAAGACATTCGTAATTCTTTTCTATTATATCTTTCTTTATAAGAGAATCTAGAATATATATATATATTAAGCATAATAATAGAAGAAAAAGAATGTAGAATATTTTTTTGGTTAAAGTATATATATATTTAATATCGTTTATTTATTTTAAATTATTTTAAAAGTGATAATTTAGGTATAGAAGATTTTTAAAATTTAATTGTTTTTAATTAATATATATATATCTAGGATAATAAGATATACTTATTTTTCTATTTATACCTAGTCTTTAAGTATTTTTGTATAAATAATATTTATATGTGTGATTTATATATTTGCACATTAGGTTCATATAAAATTTTATATATTTTTTTTGAAAGAACAAGTATAAAAATCTACTAATTGTATCAAGAGGAAGGGATCATTTTTTTTTAATTTTCCTTAGAACTTAGATTTGTGAAGACCTTCAATACATGCTTTTATTTTCCTTACTATAAGAGAATATTTAATTAGACCCAATAGGGATTTAATTCTTCATTAAATATTTTAAAATAAAATTGGAGTTTTGATGTCCAAGACATAATCTTTTATTTTCTTAAAGATTTGCACAAATGACTTTTACTTATCAAGTTCACATTTCTCCAAATTTATTTTCCTATATTTAAATTTTGAAGCATGCTCGATGTTTCCTTAAGTTTGTACATCTAGATGAAGTATTACAAGAACTAAACCATTGCACAAAAAATACATTTACCGTAACTAAACTCTTAGAAACTTAAACTCTTTTTGAATTCTCAAAGCACATCCCTATCTTCTTGAATCTCGAGTTTGATAGACTTTCCCATTGAATCCCACTTCGAAGGTATAACTTGAAAGAAAAAGAGAACAATAAAAAACAACAATTGGGCCATAATCTCTCCACCCAACCATAGGATTGGTAATCGATCCATCCCCAAGCTATAAGGGGTCGCATAACACTTCCACAAATCAAGTTACACAACGGTTTCTCAACAAAATGTATCACATAAAACTCACATTACCACCATTTGTACCCCCTATCATTTCTTTACCTAAACACATAGAGGGTTCTCATGTTTCAAATTAGTCAAGGTGGGTGTTCATAACAAGAGTAACTCAAACATAATTCTCAATGAAAGACATAAAGCTTTCACAACCACTTTCATGTAACTTTTGCAATCACAACAAAACATCCAAAACATTTTTTCCTACATCAAAACAATGATCAACAAAGGGTTTAGTTTCTACCACAAAAATTGTTTCCCAAGTTGGAAAAGGCCTCCCAAATCCTCTCTTCCTTCCTCCATTCTTCACCAAGAGTCCTCCTCCCAAAAAGAAATGTGAAAGAATCCAAAGAACAAGAGTAAAGTAGAGCAAAAGGAGAGAATCCAAGGTCAAAAGAGTGAAACCAAGCCAAAAGAGGAAATCCCCTTCTCCTTTCAAAAATAAGTCATATATAGAAGGGAAAAGGGAAACTTCTAGACACTAAAAATTGGTCTAGGCCTACGACTTCATTTTTCAACATAATTCTCATCTTCATTGTCATAATTAAATAATCTTAATTATTAAATTATTTTCTAGAGTTGCCTATTCTCCATTAATTAAATAACTTTAATTATTTAATTCATTCATTTTCACCTTTATCTTTTCTTGACTAATTAAATAAATATTATTTATTTAATTGCGTCTCTAATTAAATATATCTTATTTTTTTAATTACGTGTCTAATTAAATATATCTTATTTCTAAAAATTAAATATTTTTTTATTTACTTTAACCTCTTCACATTTTTGACTATAATTAAATAATAATCTAAAATTATTTAATTATTTTTTAACCTTTTCTCTAGTCAATTAAATAAATCTTTATTTATTTAATTTAATCCCAAAATTTTGAATGTTGAATTAAATAATTATTTAATTCATAAAAAAGAATTATTCCTAACATATTCTTCTATAATAAGATAATCACTTAGTTATCAAATTAGTCATTTATCACTTAAGTCAAGATTTAATTAAATCAGTTAGTTATCTCACGATTTAATATCTGATTATTCATAACGAACAAACCTTCTAGTTTAAGCAGTCTATTATCTAGTTTGATTCTTCTGCGTGCAAACTTTTATAAACTAAATAGCTTTATTTATTTAACTAATTTACTCATGCGTTCGAACAGACTGTTTCCTCTATGCTAATCTTTATCCTTTACATGCAATCATTATTCTTCTGAGTTTTGAACAATCTCAACTAAAAATTAAATTATTGTTTAATCTTAATCCTCACCTTTTATGCTTTATCACTCGCGTTATTACTGACACTAATCTCTATCACATGTCATATCTTTAATCTTGATCATTGATTTATCTTTTAATCTGAGCCTGTCATTCAAAAATCAATTTTCTATAAATTGGCTTGACTTTCATCATTATTACTCCTCCCAAAATATTTATACTTTTTGGAAGCAGCTTTAAGAATCTTCAATATTTTTCTAAATCATTATCAATAGGCCATATTTGCATACCTTTGAGAAATCTGAGGGCAATTATCATACAATGGAAAAATGAAGAAGTGCAATGAAGGTGATTCATGGAATGGATGAAGACTTTTGGTGAGATTGTTCTTTTGTTTATTGCTTTAATTTCCATTGTTATTTGTTGTTAGCGTAGGTTTAGATTTGATTTTACTGCATTGTGATGCTTAATCTTGCCTCTTTTCCTTATGTTACATTGGTGAACTCGACGTGAAGACACGATCTTCGAAAAAAATTATAGAAAATTTGAGTTTTGTAGGTATAGGTATAACAAGACGCATTTACTACACGAAATGATGCAATTGATACTGTGATCTACATATGACTTTTCATGGCACATATAACATTGCACGATGCATATGTACCTCCCTCCAATGCATTTGACTGGTAAAATAAAAAAAAAATTGTGTAAAATTTTGAGTTTGAATTTTTAAATTACAATTTTATTATGACTAATTCAGAGTTTGCAACATGTATTCTTGAGGATTTAACATAGTGTTTGTAGGAAATTTCATAGAAGACAAGTATTCAAACCTTTTCGTAGGACAATTGATGAAGATAAAGAACAAACTACTAATGAATTATTTTGCAGAATGCTTGTCGAAGATAATTTTGAAATAGATTGTTTGCATATATTAGAAAATTGTCATTTGGGCTTATAATTAATTATTGTCTACTGAGTTTGGTGCGTTTTCACATTTTTTTAGATTAGAAACCTAATTCGATAACAAAAGTATCATCTCCCCTTGCGCATTCATGTGATCTTGGGTGCAAGAGAAACTATTATTGACTCTAGATTTTGGCTTGCTTTGGTGGGAAAAAGTACTCACCCCAAAGTGACTCAAAATTGGTGATGAGCTAAAGCCAAGGTACTCCTAGCCAGTATACAAATTTTAATGTTGAGGAAAGATCATCATTACAAAACTTGTTGCAAACAAGCAAGTGATAGTGATTCCTCGAGTACCCTTGTGGTGCGTCAAAACCTGTTGAGAATAACCTCTACAGGTTGGGAAGCCTCCTTATTAGAGCTAATCTTTCCTCTTGTGTGGCCTTTTGAATGGGTGTCCTTACTAAAAATCCAATTGTTTATAGATTAACCAAAATCCCCTATTTACTGGTGCAAGAGGTCGAACCTCTGAAACCATCTCACATACATGTGATTCTTAGTAGAGATGAAAAGTTCGTCATGGGAGATTCATGAGAACTAAAGCTTGGTTGACTCGAGAAGTGGATGTCATTAAGGGGAGCTAGTGTGGTCAAGCTTCTAATCCTCTTCTCTGAATAAGCACAGTTGGGGAAATCCAAGTGAAAATTCAACAAATATTGTCATTGTCAGCCTTAGGATCGTACTTGTCTTCTGGATTTATACACATTCATGTTCATCAAACCTAAACCACATTGTTTTCTGATTGTCTTTATTTGCCAAAATTTGATCACAAAAAGAGTTAGTCAAACTTGCAATTTATCAGAAAACCGTAACTGTTAACCAAAAACTCACATTTGTCAAAACTAAGTCCAAATTATTATTTACCAAAAAATTGAGCCGCATCTATTTATCAGTCAACCACATCTGTCATAGTGAGTCACATCTATCATTTTTAAAATAGCATTTGATATCTTGAGTCACATTTCTCAAGTCTATTAATACCTCTGATATTGAAAAACTACATTTGAAATCCTCTATGATGCATCTGATCTGATGAGTCACATTTGCAGTCTAGAATGATGCATATGCTCTGTTATAGATCTGAGCCATATTTTACCAATAGTCTCTAAGTCTGAAAACCGCATCTATCAAAATTTGTGACGCATTTGACTTTATGAGCCACATTTGCAATCTGGAATGACACGCTTTCCTATCACAGACCTGAGACATAGTTTACCAGAAAACCGTATATGACATTGAAAATCACATCTATTAAATTTTATGATGCATCTATAAAATTGAACTGCATTTGTCTAATAACCAAAAAACTAGAATTCACGGTCACACTCTGAAACCAAACAATCATACCAATCTCTGATTTCTTTTTTCATAGTGATCCTTGGATAGAAACCAGAAAGTGTGCTCAGAATTTGCATGATTGCATCCTTTAGTTATCATTTGGCTATAGTGATAGGAATCCTAGTTACAAAACTTAGTTACATCTTAAGAGTCTTTATTACTTTTAGATAGATCAAACTTGTAGATTTTAGAATAGGAAAAATTCCCACGCTTTGGACAAATCCTTGCTTCAATGAACATTGCCATTGAACCTAGTCACTTTTCAACATATCTTTTGTCCTACATGTGAGTCTTTCTAGCTCAAAAGACTATTTTGGGAGCTCACTTTTATCTCTTAGTCTTACAAAAGGTCCCTTGATAAACCAAATTGAAGCCTTGGTCAAACTTTAGATGGTTAGTAACCTCTTTTCAAATCTTCCAAAATTGATTACCTTAAAATCTAGCTTACACTTTTGCATACTTAGACATAGTCATTTTAGGACATTATCATTTAGGACATTCCTTATTTTCACAAAAATTACCAAAAAAATAGTTGCATTAGCATTCATCCCTAAAAAAAATCCAAAAACATAGCTTAGGTTGCATACATTAGACTTAAACCACCCTCTTCGCATTGTCATACCTTAGACCTCATATCGCATACCTTAGTCATACTCCATTTTTTGTCATAACCCCACCACCATGTCTGCAATTTACTTTGATATGCTTGCTAGTCAAGTTGAATACTAGTTACTTAGTAATGGTCAATACCAACAAGCCATCGACTTCAAAAGATAATTTATCCAATCCAAATGCCAATCAACATCAACACATGGTCAACTACACACATACCTTTCTTACCAACAATCCATAAGTCCTAGTCATTGAGTTATCTACCCTCATTATCAAGATTCCCTTAGCACAATCCATGTCATTAATCAACAACAAACATCCATTAATCACCCTTATCCTAACCATGACAAGGGAAACTGACCTTCCACTAGTCTATTCCAGGCTGCTACATCCTATCCTAGTCCATCATCCCTCAACCCATTCCAAGCCTCCAAATCCTATCCTAGTCCATAATCCCCCAACCCATTCCAAGCCTCCACATCCTATCCTAGTCCATCATCCAATAATCCATTCCTATTCACTCCATCCCAACCTAGATTTAGTCATGAAAATGTATTTGATCATGGTCTCCAAAATCACATCCCATTGCCTAAACTTGAGGATACATGTCAAGAGGAAAACCCAAAGCATGGCATCATAACTTTACCTTCATGTCAAGATTGAAGTAGTCCATCCCATGACCCCATCCTTAATTTCATTCAAGAAGTCCTTGTAGATAATCATGGCAGCCAAAATACATTTATCCTTGATCAAGATCCCATTCCCAATCAAGTCATCCAAGAAAAACCCATCTTTGAGCAAGACATTACCATTGATCAAGAAATCCAAAATGATCTGCTCATCGACCTTTATGCTATTATGACCACACATTTGAATATGACCCTATCCAAACTCCAAAAACAACCATTTCCCAAGATGAGATAATTCCTCCCATGGGACACATATATGATCTTCTAGAATAAGAGTCACCTACTCTAGACATATTTGCAAATGATCAAGCTATAGCTGAATTCACAGGACTTTATGAAAATGACCATAAGATGATTTTGACATTGACTTGGAAGCACTTATATCTTTTGAAGAATTTTAAGAATTTGATGTTTCACATAATCAGACCAAAGATGTTAATCATAAATGTATCGAACATGTCAATGAGGCTATGATGTCTTATTATCTAGGATCATCTATCTTTGTCAGAGCAGGCTTTCTTGCAGATGAAAAAATACTGAGTAATGATCTCCACATACACAATGATGGGATCACATCTTTTTTCTTGAATAAAAAATAACCCATCGCAAATAAAATATGTCAAAGCATGAAGTATCAAGGAAAAGGACTAGGCCTACACGAGCAAGGAATTCTAGAACTAGTACAATTTCTATCAAATTTTAGACATCAAGGTCTTGGCTATTCTTTGATCGAAAAATCAAATGATGTTAGTGATACCTCCTCAATATTGGGGGCAACTTTATCTAATAC
This sequence comes from Sequoiadendron giganteum, assembly GCA_007115665.2. Lineage (NCBI taxonomy): Eukaryota > Viridiplantae > Streptophyta > Pinopsida > Cupressales > Cupressaceae > Sequoiadendron > Sequoiadendron giganteum. The sequence goes on along the minus strand of CM021105.1, from coordinate 629,546,663 downwards.
AAACATCAAAATGGGTGTCAGGAATAGTTCTTACCAAAATATTGTTGACAACACTCCTTCCCTCCACACCACAAACCATCATTCCCAATTCAGTAAATCTACCAATTGGGACCAACAAAATAAAATTATTACAAATCCAAAGTTAAAAATGAAATGCCAAAGGCCATTAAATCAATTAAAAATCCAAGTGGACAGATGAAATTAAAATGGATTCCAAAGAAGAATGGATCAAAGAAAGAAAATTGTTCAAAAGAAAAATTCAATCAAAATGTGGAGCCACAAGAAAAGAGGTCTTCCACATATTATAAATGTCCACCTCCTTCAAAATGGTCATCAAGAAAAGCATATAAAAGTGTTGGTTCCAAACCCTATCCTAATCAAAATTCCAAACACTATCATCCAACATCCCAAGTTTGGAAAATAAAAATTGATTCATCTAAAAGTCTGAACAATCCCCCCACATCTACCATCATCCATCATAATCCAACATCTCACATGAAGTCCAAAAATATCATGTCACAAATCCATCGCATCTTGGCAGCAACTCTTTATCATAAGGACTCTCATGGCACTCTATCATGATGTGTGTATTCTAAAAAGGCCAACTCTAGTATCAACAAGGATCACAATGACATTAGTCAATCATATGCAAGTGCTATGATCTTGACAAGGCAACTACTTCATAAAGGTCATTATTGGCATATCATGTCTCTAGTATCTACATCAACACTATCAATGGATTCAACATTGTTAGTAATCATCTAAAGTATCAAGGCCATCCAGAAAATGCCAAAAAAAATGAAATATCAAAATATCGTCACCTTGATGAAAACCTGGCAAAGAGGTGTCTTGGTGACACTAAAAAAATAAAAAAGTCCAAAAAATAGTAAAGAGAAAAATTTCATCCAATAGTGAAAACCATTCTTATTGCACTTTGGATAAGCACCATGTCGAAAACCTGGCAAACAGATGTCAGGGTATGTGCAAGATCATCATAAAAACAATAGGCCCTTAAGTGGCAATAAAATTTAGAAAATCAGAGTAAGGAAACTTGAAGTAAAAAATTGAATAAGTTATCTATACTATTTCAAAAATATGTAAGAATAGAATCTATAGCAAATTGAATGTAGTTTATAAACTACTAGGTTTTTAAAAAAATATAAAAATATATTGGTGAAAATTTGAAATTTCAATGCAGTAGTACTTAAATTTCAGGGAAAAAATAAGAAGTAGGTGTCTATCTGACCACCCTAACCACAATAAATTGATAATATTTTTTTTAAGATTTTAAATATAAGTAGGGGACTCATCTCCCGATGTGATGCATATTTTTTTGTAATTTTTTTCCAAGTAAATAATTAATTATGAATTTTTTATTACAGTCTAAAAACTATAAAAACTCGTATGTCTGACCACCTTAACTTGGTCAAAAATTCATGAAATTCAATTTATTTTTTTAATCCTATAGTATGTGAAGCATAGAATGTGATGCATGTTTTGGATTCAAAAAATGTGATACCGTTTGAAACCTATAGATTTTTTTCAATCAGCCTATCAATCAGGATTTTAGTCATAATTCAAATAGAAAATGAATAATAATTATTTATTAAATTCAAAGTAAAGCATAATTTATATTGGTGGAAAGCTAAGAATCTCCTTTAAAAACCCTTTTCCTTTCATCAATTTTGGGTAAAAAAAAGTCATCAGCCACATGGGCCATCATATCACTTAGATATTCACTTTTTGGTCCATCATGATCCTGCACATACCCATCATGTGTAAGAAATTATCTATGTGGACCATTACACTTGGGGGAAAGTTGTCTCATCTCGCATACCCTTCGTATGGAATTTATTATAAAATTTTCCATCTATCCATCTAAGTCCTACCACTCACGTCCATTTTCCTGCCTACTTTGATCTTGATAAGGTTTGGGGTAAAAATATAAATCATGCTTTGGAAAAACTTTTGACATGTCTATCCTTTGGTCATACACTATCCATGAAACATCATGTCATTACGTTCATAGCTTCATTATCCCTATGCAATATTTTCCTTGGAGACCAAATGATAAATTCTCCTAGCCAATAGTCATCATGTCTCCTATCTTTTACCAAAAATCAATACATTATTCGTTTATACCTACACATGCCTTGGTTTTCCCTTGTCAATGGTCTAAGGATTTTAATCCAACATCCTTCCATCATCCCATCTAGTCCTAACCAAGTCATTCTAAATGCAACATGACCAATCCATAGAATCTTGTTATGCAATCTATTACATCATCCAAAACATTCCTTGGCATTATTTCTAGCCTTGATGTAAACCTTGCTCCTTTAGTCACATTATCATCATCCTCATGTTGTTTTGGGATGTTTCCTTCCCATGCCAAACAACATTGTCATCATCATCACTTGTCAATTGGTATTCAACTTGACTAGGGGAAATATCATGCTTGTCCTTGGATTCTTATGCATGCTTTCTCACTTTCTTCTAGGCATCATTCACATGCATTTCTCACGATCCTCATAAAATGAAGAAAGAAAAAAAATCAAATATCCAAAATCCAAAATCCAAAAAAAAAAAAACCTCAAAAAGACAAAAAAAAAATCAAAACATGTCAAAACCCAAAAACATTAAAATATCACTCAAAAATCCCAAAAAAGAGTCAGATTCAGTTGATTCGGCTTTGTCCATCAAAGTCTAGTCAAACTATGAGGTCTTTGCATGTATAATGTAGGCAAGGCCATCAATCGATAAGCCCTCGAGGCTACACTAGGTTAGTCCTTTAAAGTATGTCATGTCAGTCAACATAAGTTAGACACTGTCATCACACACAAACAATAGTCAAAACATCAAGACAAGACACACATCAACAAGAAAAATAAGTCAACAATTTCATCATGTAACCAAACAAATTGCCAAAACACTCAAACAACCAAAACAATCAATCTATGTCTTATACACGATGTGTTCTTCCTGAAAATAGACATCATTATCAAGTATCATCATTTCCTTACATAGGTGGTCACATGATCGAAACCAGACTCAACGTCTTATATGATATATGTCTTTTTGAAACCAGGTTTTGTCATTTCCTTAAACAGGTGGTCACATGATTGAAACTAGAACCAACGTCTTATACGATATGCATCTTTCCTAAAATCAGGCTTCGCCGAACAAACAAACAAATAACAAACAGATCAAATTTTGGAAAAAAAATTACTGGCTATTGAATTTATGGATTTTTTTGTCTTATCTTCTCACTTGGCTTTGTCTTTGAGTCTGGTTACTAGCTTTCTCAAGGATGTCCCATGAAGGATTTAGAGAAGCAAGCATGTATCAGGACTCTTTTTCTTTGACTGTTGTATATCTACTGTCTTTTGACTTTGTTTTTAAGTCAAGTTACTAGCTTCCTCGAGGATGTGCCATGAAGGATTTAGAGGAGCGATGATGTCTCATGACTTCTCTTTTTATTTGATTGTTGTATGTGGTTTGTCTTAGAAAAAATATTGAGGCAATTTTTCCCCTAGTAAGAGTTAGAACACTCCTTATCTATGACTGTCTGTTTTTAGCAAGTGGATGACTTTCTACACCTTGGTCTCTCTCATATCATGGTGTTTATTATCTATTTGTGTCATTTAATGCCCAATGATGATTCAAGCAAGACCTATTACGTATTTGGAAAAGTATTGAAGATTTCAAAAAAAAATTAACATCCATGTCTTCCATGCTAACATCCATGTCTTCTATGCTACTATTCATCTTTTTCACTCTTAACATTTCTTCTTTTATGCATTTTCACCACCCTTATCTATGTTCCTCTATCCTTTTGTCCTTCATCTTCTAGGTCTCTCGTCCATGTCGAGAGCACACTTGTGATTCTTCAAACCTGCCTATCCTCTCGAGGGGGCATACCACTACCTCCTCATCATTCTCCCTTTCGCTAGGGCATAAATTTTTACTAATTCTCTTTGACACAATGCCGAACTGACATCGTATCAAAGAGGGGCAAACTGTAGACACTAAAAATTGGTCTAGGCCTACGACTTCAATTTTTGACATAATACTCATCCTCATTGTCATAATTAAATAATCTTAATTATTTAATTATTTTCTAAATTCACCTATTCTCCATTAACTAAATATATTTAATTAATTCATTTTCACCTTTATCTTTTCTTGACTAATTAAATAAATATTGTTTATTTGTTTATTTAATTACTTCTCTAATTAAATATATCTTCTTTCTAAAAATTAAATAATTATTTAGTTAATTTACCCTAATCACATTTTCGACTATAATTAAATAATCACGTAAAATTAATTAATTATTTTTTAACCTTTTCTCCAGTCAATTAAATAAATCTTTATTTATTCAATTTAATCCCCAAATTTTGAATGTTGAATTAAATAATTATTTAATTCATAAAAATAATTATTCTTATCATATTCTTCTATAATTAGATAATCGCTTAGTTATCTAATTAGTCATTTACCAATTAAGTCGAGATTTAATTAAATCAGTCAGTTATCTCATGATTTAATATCTGATTGTTCTTGGCGAACAAACCTTTTAGTTTAATTAGTCTATTATCTAGTTTCATTCTTTTGTGTGCAAAATTTTATTAATTAAATAGCTTTATTTATTTATTTAATTCATTTGTGCATTCAAACAGACCATTTCCTCTATGCTAATCTTTATCCTTTATGTAACATAGATAAAATGGATGTTGCACAGTAAGATGGTTAAATATAATCTAACACGCATAAATCTAAATCAAACAACTAAGAACAAATCAAATGAACTAAAACAGTATTTAATAAAATAATAACATAAAACAGTCTCACCAAATATTAGTCCACCTCTTCGAATTATCTTGATTGTCCTTCTCTATTTTTCCGTGTTGGTATTCTTGCCCTCAGATTTTATGTATGTGTGCAAGCATAGCCTGGATGTATGTCTAAGAAAAATATCAAAGATTATAAGTTCTTCTAAAAGGTATTGACTTCGGGAGGAGGAATAATGACACTCACAGGTCAATTTATAGAAATTGGGTTTTCGAACGATCGAATCGGATTCGAAAGAAAGATCAACGATCGAGATTGATGAACGCCATGCGATGTGAGTTTTGTGTCAGTTAGAACGTGAGTTGAGAAATTCTGCAGGATAAAGATTAAATTAGAATAATAATTTAATCTAGTGTTAAGACTGTTCAAAAATAGAAAGAACAAGAGTTCAAGATTAAATAAATGATTTAATCTTCAGTTGAAAGTCTTTGAAATAGAAGAATTAGACTTTGAATGAAAAATATAAAGTTAGAACTCGAAGAATAATCTATTCGAATGCACACGTGAATTAATTAATTAAATAAAGATATTTAATTAATAAATATGTTCATGCATATGAGTTAGAATTAGTTAGCTGACTGGTTGTGACAGAGAGTCCTTTCACAGAGACGATCAGATATCGAATCCGAAGATAACTGAATGATTCAAATAGATCTCAAGTCAGATGGTGAGTGAATAATTAGATAACTGGACGAGAGAAGAATGTGACAGAAACAATTAATTATGAATTAAATGTTAATTTAATTCAACTTTCAAAATTGAAAAATTTAATTCAATAAATAATGATTTATTTAATTGACTATTGAAAAGATTAATTGAATAATTAAATAATTTGAAAAGAATATTTAATTATAGTTGAAATATGATAAAGGGTTAAATTAAATAATAAATTATTTAATTCAGAAAGGGAATTAATTAATTAGTGACGCAACTAAATAAATATGATTTATTTAATTAATCGGAGTTGAATGAAGGTCATAATAAATTAATTAAATAATTAAAATGTTATTTAATTAATAGAGGAAATATGTGTTTAGGAAATAATTAAATAATTAACATTATTTAATCATGCCTATGGACATTATAAAATAATGTTGAAAGCGGTACTCATAGGCCTAGACCAATTTTCAGTGTCTACAGTTTGCCCCTCTTCAATACAATGTTGTTTCAGCATTGTGTCAAAGAAAATTAATCAAAAATATGCCCCAATGAAAGGGAGAATGATGAGGAGGTAGTGGTGTGCCCCCTCGAAAGGATAGGTGGGTTCAAAGAACATGATTATGCTCTCAAAATGGATAGGTAATGGTGGTGAAGATGTAGAAAAGAAGAAATGTTAGCGCTGAAAATTTGGATGTTAGTATTGAAAGATGGTTATTTAAAGAACCTATAATCTTCGATATTTTTCCATATATATACTAAGCTTTGCATTTTAACATCATTGGGTGGGATTGACACAAATGGATAGTACACACGATGATATGAGATAGACTATAGTGTACAAAGTCATCCACTTGCGAAGAAAAGACAGTTGTAGACAATGAGTGTCTTAACTCATACTAAGGACAAGATTTCCTCAGTCTTTTTGTCTAGACAAACCACAAACAAAAAATAAAATAAAAGATGGGTCATGAGACATTATTGTTCCTCTAAATCCTTCATGGGACATCCTTGAGGAAACTAGTAACATGAATCAAAATCCAAAGTTAAAAAGACAGTTGACAGACAACAGTTAAAGAAAAAGAGTCCTGAGACATCCTTGCTTCTCTAAATCCTTCAAGGGACATCCTCGAGAAAGCTAGTAACCGGAATTTTGCACAAATCGATAGAAAGATAAGACAAAATACAATGTAAAGTCAGAAACCAAATAAAATTATTTTCCAAAACTTGATCTTGTGGAATTTTTTTATGTTTGATAGAGCTCGATGTGAGGGATGACACATACTGCATAAGACGTTGAGTTTGGTTTCGACTTGGTGACTATTTGTCTAAGGCATGACAAAGCCTAGTTTCAGAAAGACACGTGTCGTATAAGATGTTTGAGCCTGATAGCATTGATGTGACAAGCTACATGAGGCTATGATGATTGACGATGTTTGTTGACAAGAAAGACATATATTGCTTAAGACATAAATTGATCAATCTAACAATGTGTTTGATTTTGATTTGATGAAAGTTTTGAGATGTTTGCCTTGTTGATGCATGACTTGTTTTGATTCCTTGACTGCTATGAGTGTGTGTGTTGACAGTGTATGACTTGAGATGATATACCCTAAAGGATTGATCTAGTGCGGCCTCGGGGGCTCATTGATTGATTATTCTTGCCTATGTTGTACATGCAGAGACCTTGTAGTTCAACCCAACTTTAACTAACATAACTGACTGAAAATATGTACTTAAGTTGATGATATGAAATATGTGTGATAGTGAATGTGATAAACTCTATTGGACTAACCTAGTGCGGCCTCGGGGGCTTATCGATTGATTAGCCTTGCCTATGTTGGACATGCAGAGACCTCGTAGTTCGACACGACCAATTACTTTGACATGTACAAAGAGTCATGATTTTATGTGTGTGAAACATGAGACACCTAAACAGATAGACCTAATACCTCAGGGGTACATCAAGAGATGGCATTGCCTATGTCCAGTCACAGAGGCAACGTAGTTTGACTATGTCTATGATTGACTTAACATGACTAACTCTGACTCTATTTTTGGGATTTTTGACATGTTTTTGATTTTTTTTCTTTTTGGAGTTTTTTGATGTTTTTGGATTTTTTCAAGAAATTTTCTGACATTTTGGGTGCAATGCTATGTACAAGTTCCACATGACACAGAGCAAGGATTTTCCCCCAGTCAGAAATAAGACTTACATGATGGAGTGGGGAGACGGAGTGGAATTGATGTCAATCATTCCAAGTAATGGATAAGACAACCATTTATTATGAGTGATGGTGAAAAGTCTGATTGGAATAATGGTAGATGAAGGAGCAAATTCAAATACACATGGCGCCTATTTTCCAAGTTTTCACCATGGTACTTATCCATAGTACCATTGAAGTGGTTTTCACTATTGGATGGATTATTTCTCTTTACTATTTTATTGATTTTTCAATTTTTTTGGTGTTACAAAGATGCTTGTTTGCCAGGTTTTCATCAAGGTAACCATTTTTTTGTTTTTTTCAAAAATAATTTTGCATTTTTCCAATTAAGACAAAGACTCTCAGAAGCTACACATAGAACCTCTTCAGATGAAGGTTGTTGAATGGTGACAAAAGTGGTTCTCCTTTAGGGGTAGAGAGTTGATACACTCCTGATCCAAAAGCTTCTGTGACAATATAGGGCCCTAACCAGTTAGGTTCAAACTTACCTGGTTTTTCTCGTTCAACTTGATTCTTGGGGTTCTCCATTAAGACCAGGTCACCAATTTCAAAGTTTCAATTTAGAAATTTCCTATTATAACTACGACGAAGACGATTCTGATATGGTTGCAAATGGTCTAGTTCCTTTTGTCTTCATTCGTCTAGTAATTCTAACTCCTACAATCTGGATACACGGTATTCTTGATCGTCAATATGACCTTTCAAGGATACCCTTAGGGAAGGAATTTCAACCTCAATAGGTAAGATAGCTTCATATCTGAATACTAGGGAGTATGGAGTCATGTCGGTGGGAGTACGAATGCTTATGCGATAAGCCCATAAGGTAGGATTAAGTTGTAAGTGCTAGTCACGACCAATGTCATTGACAGTATTTTTGAGGATTTTGATAATGGTTTTATTAGATGTCTCATCTTGGCCATTACCTTGTGGGTAATATGGAATTCTTCACATAGATGGCATAATTCTTGGTTTTTGAATGGATGACCATTTTCTGTGATAATGGATTCAGGTACACCATACCGAAAATTATTTAATTTAGGATAAACTTGGATATTTGTGTGTCGGTGATGTAGGTCACGGGAATAGCTTCAATCCATTTGGTGAAGTATTCAGTGGTGGTTATGATGAACTTATGGCCATTGGATGATGGAGGGTGTATCTTACCTATGAGGTCAAGTCCCCATTGGGCAAAGGGCCATGGTGAAGTAATTAGATGGAGCTTTTGTGTTGGCGCGCATATCAAATCTCTGTGTATCTGACACTGTCGACATTTCTTGACAAAGATATATGAGTCCTTTTCCATTATAGGCTAATAATAACCTAATCTCATAATCTTATGGGCTAAAGTAGGACCACTAGAATGGGATCCACATATACCCTCATGTACTGCTCACAAGATTGCTTGTGCTTCTTCAACATCGACACATCTCATTAGGGTGTTATCTAAGGTACGTCTATATAGGGTATCTTCAATGATGGTGTATTTAGATGACTTACGGATAAAGGTTCTACGTTGTGTGTTTGATATGTCTAAAGGTAAGAATGGGGCATTTAGATAGTCGTATACGTCCTTATACCAAGGGGAAGTAGGACCAACAATCATACACACCATCACAGAATCAGGGACATCATAGGCAGGGACCAACAACTGTTTGACCAAAAACTCGAATTTAGGCACGTTGTTAGGACTATCCAATAAGGAACCCATGGTTGCCATAGCATCTGTTGCCCTATTCTGAATGTGTGGTATCTGTTGAAAGGTGATGTCATCAAATTACTGCTTGAAACTATTAGCCATGTGCTTGTAGGGGGCAAGTTTCTCATCTTTAGTTTCATAATCATCATTTACTTGTCGGAATACTAGCTGAGAATCTCCATAAACATGTACACTCTTAATCTTCCATTGGGCTGCTATTCTTAGTCTTTTCACTAAGGCTTCATATTATGCTATGTTGTTGGTGTAGGGGAAAGAAATCCTGAATGATTTAGGAATAGTATCACCTTGAGGTGTAACAAATAGCATACCTGCTCCTGAACCATGATTAGTATGTGACCCATCAAAGTATAATTTCCATTTGGCTCTAGTGTCAACTTTGAAGATAAACTCATCAAGAACATCTGCCACTAAAGGATGGTTTGCCTTCATGGGTGCATCCGCTAACTGATCTACAATTACTTGTCCTTTTATAGATTTCCTCTCCACATATTGGATGTCATATTCACTAAATATCATCACCCATTTAGCCAATTGGCCTGTTAATGTTGCTTTACCTAGGAGATATTTGAGAGGATCAATCTTTGCGACCAAGATGGTTCGGCGGTTTAGCATATAGTGTCAAATTTTTTGAGTAGCAAAGACTACCGCAAGAAAAGCACATTCTATGTTACTATAGTTTAGTTCATATCCCACCAAGGTATAACTAATGTAGTACACTACCCTTTCATGACCTTGATCATCATTTTGTGTGAGAAGAGCTCCTAATATTGACTGAGTTGCTGAAATGTATAGTATCAAAGGTCTTCCATCTGTGGGTGGCATTAACACAGGTGGAGTGAGTAGATAATCCTTGATCTGTTGGATTTAGCTTCTTGACATTTAGGTTTCCATACAAATGGTAGTCCTTTCTTCAGTAAATGTTGAAATGGGTATATTTTGTCTACTAGTTTTACTATGAAGCGCTTGATAGACTGTAATCTTCCCTATAGTTTTCTTAGTTGACCAATGCTAACTGGAGGAGGCATTTCTATGATATATTTTACCTTCATTGGATCTACTTCAATGCCTCTTCTAGAAATGTTATATCCTAGAAGTTTCCTTGATTTCACTCCAAAGACACATTTCTTTGGATTTAGTCTGATGTTGTAATTTTCTAGCCTCTGGAATATCTTGTCTAGAACTTTCAAATGATCTGCCCTTGTTACTACTTTAGATATAATATCATTGACATAATCTTCCATGAGAGTATGTACAATGTCATGAAAAATAGTCGTCATTGCACGTTGATACGTAGCTCCAGTATTTTTGAGCCCAAAAGGCATAACATTCTAGCAATATGTTCCCCATGGACATGTGAAAGTTTTCTTGTGTTGGTCTTCAGCTACAATTTTGATTTGGTTATACCTAGAGAAACCATCCATGAGGGATAGCATCTTGTATCCTTGTGTAAGGTCTACTATCATGTCAATGTTAAACAAAGGGAAGTCATCCTTAGGACACACCTTGTTGATATCTCTAAAGTCTATTTTGTTTAGTCACTGGCACAAGATTTGAAATCTAGTCTGCATAGTCTATGGATCTTATGAATCTGACACCCAATAGTTTCTTAAGTTCTTCTTTGACCAGTAGAGAAATTTGTGGATGCATCTTCCTTAACTTCTATTTGACAAGCTTAATACCTACCTGTAAAGATAGATGGTACAATATAAGGTTTGGATCCAGCCCAGACATGTCTACATATGACCATGCAAAGTTTATCTATCTCTTTGTGAAGAAGTATAGAAACTCGGGTTGTTCTGTCTCTATCAAAGATGCAGCAAAATATATTACCTGAGGGTTTTCTTCTGTATTTATGTTGACCTCAACAAACTCTTCTACTAACATTGGTGACTTTTCTTGAGAAACTGGGAGAATGTTCGAATTTCCATCCTTGGGTGCCTCAGAGAGGTTTTTACCCTCAGATAGGTCCTTTATTTTTACTATTTCTTCATCCAAAGGCGTCTTTCATTTTAACCTAGGGACTTATCATTTTCCTCATTTTCGTTGTTTTTATTTTTATTTTCACTTTTCTGCTAGAGGTGTAATCAGAATCCCCAAAATATTCTTTGTCATCTAGGTCTATGGTAAAGCCAACCTTATGATCCCCTCTTGGTATGCCTTCTCGAAGTCCCATGAACTCAGTTATTGCTTTGTCATTCTCGAATATGTGTAATATGGGTGTACCTTATTGATCCCAGTCGATAAGTTGGGGATATATGAGGGGCATGTAATCATCGGAGTTATCAAATGTGGAAGTTGACAAGGTGAATATAGAGTGGTTGACATGGTTGCATAATTTTTGAACTAACTCCTTGTTCTTTTTCCTATGGGTAGGTAAACTCTAATGTGGGACTATTGTAAGGGCTAGGTCGTCAGAAGATGGTTTGTCAGGTTCCCAAGATGCATGATCAAGGGTTTCCCAATAATAATGTTTAAGCCATTCTTCTTTGGACAAGGGATTTTTATTACAGGGGCTAGATGGATTTAGTTTAGGTTTTATCATTTGGTCCAGTTCCCCAAATAACTTATCTAGGTTCATGGTACTGGTAGAGGAAAGGGAATCCCATTCATAGTCACTCAAGTTAGGGGATTCATTGAAAACTAGGTCAAGTGGTTCGTGAGATATCTTGATGTCTTCATAAGCACTTACTTCCTCTTGAAATGGTGATGAAGTACTAGGAAAGCCAATTCTAAGCGATTGAAACCCTAGCCCTAGGCCTTTCAGTCGTGGTGAGAAAATTATTGGTTCAATCCTTCCATTTTGATGTAGTCCTAACCCACTATGTATGTCATAGTCTTTTCTTTGTATTATCTTAAAGCCTTATCCATATTGATCCTTAGCTATCTGAATAGATGGTGAGGGGTTTTCATTGTCTTCCTGGTACAACCAGGAGGTAATATCATCTTGGTCCACAACTTCCTCACTTAACTCTCCCCTATCAATGTCATTATATGAGGAACATGAAATGTGACTACGGATTGTCTCCTATCTACCATGGTTAAACCATATACCTTAGGTGGAACCAGTTGACTGACACAATAGGATACCTTCATGTGATATTCTCCAACACCCTTATCTTTGATCTCGACCTTAGGAGTGGATGATGGTTGCTTTGATGATATGGACTTGGTAAGATGTGATGGATCAATGTATAGGGAGAAATTAGATGATGAAGCTTCTTGATTAACGGGGACTTGTCATTGTGGAATTTCCCATAGGCTTGTGCAATATTGAAAAGGATTTGGATCACTATCAATCATGATCTTGGTGCCATTATATGGGAATTTAAGACACTGGTGATATGTAGAAGGTACACCTTTCATTGCATGTATCCAAGGTCTACCTAACAACTGGTTATATGGAAGGGTGAGATCTAAGACTTGGAAGCTGGTGTTCATAACTATTGGGCCAATTTTGATAGGGAGTGTGACAACTCCTTTGGATGATCTTTCCTCATCATTGTAAGCCTTGATGAATATACTCTTAGAGGTGTCGACACATGCTTCTAAGAATCCTAATGCCTTAACCAATTTTAGGGTACAAAGGCTCAAACCTGCTCCTTCGTCTACCAAGACTTGTCTGACTTTGGTTTGATGGACTAGAACTTCAAGATGTAATGGGTCATTATGATCTGTCTTTTCTATTTAAAAATCTTGTTGAGAAAATATAGCATGATTGGTCAAGTATCCTACCATTTCTTTGAAACGATTGACATCTAAGTTGGTAGGGACAATTGTACTATATAAGGCTTTATCGAGAATGGATCAATGATCATGTGATAAAGTCAACAGTTCCAAGATGGATTTCTATGTTGGGGTCTTGCTCAGTTGATCAAGAAAATTATACTTAGACTTGGAAGACTATGTAGGTGGCTCAGAAGAAGGACCTGGAAGATTTATCTTAGTTCTTCGTGTATTTATAGTACATTCAGGATGCTTCTTAATGGTAGTGGTATGGATATTTTCATTTGTATCTCAAAGGTGATTTATGATCATACCTTTGCCATAGTCATATTTGGTATTTGCATCAGTGGTCGATGCAGTATTCTTAGTTCCCGAACTGGAGGCCTTTCCTTTCGCATGGTCATGTAATGGGTCTGTCAAGACCTTATGATCACTATTCTTGGTATGTTTCTACCCATTGAACTCTATGGTTTCATCTTCAACAAAGTCTTGTATGATATTCTTCAGTTGTTGACATTGTTGTAGGTTATGTCCTTTTGTTCGATGGTATTCACAATAAGCATTATCATCCCACTATGAGGGTTTAAACTATCCAGGATCATACTGTCTTGGTTCCAACGGTTTTAGGAGATCATTTTTAATCAGTTCTTTGAAAATTGTCACGGTGGGTTGCCCCAAAGGGGTAAATTTACGCTTAGGAAATCTCCTTTGTGGTCATTGTTGTTGTGAATTCTGGACAAATTTTTTTGTTTGATTTGGATTACTCGTGACGTCTTGATTGGGGTTATAACCTCTAAGTCTGATGACCGGTCTTGCATGTATGGTCTTAGCATCAACAATACCATCATTTGTAACATTTTTGTTTCTAGACCAAAACTTGTTTCTATCGTTGGGAGCATTTTGATGTTGAACAACTGGATTTTTGCTTGGTACTTTAACTTCTCCTTTGTCAATAAGGCCTTTTTCAAGGATGATTCCCTTTTGTACCAAGTCTAGGAATGATGTAAAACAATGTACCCTTAAGTCACTTTTCAGTTTTTGGATTAATATTTTCAAGGAATATTGTGACTTTTTGTTTTTTTGGTATTTCAACTAGACATCTACTAGCTAAACTTCGTCATCTTAGGAAGAAAGTAGTGAAAGTTTTGTCATCTTCTTGCATGGTGTGACACAAGGTAGCTATTGTTATTTCATTGTCTATGTTGAAGGCAAAGTGTTCAATAAACTTCCTAGCTAATTCACCCCATAATCGTATGCCATATGGTAGTTTAGAGAACCATTCCAGTGCTATCTCGACAAGGGTTCATGAAAATAGTCTCATCAAGTATGTGGGTTCATATGATATGTCCATGCATGTTGTAGAGAACTCTCTAATGTGTTCTAAGGATTCATCCTCCCATTATACTTAGGAAAATTTGGTATAATGTATCCGTGTGAGAAGGGTGTCATGTATAGCGCTTTGTCAAAACGACATGGACATAAATCTTGCACTGAGATAGTTCATTTTCCTGACATAGAAATGTTGTCCATTTGTTGTTGAATAATTTGCATTTGATTTTGGAGAACATCTACTTGTGTCAAGGACATGTTTGTGTTGTTAGGATCAATGTAGGTGTTCTGAAATTATATGTTTTGTGATAGATTGTGATTTGGCAAGGGAATATATCATGTTTGAATGTTCTAATTCGGTGTGGGGATATATCCTGTCAAAATGTTCTTCATTGGTGTAGGAACATTTCCTGTCGGAATGTTCTAATTTGGTATAGGAAAATTTCTTATCGGAATGTTCTAGTTGGGTATAGTACTTGTATTGCTATGAGGTATAGTAGTATTCATGCCGACTTTGGATCTATTTCAAGCAGTGTTTGTGTCAAAGGGGTTTGATGAAGATGCCCCTGCAGTGAATTGTAAACCTTTTGTTAAGTTGAATGGGGTTGTGTTTACAATTGATTATGTTTGAGTTGGTATGCCAGTTGGTATTGTTGCGGTAATTTAAGGAACATAAACACTTGATGTCATGGTTTGTGTTGGTTGAGTAGATGTTTTCAAAGTGTGAACATCAAATCCTGGTGGTAGTGTGGCACATTCTACTAGCAACTTTGCTAGATATCATTGGGATCATTTTCCAAACACTCATTCATAAAGGATGCAAACTCAGGATCTTGTACGGTGGCATCTATGTCTTCAAAAAAAATTTGTCCATATGTGTCTCTAGTGACGTGTTTTTCAAGCAAAGTTTTATGTGGTCTCTCTTTCCCCGATGGTTGGTTTCCAAAAGGGTTGACAAATTCGTTAGGGTCTAACATTTATCTATGTTTCTTCTTAGACCTTGTTTCAACCATGAAAAGTTGCTCAAAATGAGGTAATGCAAACTATGTCTAAAAACTGACATGTCCTATTTCTATGTTTTTTTTTTTTTTTGGATTTTCCTAATATAAAGGATGTCACTAAAATTTAAGGATTTCTAAAATGATGTATACTAGGATGACGTATGCTAGGATGGAAAGTATGCAAAATTTTGAGTAGACTATGATGGTAAATGATTCTAAGATGGGTATAACCTACCAGCTATGGAATAAATTCAAGCAATGATCTAACTTTACCAAGGAACCTGATTGTAGGACAAAGACAGCTGACAAGGAAAATTTCCCAAACTAGATTGTTGAGCTGGAAAGATTCACTAATAGGACAATAGTGACTAGGTTCAATGATAATGACAAATCGGAAGATGAATGAATCCAATGACATGGAAAGTTATTCTATTCTACAATATGCAACTTCCTATGAAGTATCTAAATGTGTGCAACTTAGGATGACTAGCGCTAAGAGGTAAATGACACCTAATAATGCAAGGATTTTGAGAAAAAATATTCCAGTTTTTGTCCAAGGTTGATCATAAGAAACAAAAGCAAAATAATCAGTATTCTTCTGAGTATTTTCTCACCACGACTAAAAGGCCTAGGGCTAGGGTTTCAATCACTTAGAATTGGCTTTCCTAGTACTAGGTTGCAATCAGTAATTTTCAGTGGCTACACTTTAAAATTATGTCAAAAGTGGTACTCGCAGGCCTAGACCAATTATGTCCTCACCTCTTATGCTTTATCACTCATGTTATTACTAACACTAATCTCTATCACATGGCATATCTTTAATCTTGATCGTTGATTTATCTTTTAATATGAGTCTTTCATTCGAAAATCAATTGTCTATAAATTGGCTTGACCTTCATCATTATTACTCCTCCTAAAATCTTTATACTTTTTGGAATAAGCTTTAAGAATCTTCAATATTTTTCTAAATCATTATCAATAGGCCATATTTGCATACTTTTGAGAAATTTGAGGGCAATTATCATACAACAACAAAATGAAGAAGTGGAATGAAGGTGATTCATGGAATAGATGAAGACTTTTGGTGAGATTATTCTTTTGTTTATTGCTTTAATTTCCATTGTTCTTTGTTGTTAGCGTAGGTTTAGATTTGAGCTTATTGCATTGTGATGCTTAATTTTTCTTGTTTTCCTTATGTTACAAAACTAACTCCCCAAAACTTCCCAACCACCCAAGCAACTCCCATTTTCGCCACTTTTAATAAGTGGAAAATTAGATTGGCTCAAAAACTGTATTTAAGTGATTTTATAGAATAAAAAGACCCCTATTCTATAGACCTACCACCTAGGACACCTTTTAAACAATTAAAACCACATAAAGACTGTAGACATGGAAAATATACAATTCGATCTGACACACTTGATCTTGATTACTAACATCATTTCATCCTGAATCACCTTCTTAACTTGTCATCACCTTTCATCCCTTAATTGAATAAATCCTTATTTATCTAATTAAGTCGTTCTCCTCTATTAATTAAATAAATCATTTTGTTTAATTAATCTGATCATCCCTCTTTTAATTAAATAATTCATTTTATTTAATCTCTAAATTATATCCTTAAATTAAATAAAAGTATCTTTATTTGATTTAGAAAACTAACGCCATTCTCTTTAATTAAGTAAATCAAACTTTATTTAATTAAAGTCTAAATCATTTTCCTCTCAATCTTGATTTAAATAAATCCTAAAATCTAAGTCAAAATTGTCAAATCACCTAATCTCTCATTAAATTGATCAAATCTTGATTAATTTAATCTCAATCACTAAAATCCTCTCGATTTTTCAAGTTGCGCCAATAAATCAATTTAATTGATTTATTAATTCATCTTTTTTCCCTCACAAGGCATAAAAGAGGAATATTCCCTCAAATTTGAATTCAAATTCAAATAGGATTGGTCCTTCCAACAAGGCATTTATTTCACCTTACAAGTCCTTTTGCCTCGAGCCAAGTGGCCATAACTCCATTTTTCTTCCCTCTTCAACAAGTCATTTCAAAAAATTCAAATTCAAACTAATTGCATTTATGGGCACTTTGGCCAAAATGTGTTCATTCCTCATCCAATCACATTTGGACAAGTGGCCTTCTCTCATTGGTTGGTTTTTTGTCCCACATTGCTCAATTTCACTCTTCTTCCAGTTTGAAAATCTATAAATGAGAGACTCTTCCTCTCATTCTCTCATCCATAATTTGAGTAAACTTACTATACTCAACTTCATCCTCAAGCACTTCCATTTTCATCCATTTCATCAAGATCATAGCTAGGTTATTGCAGGTTTTCTCAAGAAATCATCTTGTTCTCCATCAAAAAAGTGGATCAATCACTCATAAAATCATCAAAGCTTACAAAGGAGTTGGCAATGGGCCAATTTATACACATAATTGGCACCAATTCCCCCATGGGATCAAGAGTTTGCATTTTAAAATAGGATTTCATTGTGCTCTTTGTTCATTTACTCATTTTCTTTCCTATTTGAGCATTGCAAATGGATTTCATGGGGAATCCTTGTTCTTACTTGCATTTGAATCTAATTGTGTGTTTGTTTCTCATGTTTGTGTAGGTATAAGGATTTGGGTTCACATTTTGGCGTTAGAAGGAGGGCATAAATCACAAATCTAACATTTAAAAAAAAAAAAAATTCATCATTTTTGACAGTTCTGTGCATTAATCCCTATTTTAGTGTATATGTGGTATCTTTTAGCACTTCTGTACACTGTCTTAGCACATTTGGCACCTGTTTTAGTGCTTTTGTACATTGTTTTAGCTTTTTTGTACATTGTTTTAGAATTTATGTAACTGTTTTAGTGCTTTTGTAACTGTCTTAGCACTTCTGGCACCTGTTTTAGCGCTTCTCTACACTGTTTTAGTGCTTTTGTATATTGTTTTAGCGCTTCTATATACTATCTTAGCACTACTATAGTTTTTTTGGTGCTTCTGTAACTGTTTTAGTGCTTTTAGCTCATGTTTTAGTGCTTCTGCAGCTATTTTAGCACTTTTGTTCAGCTGTTTTAGCATATCTGAGCACTGTTTTAGCGCATAGGCCTCTCTTTTAGTGTTTTTCTAGTCAGTTTTAAAATGATGATATCTTGGTCATATGGAGGTCTTTTTTGAAGCTTCGTTTTTAGTTTTATGATAGTTAAAATTATCAATTTTACATCTAAAGTCAAATCACATTGAAAATTGGTCTAAGTTGTATGGTTTTTTATGCTTAATGATTTATCTAACCCTTATGTCTCCTTGTTTCTTGATCTCATCTAACATTTTGAGCATTTTTTTAGGTTAGGAAATCAAAAGGAGTAGAAGGAAACAAAGGAAAAGCTTTTTATGACATCATCCTTCTATTGTATCAAGTGTCTTTAGACACTCTTGGAAACAATTATAATTCCAATTTTAAGGATTTTATCTCTTCAATCTTTTAGGACTCAATAGATTTCAATTTGGGCTCTAAAAAGAAAACAACACAAATTTCCTTTTAAGGTTTGCAAAAGTCTTAAAAAGAATCTTAGGAAACAATCTACTAGATTTGGTTGAGGTTTAACAATTGAACAAAACAAACTTCACATTTGATTTAGTGCTTTAAAAAGAACTCATTTTGCTTTGAAGGTTTAAAATGAACAAGTGTTGCTTTGTCTTGTAATTTTTTATTCAAAATAATATCATCAAAAGGACATATGTGCTTCTCTCACACCTCACGGTGATATTGAGAATCAAAAGCTCTTTTGGTGATCTTAGGTTGAATAAAATAATTGCCTCCACACTTCATTTTTTGGTTTAAAATTGAACAAAACATCTTGCGAGTGTGAGTGTGGCATATTGCGAGTGTTCTCCCTTTGTTTTTTAACGAAGGCCAATTGAACTACAGGATATGCTTGCTTTCTTTTGTTTATCTTAGTGGGCCTACCTTGTGGGAAAAACTAATCACCCAATGGAACGACCCAACCGAGAAAACGCTAAAGCCAAGCGACTTCCACCCGAGATATAAGTGTGGATATTGGAACAAAGGCCAATATCACGATGATTATTCCGACGAGAAGGGCAACAATGGTCTCTCACCATACTGGATAGTCCCCCATGAATGGAATGCCCGCATTACAACCCCTTGTTTAGAAAAGGCCAAAATCCTATCTATTTGTTGGTGTAAAAGGTCATGTCCTTTGAAGCCGCCCCATGTTATACATGCGGTTATGTTGTAGAGATGAAAATTATGCCATGGGAGATTCATGGGTACTGATGCTTGGCTAACCCGAGAAGTGAGTGCATTGTAAGGGGGAGCCTATGTGGTCAAGCATCTAATCATCCGCACTGAATATGCGCAGCTGGATTCGTCCAAGTGGGAACCCAAAAAATATTGTCTTTTTAGCCTAGGGATTGTACATGTTCTTGAAATCAAAACACATTGCTTGGTTCTAAAAAATTGAAAACAAGCATTCACAAAGCTTCAAAATTTCAAACCCTTTTGAGGAAACAAATACCTTTGACAAATCTATGTGCTCTTGCTTGTCCTAGGGATTTAATCGTCATTTGTTTTCACCAAAGTCAACCTAGGAAACTGTGCTCTTGAAACCTTGATTTTCACATAATGGACCTTGTGGAATGAAAAATAATTGAGACATAGACATTTAGTTTGAAATCATAAATCAAGAAAGTGATTTTGGTAAAAGGAAGTCACTAAGCAAAGATAAGGACAATTGGACCTCACATGTATTTTCTCAAATGATTTCCCAAAAAATCAAAATCCAAAAACTAAAGTTCAAGAAGCTTAGTCTGAAAGCTCGTGAGGAGCGTCTTGAAATTATTTTTGAAGTTAGAGAAATATTGGTGTATAATTTCTACAAGAAGGCTTCAAAGAACAACCAAAGTTTGTATGAGTTCTATTGTCAACAGAATCCAACTCTTTTCCAAAGGTTTTCTTTTCTCACATAGGAAGTAAGGCATGTTCTTCAATACTGAGGTCTTGTAAAAAAGAGTCTTGTCTAGGTCAAGTCTAGGATCAAAATCTTCACTCTCATCCATCTCTCCATCAATAAAATATCATCTCACCAACAAACTTTTGAGAACTTTGAAACATCATCTATGCTAAACTTAAAGGCAAAATCAACATTACTTTATTTGACTTAATACACCTAGTCAAATTATCAAACCTCTTGAACAAATGTACCTTTAGGATAATGCAACTTCCTAAGGTCTACCAGTTCATGATCACTTTGATTGGCTTAACACACTTAACCAATTCATTCTCTTGTGCAAGTTTTCTCTAGGATAATGCAACTTCCTAGGGTTTACAAGTTCACCATCATCTTGTTTGGCTTAATGCACCTAGTCAACCTATCAAAATCAATTGAAGCCCTAAAAATTTTAGCATCACCCCCCTAAAATTTCTTCAAAATTTTCACTCATCTACATCATCCATTTATCTCATTCTCATCATCACCTTTTGATCCTTAGACCCTCCTAGTTCTTCTCTCTTTTTTGCCTAAAATTAAGATCAAACGATCTATATTTTATGGTCCAAACAAGATCACAACACAAGAGGAACATGGAAAACACCAAAGAAACATCAACTTCCAGTGACTTAAGTCATGTAACCTCCAAAGTAAACCTTGCAGGATCAAGCAATCCCCCAAACAACTCTCCTCTACCATCACAAAATCCTCAAGAGGAAGGCTATGAGGAGGACATCATTCACGAAGACTTGGGAATGACACAAAAGGAAATAACTGAAATGATTCAAAATCCAGAGAATCATAGAATTGTCAATGCCATGCTAAAACTTAATCCTTCTCTATACGTACGCACATTAATGGAAGGAGGGGCCCAATTCCCTTCTGAATTTGACGTAAGTACCAGTGTAGAGAGGCCTCTTGCAAGCATACCCCCAATGTCAATTCCAAACATCACTCAAGAAATTCCCCAAACCATATCAACAATCGCACCAACCTCACCAATTGTTAACAAGGGAAGTGCCATGTTTTGTGAATTACAAAAGCATCACCTTGTAAATAATAGAGAGGTAAATTTCAGCACCACACCGGATAAATCCATCCCGGTAAATCCATCACACCCATATGTCCCGCTTACTTTCCATAATTATGCAGACTCATCATCATTTCGTGCAACACCAATCTATCCACTGAACATACAAACTTCTCTATCACAAGGAGAAGGTGGTTTGTTCAAAATAGCGGGAGTCACTAACCCATTCTCATCATCACTCTTCCAAGGGAACATACCATGATTTCATCCATTACCGCTCACATCTGTATCACCTCTTGGGTTGGGTCTTCCCCCCCTACCCACCACTACTTTCTCAATTTAAGGAAATCTGAGCATCACATCACATCTGCTCCTTTTTCCAAAAGCATCACAACAACAGGGGGCAACCATTCAAGCCACCACGATCAATACATCAGCCGGTCCCCAAATCCCTCAAAACATACCTTCCTTGGGACCGAGCATCTCAACCACACCACCAACAACCCAAGTCCCGACTACCAACACCACCCCTCTGCCTACCACAATGGTTAGCACCATTCCCAATCCACCACCAATCCCACCAAAAGCCAAAATGATGAATTCATTCATCACAATGATTCAGCCAATCCAAAAGGCCAATCATCAAAGGATACTTCAACAAAATCAACAAGTTGTATAGCAGGTTGCTCAGCAAGTGCAAGCACAACTAGCTGCACAAACCCAGCAAGCCACACAAGCTGCATAAGCAGCCCAACAAGCACATGCCCAAGCTCAAGCATAAGCACAATACCATGCACAATTGCAAGCAATTCATCAGCAAGCATACCAACTTGCCTTGCAATATTTTCAGGCACAACAACAAGCTAAACAACAAGCTTTGTTGGAGCAACAGTAGCTAGACCAACAACAGGATTTGTTGGCACAACAACAGCTAGACCAATAACAAGCTTTGTTGGCGCAACAACAGCTAGACCAACAACAAGCTTTATGGGAATAGCAGCAGCTAGACCAACAACAAGCTTCGCTGGAACAACAATAGCAAGATCAACAACAAGCGGTGTTGACGCAAATGCAGGCATATTAGCAGTCCTTAAATGCATAGAAGAGCTTGCAGCAAACACCCACAAATACCCCTCTCATCAATCAAACACCTGAGACACCTCAAAACACATTCATCCCATCTCCTGATCTGCAAAATGATGTTACAAAACAAATAAAACTGCTCTCGCAGCAGGTGTTGGACCTCCAAGTAGGAAAAATAATAAGAATATAGGTTAGTTTGTGCCCCTATCCATTTGATAGAAGTCTCACGGTGCTACCATTCCCAAAGGGATTTAAGATCCCCAAATTTGATAAATACAATGGGATGGGAAACCCTGAAAAACCACGTCAAGGAGTTTCAAGTGCATTGCATGGAGGTCGCATATGATGACACATATCTAATGCGACTTTTCCCTAGAAGTCTGACTAGTCCTACCATGGAATGGTTTTCTTGTCTACCCATAGGCATTAAAACATTGCAAGAAATTGTGGAAGCTTTCCTTAAAATCTACGCATTCAATATGGGTGCATATGTTAGTTTGGAAGAACTATCAACACTCAAGCAAAGAAAGGGAGAGCTCTTTGCATCCTTCTTGCAAAGATGGCTATCCAAGGCCAATTAGAGCAAGTGGACCATGCTAGAAGAACAAAAAATTTGTACAATCATATCTAGTTTAAATGAAAACTTGGCATTCTACTTAAAAATGCAATGCATCACAATGTACGATTAGTTAATAAAAAAGGTGCTCAATATCAAAAGAGCCCTTATCGTGCGAGGAGGTGCATCAATATTTCCTCCACAACAAGATAACTGCCCATCCAATATTTATAATGATAAACCTTGAACATGGTCAAGGAACAAAAATATCACAAATGACGGAGTGGTCAACGCTAAATTGGTCATCAGTGCCTCTAAGCAAAACATCCAGACCCATCAACCATAGAATCATAATCACAATAATGTGCAAACTAACACAGTGGCACAAAAACAACCACTTCCCAACAACCAAATCAATAACTTGGGAAATCAAGGAGGACCACCTCCCTAAAAAAAATATTCACCCAAATGGAAATTTACTGCCCTTGGAGAATCTATTGAATCCATAATGAAGAAGCTGGTCAAGGAAAACCTTATCAAAATCTCCAACTCTGAGCAATACATAGAACCCATGACAAAACCACCATGGTACAATGAAAATCTCCTCTGTAATTTTCACAAAATCAAGGGACACACAACCGCAAATTGCATGAGGTTAAAGAATATCATTGAGGACAAGATCAAAAACATTGAACAACCAGCTAGAAATCAGGACCTTAAAATATACACAAATCCGATGTCGAATCATTACCAAGGAAATAACCAAGTGAACAACAAAGGGAAGAAAAAGTATGGTAGTGCTAACCTTGTATATGAAGAGATTATCGCATGTGTAGATGAAATGGTCATGGTCATTAGCGTCAAAGGAGCTAATGTCGATTGTGGAGTCACCATGCATGGCGACAAGGTTACTATTGTAGGGGCATCACAACCATCTAAGACCCCCATTTCAAATCCAAAAGTTGTTCCCTACAACTATAGTGTCATCGACCAGCTAAAGAGAACCCCCACCCAAATCTCCATCATGGAATTATTAAAAATATCCACTGCCCACAGGAAAATTCTTGATGAAGAATTAGTTGCATCCACTGTCTTTGCTACCCTTGATATAGAACAGTTCCAGGCTATGGTTGGTAACATATTTACCCCAAACCTCCTCACATTCTTCGATCAAGATTTCTCCACCCAACCATCTCACAATTGTGCACTTCACCTTCAAGTGTTGATTCACAAAAAGAAATTCAAAAGGGTCCTAGTGGATGGAGGCGCAGGCCTCAACATCCATTCGCTCAAACTCATAAAGAACTTTGAGGATTCCATTAATAATAACAAAAGCATCACCATAAGATCATATGATGATCAAGAAAGAGTGTCTTAGGGCACTATCAGAATACCAATCCAAGTGGGGCCAGGAACCATGGAAACCACTTGTCAAGTGCCTTATCTTGACCTACCATACAACATCCTCCTAGGACGCCCATGAATCCATGGAATGAAGGTGGTTGCCTCGAAATTTCATCAATGTGTCAAATTCCTATATCAGAATGAGGAGGTCACAATACATGGTGATCCAGAACCATTTGTGTATTGTAAAAACTGGGAAGCCAAGTTTTATAAAATCCCCCAAGTAGCAAAAAATGATGAGGGCCCATCCACTTCATACATAGCCAACATATCTGACATCAAGCTCATGATCTAGGACAATGGGTGTGGAGACTACAGAATGAAGAGGAATGCATTTTTTGTATGAGAGTTACCACAATCTCCTAGGTCACATGGGCAACCTCAGCCAGCTGAAACACCTGTCTGCACTATTAGGGCAGATCCCTCTAGATTCCGCCATTGGGAGGATCTAAGTTGAGAAAATGTAGATGAGGGAGACATTTCAAGCATGTTATACCATGATGAAAGACCCACCCCCAATCTACCCATGGATGAAGCCAACAAAGGATTACAAATAATGCTTGGTATGGGCTACAACAGGAATGAAAGCCTTGGAACAAATAGTGATGGATGATTGGAGCCCATCATTGTAGAAAGAAGAATGAGAAACCTTGGTCTCGGATGTACCCCTCCAAGTATAACCATATGTGGTAGAGGTAATCCTAGTAGAGCAGTTAGGTCCTCTCCCCAATTATTGGAAGCTGCCCTTCAACTACCCGTATGCACAGGTCTCCCTCTAGATAATTTCACTTTTCATGTAACTGATGTCTGCACCAGTAGTGATGATGAAGATACCATAATTAGCCTTCCTATGCTCTTTGATAATTCCACTTTACTTATGATTAGTGCTTGACCCACTGATTCAAGCCTAAAAATCCACAAAATCAACTTAGTATACCCTCAGCTCATCGACTATGACCAACGAGGACCACCAATTCTGGACTCTTTCAAAAATGATGAGGCACTCTTAGAGTTCATGGGAATAAGGGATACAGTTCCATGCAGAGATCACAAGGCTAGGTTTGACATCACATTAGACACTCAAGCATATTATGGGGAGACAATTGAGTCCTTTAGTTGCAAAACAAAAATAGTGAGAATAAACTCAAGGTTATTGAGTGAAAACCACACTGTGGCACTCTCTAACCAAAGAATAGTAAAAATAAAAGACGCATCTAATGGTGAAAACCTCTCTAAGGCACCAAAGGATGAAGGATTCAATCTCCCCCCTACTGCACTGCATCAGGAGAAATCAGCAGTCTTGGTGAAACAGTGTAATCCTGTCAATCTAGGAATTGAAGCAACACCACAAATCACCTTCTATGTCAAATCATTGCTAACAGAAGAACAAGAACTATTGGCAGCATTTATAAAGGAAAGAAAGGTGAACTTCGCATGGACCTATGATGACATGTTAGGTCTTGATCCAGAAGTTGTGGTGCATCACTTGGCTATTTACCCTAGAGCAAAGCCAATTAGACAAATATTAAGAAAAATGCATCCTCAAATAGCCTTGCTGGTTAAGGTGGAATTGCAAAAAATTTTGGACGTCGGCTTCATACGCCCAATTGATTATCCAGAATGGGTATCCAATCTTGTGCCAGTTTCAAAACCAAATGGGGGCATCCGTATCTACACTGACTTTAGAGACCTCAATAAAGCATGCCCCAAGGATGATTTTCCACTACCTAACATTTATATGATAGTGGACATGACAGTCGGACATGAGATGCTATCACTGATGGATGGCTTCCCGAGGTATAACCAGATAATGATCGTAAAGGAGGACCAACACAAGATGACATTTGCATGTCCATGGGGTACGTACTACTAGAATACGATGCCATTCAGGCTAAAAAATGTAGGGGCTACATATCAGAGGGCCATGACACTAATCTTCCATGACATGATACACAAAACTGTCGAAGATTGCATGGATGATAGATTGGCCAAATCAAAGAAAAGACAAAATCACATAGCAACCCTCAGTGCCATTTTCGACAGACTGGAGAAATACAAGGTCGGGCTCAACCCCAAGAAATGTTTCTTTGGGGTACAATCGGGAAAACTTCTGGAATTCATAGTATCAATGAGGGGAATAGAGGTGGATCCCGCAAAGGTCAAAGCAATCCTTGACATGGAAGCACCAAGGACATTGAAACAACTCAGAGGATTGCAAGGTAGACTCAAATCCATTCAGAGGTTCATAGTGCAACTGGCAGACAAATAGATTGCATATTCACATCTACTCCACAAGGGAGTAGCATATAAGTGGAACGAAAAAGTGCAAACAGGAATTTAGAAAAATCAAAGAATATCTACTTATGCCACCAATTTTGATGCCACCCATTGTAGGAAAACCACTAATTTTATACATCTCAGCAACAATAGCAGCCCTTCGTGCTCTTTTAGCTCAACACGATAAAAATGGGATAGAGCGGGCCATCTATTACATCAATAGAACAATGGCAGGACATGAGCTCAACTACACACCAATTGAAAAAGCTTGTCTAGCTATCATGTTTGCAGCCCAAAAGTTTAGACACTACATGTTGGCTCATCAGATCAAGTTGATCACCAAGATTGATCCCCTAAAGTATCTACTGTCAAAGGCAATGCTCACAGGAAGAATGGCTAAGTGGGTCATGAGACTATCAGAACATGACATTGAGTATGTGGAGCGAAAAGAAATCAAAGGACAAGTCATTGCAGAACAACTATCATAAGCTCCAATCTATTCAGAGAATCCACTCATATCATAATTTCCAGATGAGTCAATCTCTAATCTCAGCATAGCCGATCATTGGAAACTCTACTTCAATGGCTCATACACACAACATGGATCAGGAGCCGATGTTTTCTTCATCACCCCACAAGGGGATTGTATACCTAGATCTTACAAATTGGCATTCCCCTATACCAACAATATTGCAGAGTATGAGGCTTTAACCATAGGTCTCAAGATTGCGGCACAGTGGTAGATCATGGCACTAAAGGTTTATGGGGATTCACAGCTTATTAACAACCAAGTCAATGGTGAGTACCAAACCAAGGATGACAAGCTCACACCATATAAGAAGTTAGTAGAAAGCCTCAAAGAATCATTCATTGACATCACCTTTGAGTAGATATTGAGGGCTAACAATAGAGTAGTTGATGCCATGAAAATAATTGGATCCCTACTGGATATCCCTCGCAATGTCTCAAAACACAAATTTTTGGTAGAGCAGCTTCTCGTACCCACATTCAAGGTACTAGAGTCAAAATATGTGTGTAAACTCATTAGTCCTAGTTATCCTTGGTATCATGAAATCTATACCTACTTGAGAATAGGAGTCCTCCTAGCTGACATAACCCCAAACCTCAAATGAGCCTTTGTCAAAAAATCCACACGTTTTGTCATCCTAGGAAAAACCCTCTACCGTAGGAGCATTGAGGGGACCCTTTTGCGTTGCCTAAATCCTGAGGAGGCCCTGACAGCTCTAACTGAGGTACATAATGGCACTTGTGGTTCACACTTGAGTGGTATGACCTTGGCCAAGAAGTTGCTTAGAACTGGATACTATTGGCCAACCATGGAAAGAGAGGCACATGAATTTGTCAGAAAGTGTTTACAATTCCCGCAACATGGAGACCTCATTCATGTACCAGCTCAGGAACTCCATCCTATTGTTACACCATGGCCTTTTTCATAGTGGGGGCTCGATCTCATAGGAAAAATCACACCCACCTCATCCAATGGCCACAAATTCATCATCACCACCATGGAGTACATCACAAAGTGGGTTGAAGCAATTCCCATGACCTACATAACTGAAAAGAAGATATCAAAGTTCATCCTGAACTACCTCATTTGCTGATATGGTGTCCCCCAATCCATTATCTCTGATAATAGGACACCTTTCAGAACCAGGATTTCTATGATTTGTGTGAAAAATTCAAAATCCAACATTGCTTTTCCACTCCCTACTAGCCCCAAGGCAATGGCCAAGTAGAAGCTACCAACAAAACCATTTTGAAAATCGTTAAGAAAAAATTCAATGACTTTGGTCGTGACTGACATCTGTAGATACATACCACCTTATGGGCCTACCACACCAGCATCCACATGCCAACAGGTGCCACCCCATTCTCTTTGGTCTATGGATCAGAGGCCATTCTCCCAATCGAGATCGAGCTCCCGTCACTAAGAATATCATTACAAAACGTCATAACAGATGAGGAATACAGGATTTTAAGGTTGAGTAAGCTAGAGTTATTAGATGAATGACACATGGATTCCCTCAATCATCTACAAGTCTATTAGAACCTCCTAAAGTGCAACTCTAGCAAGAAGATCAGGCGACACACCTTCCAAGTCAGCGAACTTGTGTTGAAAGAGAACCAAAAGAGTGTGCCAAATCTAGAAAGAAAAGGAAAATTTGAGCCCTAATGGTTGGGACCTTTCATCATCACAACAAGCTATAAATTAGGGGCATATCAACTGTCAACACTAGAAGGTGAACCTCTGCAGGAGCCCTTGAACAACTCTCATCTCAAAAACATTTATGCCTAAAATCTTGCAAGGTATTACCAAAAAACAAAAATCAAAAAAATGTCTTGAAAAAATGGTCACCTTGATGAAAACCTAGCAAATAGGTGTCTCGATGACAACAAAAAAATACAAAAATCCAAAAAATAAAAAAAAGATTGAAAAAAGCAAAGACAAAAATTTTCCTCTAGTGAAAACTACTTCGGTGGTGCTTTGGACAAGTACCTTGGTGAAAACTTGGCGAACAGGTGCCAAGCATAAATAAAGCACTCTCTATCCACCAGGATCTACACGACTCACTCATTCATTGCATTCCATCACATTTCATTAATCTCCCTTCCATCCATCTGTTTGCATCCATACCATAGCCTGATCTTGTGCTTGTATCATATTCCACCATAGTACTACTTGGCATATCCTAAGGTCAGTTTGTCCTACCTCTATCAAAGTAGTCTAACACATGATGCTAGGGGCATGTTCTTGTACTTGCATTGAATCGGATTCGTGTATATTTTTGTGATCTTCCCAAAACATCAAAAAATCCAAAAACATTCAAAAATTCATCAGAAAATTCAAAAACATCCAAATCATACCAAAAATCTCAAGAAAAATCTTCAAAATTTCATCATAGAGTCTTGTCAGTCTTTTCACCTTGTCTAAACTACGTCATCTATGAGCTTGAACGTAGACAAGTTTGATCTTCGATCATCTCCTAGGACACCCTAGGTTAGTCCTTTAGGCGTCTATCACAATAATTTGGCAATCCGTTTGCCCATCTTTTCATTGAGTTAAGTCTGTCGTCAGTCGAACTACGTGGTCTCTGCATGTATAACGTAGGCAAGGATAATCTATGGATCAGCTCTCAAGACCCCTAGGATAGGTCTTTAGGTTAGTATCTTTGTCATAAATCTCGAAAATACCAAAAAACGTTGAAAATCTAAAAATACCAAAAACATCTAAAAATACCAAAAACATTTGTAAAACATCTCAAAATTTAAAGCAACCTCAAAATATTTGAAAAAACCCAAATGGTGCATCTGTCCCATCTCGGTTTCACCCACAATAATCATCATTCCTAATAAATCATCATCGCCTTCATCCTTTGGTGAGTCAGTCAAAAGCAAGTCTAGCAGGTTCAAAAAGTGAATGCTTAATCATCAAAGTCTCAAGTCTAGATTAGTAAATCAGCAAGTTGGTCAACTCGGAGTACCAATAGCTTATCATCTAATCAATCTCATCAAAACCTTGATCACAACATGTCCTAGGATGTGTCCTTCCCATGATGGACATGAGCATCAGGTATCTCGCAGTAGTTTAGCCTTGGCTAGCGGTATGAAGAACATTAGCTCGTTTGTTTACTTCATTTGGTCTTTTTTGACTTATCTTATTTTGTGCTCATTCCAAGGACCTCTCGATGATGCCTAAACAAAACAAGTTTAGAGAGAAAGGAATGGGGCAATGAACATTATCTTTTTTATCTGTTGTGCTTGTTGGATACTCTTGTAAAATAACTTAGTCATGCATGCTTTGTTTGGTTTGTAGGGAGGGTGTTTTAGGTATCTTGTTGACCACATAGGAAGGCTTTCTTTTCTATGTTTTGGTTCGAGATGTTTAGAATGTCTAAACTACATCCTAAATGAGCTTATGTATGCTAAGTGTGAACAGGGATACTCCTATCTGATTGTCAAGTCAAAGTCCATCACACTAGGTACAACACCATCCTGGTTCTTTATACCTTGATGCATCGTACCTATGTGTGTTATCAAACATAAAGTAATTGGCCCTTTTAAAATCCCGACTCCTAGTAAGAAAATCATCACCATCATCATTAATAACGTAGGCTTGTTGGATCCTCTTCTCATCATTCTTTTCTTCTTATTCTTCTATCTTTACTAACATTTCTATCCAAAATTAGTGTGTTGTATCAAAATATACATGAGGCTACCCATGGTCGATGACTATCTATGCATCATCAAAATTGTCTACATTAAATAATTATCTTTCATCCTCTGATCAATAGAACCACTCCTCTCACATTTTATCGCAATCTCAATTAGAAAATCAAACATTTCCACTCAATCTCTCGAGGGGGCAATATACCAGCATAATCCTTCTTTTTGGGGCAACAGTGGGGCATTTGAAAAATCAAGAAATTTTTGAATTTTGATCACAACAGTTTATTCTTTGAACCAATACAACAAGTGCATTGCTTCAAAGAGGGGCAAAATGTAGACATGTAAAATATACAATTCAATCTGACACACTTGATCTTGATTACTAACATCATTTCATCCTGAATCACCTTCTTACCTTGTCATCACCTTTCATCCGTTAATTGAATAAATCATTATTTATCTGATTAAGTCATTCTCCTCTATTAATTAAATAAATGATTTTGTTTAATTAATCTGATCATCCCTCTTTTAATTAAATAATTCACTTTATTTAATCTCTAAAGTCATATCCTTAAATTAAATAAAATTATCTTTATTTGATTTAGAAAACTAACACCATTCTCTTTAATTAAATAAATCAAACTTTATTTAATTAAAGTCTAAATCATTTTCCTCTCAATCTTGATTTAAATAAATCCTAAAATCTAAGTCAAAATTTTCAAATCACCTAATCTCTCATTAAATTGATCAAATCTTGATTAATTTAATCTCAATCACTAAAATCCTCTTGATTTTGCAAGTTGCACCAATAAATCAATTTAATTGATTTATTAATTCATCTATTTTCCCTCACATGGCATAAAAGAGGAATATTCCCTCAAATTTGAATTCGAATTCAAATGGGCTTGGTCCTTCCAACAAGGCATTTATTTCACCTTACAAGTCCTTTTGCCTTGAGCCAAGTGGCCATAACTCCATTTTTCTTCCCTCTTCAACAAGTCATTTCACAAAATTCAAATTCAAACTAATTGCATTTATGGGCACTTTGGCCAAAATGTGCTCATTCCTCATCCAATCACATGTGGACAAGTGGCCTTCTCTCATTGGTTGGTCTTTTGTCCCACATTGCTCAATTTCACTCTTCTTCCAATTTGAAGATCTATAAATGAGAGACTCTTCCTCTCATTCTCTCATCCACAATTTGAGTAAACTTACTATACTCAACTTCATCCTCAAGCACCTCCATTTTCATCAATTTCATCAAGATCATAGCTAGGTTATTGCAGGTTTTCTCAAGAAATCATCTTGCTCTTCATCAACAAAGTGGATCAATCATTCATCAAATCATCAAAGCTTACAAAGGAGTTGGGAAAGGGCCAATTTCTACACATAATTGGTACCAATTCCCCCATGGGATCAAGAGTTTGCATTTTAAAATAGGATTTCATTTTGTTCTTTGTTCATTTGCTCATTTTATTTCCTATTTGAGCATTGAAAATGGATTTCATGGGGAATCCTTGTTCTTACTTGCATTTGAATCTAATTGTGTGTTTGTTTCTCATGTTTGTGCAGGTATAAGGATTGGGGTTCACAAAGACATTATAAAACCTAAACTAAATAATGACATTTAAAGAGGTGACAAAAGGGATCCATTAAGTAACATCCCCAACATGCACTTGACCCTTACAAAATAAGGCTGAATACATATTCTTGAAAATAAGAAAATTTCCAAGAATGACATAAGGGAAATAGCTATGTGACCCCTTCATCGATAGTGGCCAATTTGAACCTGTTTATTCAACCAGAAGGAGGTGTCAATATTTCTCATAATTATTAATATTTGAAACAAATACCATATGAAAATTAACCTTCTAATGATAATCAACTAGAAGGAATTAAATTTACATCTAATTTAACTTTACCTATTTGCATAATATCTTTTAGAGTTAAGCAATAATTGATCATGCTATTTAATATCACAATATTAACACTTAATAATATTTTTTACCCATAATGAATACCACTACAACCAAACATTGAATATCAATCATTACATACTTATGTAGATAGGGAATAGACCTCATATGGCTATCACATGAAATCACAACAACCACTAGTTAGTTAATCAATCAAAAATATAAATAGCTTGATGTATATGAACAATAATCAATCATGTGTATTTCCCAACAGAAAAGATTATAAAATATATGACATAACCCTTGATGATTAGTAAGATCAACATGACCACAATAGGCGGAGTCTTACATAGAAAAGGTGGTGAGCTGTTTGAAACAATTCCTCAAGGAAATGTGGTCTCACCATGTGATGAAATGGCATTCCATTACCATGAGACCACATTTCTTTGAGGCATTTTTTCAAACTACTCATTGCCTTGTCTATGCTATTGCCTACTATTATGCTTTGATATATTTTCTCCAAGCATCCATATTTTTTGGAAAGCACCTTTTTTAGGCTTTTAGCCATAGTAGCAAGGAAATGAACTCTTTGATAAAATGCTTTGGTAGACATGTATGGAAAATGTGGTAGCATTGAAAAGGCGGTGATATGTTTAAAAAAATGCCTCTAAGAAATGTGGTCTCATGGTGATGGAATGGCATTCCATCACCATGAGACCACATTTCTTCAAGGCATTTTTTCAAACTAATCACTACCTTGTCTATGCTTACTATTATTCTTTGATAGATTTTTTCCAATAATCCATAGTTTGTTGGGAAACACCTTTTCTTATGTTGACTTTCTAAACAACTATATTGTAGTTGAAATTTTGTCATCTATCAACATCTAGTTATTAGTTATGGAATGTGAAGTAATGCTTTGAGTTTGAAGGATGTGCAATGCAATACAATCGACGATATGAATATAAACTACACAAATATATTAACTACAATTCATTAGTTAAACTCTTTATTCTATTACCTGTGTGTAGGTTTGTCTAACTCCACTAGCACTGTGAGTTGTTCCCATGAAACCTCCAATATTATCCTATTCAACATCCAAAATAAGATATTAGAATACCATTCATATAACAATGCTATTAAAATGTAATAAATTTATAATTGTTTACTAGTTACATACCTCAATGGTAGATACAGTGGAGTAATAAGTAGGTGCAGGGCTAGTGTATCCAGTATCAACACTGTGACCCTAAAATTTTATTATAATCATAAAACTAAATTAGTTAATATTGCATTTTGAAAATGAAATTTAATAAATTAAATTCAATGAACATGCTAGCATTTACTTGAGTATCAATGTCATAAGCCTCATTCAAAATGTCAATTTCCCTCACCATCTTC
The DNA here is from genome assembly GCA_007115665.2 of Sequoiadendron giganteum. Lineage (NCBI taxonomy): Eukaryota > Viridiplantae > Streptophyta > Pinopsida > Cupressales > Cupressaceae > Sequoiadendron > Sequoiadendron giganteum. The sequence goes on along the minus strand of CM021105.1, from coordinate 629,512,301 downwards.
GTAGCTACAAATGTATCTTGCGTAGAAGCCTCATAAGTGTCAGTGAGGACATATGTACAAGTCGCCCCACAAACTTGACATGAATGGGGTGGAAGCCTACCACTTGAATCCTCCCCTAGATGGAATTGCACTATAGGACTGGCATGCTTGATGACACTCTGGGTCAAAGAGTTGATAGCCCGTAAAGAATCTACCTCGACAGTCTCCTTTGCGATGGAATGGATAATGATGTTCTCATGATCCAGCCTAGCGAGAGCTCGTCTCGCTTGCCACCTAGGATCCTATTGTGCACAAGGTCTATCTTGAGCTAACCCCCCACCTCTACCCTAGAATTCCCTCGTCAAAATAATTCAGGATTTTTTTTAGGATGAACTCATAGTAGAGTTTCGTCAAAAAATATTGTGGGACTTCACAATTGTTGCATGGTGGATAATCAAAAACCATGTACCACCTATCCCAAAAATATTTCCTAATCCCTTGGTGGAGGAACCAATGGATATGAAACCTCTTCACATTGAGGTCAAGATTTTGATTTGTGTGTGGGTCGGTGAATAATGCACAAAAATGTAATTGTGTAATTTTTTCATCTTTTACTTTTTTATATGAAAATTTATCTACATAAAAATTCTTAGTTGCCCACCTCCTTTATTGCCAACCACTTAATTTTTTTTTGATTGTATCTACATGTTTTAACATTTCTTTAAGTGAATTTGCAAGTTTTCTTCTTTCCATGGTTGAACCTATTGGATCGTTCAACCTCATAATTAACTCCTCAATATGTTTTTTATTGTTTTCAATTACCCTATTAAATTTTGTTGGGTGTTAGAAGGATGTTGAGGGATTGGTGGAGTAGATTGTTGTTGTGGTTGTTGAGGATTTTCTTCATGTTGTTGTTGCTCTAGTTGTTGAGGATTTTCAGGAGGGTTTTGAAGAGGGTTTTCAAGATCATTATCATTTCCTACAAATGAAACAAATGAATATTAAAAACAACCTAAAACTTAAAAAATCACAACAAATTAATAACAAAAAAAAATCCTTACTTATTCGACTTCCCAATATACGTGGCGACATCCTGGCAATGAACTTGCAACAAAACCTCCTTCCAAAATGTGAGTGTGTAAGAAACAGGGTTTTTGGCTCTACTAGGGTTTTTTGGTTTTAATAAAATATAACACACTCACGTTATAATGTGAGCACATAATAGGCTCGATGTGGTCAAGCCTTAGGTTTGGTCACACCAAGCCATAATGCAAGTGTGTTATAGACTATCAAATTTATAAAAAAAAATTGGCCACAATTTGGCCCCCCAACTTTTTGCACGCACCTATATGAGCAACCTCCTTCAAGTATTCAATAGTGATAAATTTCTCATAGAAGGCTTTCTAGGATAAAGATAGCCCATCTGGCACAACAACAAGACAATATTGAAGAGCTTGCTATCGCTCTAGCATATACTCCTGAGTAATGAAAAGTTGTTCATAATGCTTGACAAAGGCTTAAGAATTCAGGTAGCTTAGAAAGAACCTAGGTTCCTTCTTTAATTTTTTTTATGCCAAGAGATGAGTGTCTGACATAAAATTCCATAAAAAACTCCTTGGAGGCACTGTCACCAAATTTTAACTAGTGCATGCTAGCTTTGATTTGCACACCTTTGGTAGAATAATTATCTATAAGTTTATTTTTATACCTTAATTCCACCACCTGGACTTGCAATGATGGGGAGAAAGAGCTAGCCGCTAGAGCCTCGGTGGTTGAATGGAGGCCAGCCATGGTTTCCTCATAAGACTAACGATAGAAAATAGCTAGTTAGCACCCATAAATGCAAAGAAATCTTCTCATGTGAGTGATAGCATCATTCCACCAACTAATCCAACCTGTATTGTGAGGTGGCCTACACTCCAAATTCCAAACCTTATGAATGTGGGCTAGCGCAGGTTGATGAAAAAGAAAATACATGTTAAAAAAGAATAGGGTCTTATAGGCACAAGGTTGTCTTATCTCCCATTCAATGTGAAAAGAAATGGAGAAATTATCTGGAAATGTCACATCCACTAATGACTTAACTATGAGTGAAGAGTTGTCAAAAGAGAAGAAGGATTGAGCCAAGATCATGGCACGATCGAGGCACTTAAATATCCTTTTAGAGACAGCCTAGTAATTACACCAAGTGTGCCAGAGAGAATGAGAATGGAAGTGGACAATATTGGGATCAAAGAGCCCCAATTTATTGTGCATGTAAAACCATGCCTCCCATTCTCCAACTACCCATTTGAATGGAAAAGTACCATCTTTATTGTACACCATATCAACCATATTAAAATCCCCACACAAAATTTAGGTAGCAATTGGAAATGAATCAACAATCCAACACCAGAGCAAAGAGTGTTCCACAATATCATTAGAATCATAGACATTAATAATCCCAAAAGAGTGATTACCAATGTTAAGGAGAATCTAGACGATCCGATGTGTGGGGTCAGACCCATGGTCAACCACATAATAATTCCACCATGAGGATAAAAGGGTGATAGATCCACCACCTATAGCCTCATGGTTAGTATAAAATATTTTTTTGGCTAGACAAATAGACCGACAAGACAACACAAGCAAAAAACTAGTGATTTTTACTTCTTGGAGACAATGCACTTCAATACTAGCACACTTCTGTAGAGTATCCCTAACGAAATACATCCTAAAGAGGTCTATTAAACCTCAAACATTCCATGAGAGGAAATTCATGAGTGAAAATCCTCCATATTGTCGGAGTCTGGCTCCTCATCCAAAGTAGTGAAGCGATTCTACAAAACTATGGCGAAACTAAGCCCAATTTAATTTTTTTGGAGAAAAAAATATTTGTTTCTCATGCACATATTCTCCTTCTTCCAGAGGTAGAGAAGGGACCACATTTGAGCTCTCGACATAGGAGGGGCAGCATTCGACTGTGCTATCATGATGGAAGTAGGCTGAGGCATAGCCAGGTAGGCCAAGGCCACACCACAATATTGACAAACCCAACCTGGGCCTCTTTCCCCTTCGTTGAAGGGTTTGAAACCTCTTTAGCTGGGTCTAGGACTTTGGAAACCATCCTAGAGCCACTAGATCTATTTTTACGATTTGTAACTATTGTCCATTTCTCCTCAAATTTGATAGCAAAATTATGCACTTGAAAGGGCTTTTTAGACTCCCATGGTGGTGAAGGAGTATGAGGAAATGCCAAAGGGTAGTCCTTGATCTTATGGTCTATGGACTGACATCTATAACACGTGTTTGAAAAAATTGAAATATGTGACTTTCTAGGTATGTCAAAGAGCTCTAATTTGAATATCAATGGACTCCTTCAGATCTTGTGAAAGGTCCACTTCAATATGGACTCGTTTCTGGGTTTGGGCCTAAAAAAACCTATTCGACTCAATAAAAATGAACTTCCCTAGAGAGGATGCAATATGGTTTAAAAAAGGCACACAAGGAAAAGGAAAACCCAAAAACTCAATCTAGACCGAGACCCAAAAATTGGCGTCATCTGAGATAGTGGTCTCGGGTCCATGACTGGCAAACCAACAAAGAAGGTTGGACATACTAGGGACCATGATTAGGATTTCCTGAACATGACTGGCCTCCACAAAGCGAACAGGAAAAAAACCCGTGGTTAAATTTTTGACCATGTCAAGACAGACCCCATGAGGGACCCAGGCCTTGTGGACCCATTCTTTAAGCACACTTTCAGGGGGAGTCCTCCCAAAAAAGTAACCAACAAGAGTATGTTGCTCGAGCCATTGACATGTAGAATCAAAATCGGGCAAAGATAAAACCATATTAGTTGGTGAGTCAAAAGACTTACCTCGTGAAACAGTTTCAAAACAAATTTCCAAGGTCGTTTGTTTGGAGGAGGAGCCATTGATAAAAGTCATCGAACCGCCAACATCAACAAGAGTTGTTGGGTTAGAGCCATTTGAAGGCATATTAAAACAAGAAAACCGTAGTAAATGTGGTTGTACACAGGAAAAGAGAAAAATCTTGCACCAATGGCATGGTATGACGCAAGATGGGCCAGGGATGATCGTAAACACAAGAAAACACTAGCAAAGCTCATACAGCTCCCTTTTGTATATCCCCTCATTATCCTTTGGGAACTAGAGAGCCTGCACTAATATACACCCTATTTTATTTTATTTTTTATTTTTTCTTCCTAAGTTTTCCTTGGGTTTTTGTGTATGAGATTGATAATGAATATTGATATAAACTGCTTAAAAATGTTGCAGCAATACCCAAAATGATTTACACATATTTTCAATTTATATGAAATAACCATGAACTCAAATTGCATTGTAAATTAATACAAAACTTAAATTAAAGACCCGGATGACTATTTCACTTAAAATCAATTTTCAAAGATACCTAGATTGGTTGTTTATGAATAGATCTGATAAAAACCTCTACAACAACAATACATCACTTCCAAAAATGATACCAAGACCACAATAGATGCTTATCTTAGTTCAAAAGTCTGCAAGGTATGTGAAGGGAGACTTGGTACCACCTTTTGAGATGATTCCGACTCCAAACCCTAGGCGTCCAACACTAGAAACTCCCACACCCCTGCTAGTTGTAGTACGCCCTTGTAATGTCCATATTTTCTAGTTTTCTAACAGTGTAGTTGCTAAATTTTTGGGTTTGTGTCACCATGTTCAAATGGGTGATTTGATGTTACTAGTGAGCTCAAATGGTTATAAGGAATATATGACACTTTCAGATGTTATTTTTGGCTTTTGATTTGAGCTCCAAGATTCTTGGAAGGTGCATCTATTCTTAGTAAGACACCTAGTCAAGTTTGTTTATCATTTTTATCATTAGGGTCACTCCTATGTATTCAAATTTCAATTTCGATGCTTTTTAGCCATTTTTGTTAATTGGGTGTAATATTGAGCTATATTTAATTACTTTCACTAAGGTTGTCTTTTTAATTAAATACATTTATCAAGCACCTTAGTGTTATAGCTCGATGGAAAAATGATGAAATTTTTAAGTGATGGGACGCTTAAAAGCTATGTCACGAGGCTCAAATTCATGTTCATGTTAAACAACAATAAAATTTAGATGAAGTTCGACAAAGGAATAAAATTTGGAAAAAAAAATTGTAAGTAAATTCGTCTATATTAAATTTCATATATTAAATAATAAATATATTATAATTAAAAATCTAATCTAAATATTTTAGAATACTAAACTTTAATATATTTAATAAAAGTAAAATTAAAAATCAAATTGACGTTGTCTAAAAATACATATAAAGATATTGAATTTTATTTAACTAAAAATAAATAAAACAAAACTTGAAGACTAAAATTTAAATATTGAATATTAAAAGAGGAGTAGCTGGTAGAGGGGGAAGAGCTCTCATGTCAAAGCAGATAGTGTTTCGAGTCTAATTTTAATATTGATTTACTGTGTTCTAAAAAAACATTTTAAATCCTTTTGCCATATAGATTCAAAATTTCAAAGGAATCTGATAGAAACTACAAAATCCCAACCAAAGTCCACAAAAATGGTAAGCCCTTATTTGTTTGAATATTACAGCGAATGAGAATGAATTTATAAAATTTATTTGAAGTTTGCTGAATTTTGAATTTCATAGATGAAATTCGGAAAACCTTGTGACTTAGCTTAAAAGTGACTTTAAGTCTTAGAAATGTTTTAAAAGTAAATTAAATCACTTTTTATAGTTAAAAAGGCTTAATAAATTAATAAAGTGATTTTAAAAGGGAGTTTTTGTAAACCCCTAAAAAGCTTATAAATAGTGGAATTGAGAGTTCATTTCGGGGGTGGAAGTTTATTATCTCTTTTTCTATAAACCATTGTGGTTATGGAGATTGGACTTGGTTTATCTCACCCTTCCTGAGGATGAAACTCGTCTTAGAGAAGATTGGATTTGGTGGTGAAAGATCTAGCCTAGCTAATGTTTGTTAGGGATATCAATCAAGTATTTCACAATGCATTCAAAGATTTGGTTTTCTAATTTGTGAGTCTCTTTCAGAGACAAATTTGTAGGTGATTGGAAATATTATATAATATCTTATTTTGGAAACCTTGCTTGGAAGAGTTTGGTAGTTTTTGCGGTTTCATCATATTATTATTTTGGAGGAGCTTTATATCTTATTTTCTTGGCGTGGAGTTGGGAGTTTTGAAAGAAAAATATTATTGGAATTTATTTTTAGAATTGGTGAAATCTTGTGTAATTTCTAGTTATGGTGAAATTAAAGGATAGATTATATGATTTATTGCTAAAGTTGGTCCAAACGTACCATATGTAAACCCATAAGCTATTTATACATGTTTGTGGACCTAAGTTTGAATAAAGTAAAACTTGGAGGCATTGTAGAAGGCAAAGGAGGAATTTGACGCAACAAAAAAGGGAGAAGGAATCAAACAAAGGTTGTCATACCCTTTGGGAGTTTATCTTGAAGTATTCTATGCTAGTTGTACTTATTAGGAAATGATATGAATGGATGTGAAGGGAATTTAATATGCAGATTAGCTAGCTATAAATTATATTTATCTATTGTATCAGATTTCTAAAGGTAATAAATTGTTACCAACACTTTGAAATTTAGTTTTCATTTATACATATTGCTACTTTGGGTTCAATTGTATATTTTATTGATATAAATGAAAGTATTTCATGAATTTCATTCTACCCAAAATAATAATCAAATCACTCAGTATCAAATCAGTCATAAACTAGTTTAGAGAGGTTATAGGAAAATTGTTCGACAAAATTTTTGAGCACATAGATTGGTGAAAGTAAAAAAAGCATATAAAATTAGTTTGGGATAGTTCATGCCTCCTATGAATGAACTTAATGGATCATATAAAATTAGTTTGGGATAGTTCATGCCTCCTATGAATGAACTTAATGGATCCCCTCAAAAAAATTTACATTCCACTAATGATTGTTGCAAATTTGGCTATCTTTCCTAGTTTGGAATGGGTCTTATGGCTTAGGGTTTCGGTTATCCATAGATTTTGGGCAAAAAAGGGGGTTCTCTTGCACTTCTAGGGTTTTTAACCTAAAAGGAGAGAGGTATTTCACACCCAAAACTTGGAGGGTTCAGTCAAGACTTAATTTCAATGTGTTTTGAAATGTGTCTAAATACTAAAAAATAATGAAAGAAACTAACTATTAAATGCAAACTAATGAAATGCAAAAGTGTTTGAAAACACAATATTGTATGCAAGAATGACCTAAGAATGTATGAAAACTATAATAGAAATGAAGAAGTCGGGAGAGGTGCATCTGGAATCTGGAATGTGATGGAGAGGAGCTCTAGAATCTTTCATAATTTTATATTGAAGGTCATTGGGAAACATACGCCAAGCTGGGTGACTTAGTCTAGTTTTGGGGAGATTCTATTGGAATAGATTTCAAGAAAATGGGTATCTAGAACTAAAAAAACAACTTTTCAGGTTCAGAAGTGGGACTAATTCACCAATGATGGCAACTTAGTCCACCTTCAGCTTTCAGGAATATCAAAGTTGCAACCTATAGCTTTCGATCTATACTTTGGTTCCTAACAGATGTAAGGGTCAGAATCTGCAGAATTTGACCTATATGTTGTCTCCAAGCTTCTTTTATGGTTTTCTTCACTTTGAATTATGTTGATGGTATGTTGACACCTTTTAACACCTTTCTCTTTGAAAAATCTACATACAAGAATTGCAAAACACACATGCAAAGAGGGGAAAAGGGTTAAGGTTGGAGAATAGGGGTTTGCCTTAGTTAAACCCCATTTTGGTAATCAAACCCTAGAAAATGAAATAAAATAGAAATGGAAAGATGATTGAACAACATGCAAATACTACAACTCATCAAATTCTTGAAGTAGAAGTCTTAAGATATGCAAGTAATAGCTCCAATGGATGAATGCTTGAAGTGCTTAGAGTGCTTGAATGCTTGGATTGTTGAAGAAAATAGATTGCTCGATCATGAGAGAATGAGGAGGATGAAAATGAGGGGAAAACCCTTTATTTATACATCATTTTTGCTAATTCCCCAAAAATACCTCATCACAGGCCGACCTTAGGGTTTAGAGAACAATATCCCACCAGAATATTAAAATAATTTTTATTTTTAAGCCAAATGGGACTAAGTCACCCAAGGTGGTGACTTGGTCCCACCAAGGCAATTTTTCTCGATGTCATGAATTAAAGTGCATTTAATGATGTTTAACGAGATTATTCTCCAAAACACACTTAAGAAGGGCTTGTAAGTGCATAACAGGTCCATTTAAACATAAGAAAGGGTTAAATTATTGATGACAAACCTAGAAAAGTGTGAGAGTTTGTTACAACTCCTTACAACACTTTGAAATAAGGCTTGGTAAGTCATAAAAAGAGGTTGTTTAAGTGAATTATAATAGAAAGGTCCTAGAAAAGTGTGAAAGTGGGTTACAACACTTCACAACACCTTTGTAAGATATCATAAGGTTTTTATTGATTTACAAGCATTCAAGACCTAATGTGAATGTGTTGAACACATTCTCACATTAAATCTAGGAAAAATAAAGAAAAAATCCATAAGAAAGGCCCAAATGAACATGAAAATGTCAAGGATACATTTTTCTACATTACACATTTTCACCCTTGTTCTAGGGTTCTATTTGTGCCCTTAATCTTCAAAAAATCCCAAAGTGTTAAACCTTTGCATATGGGTTCTATTTCGTTGTTGAATAGAAATCACCCATTCTAAGTTTCCTAAGTTGGCACTTAAGCCATTAAATCCATCTGGTTACCAGCCCCTTGAGCCTAGTATTCCCATTTGTCGCATGTTGAGTCATTATAATCTTGCTTTACATTATGCAGGTCATAAATCTTTTAATGTTTTCCCTTTCCCTAAGTCTGGATTAAAATTTGTTTAAAGTCTTTTATATTGTAAACTGAGGCAAGAGACCACACTTTAAGTCATGTAATAATCGCACATGCTTATTAAAAACCCTTAAATTGCTTGGCAGGTTCCACTAATCACTTCCTATTGTTTCCATGCCATCCTGCAGGATTAAAATAATAAATTTCAAAAATCCAGAGGGATGGTGGGAAAGTGACACCTGTCCACCATCTTAGGAGGCCCTACCATTGATCAAAGTGATGGCTAGTGGTCATCAAATCAATAGATAAGATTTGTTCTGACAAATAAATCTCAATTTTTCGTCATTAGGTCATGGGGGACCCATTGCCAGTATGGGTTTATGGAGGGATATAAGGAAAAGAGCGATGTGGCATAATTTCCACCATCCACTAAACTATTGAATACATAGGAATATTTGGTAAAATATTTCTTGGAAAAAATTGAAGAGTTAAACAGTGTGCTACTAAAAGGATATATGAGCATGCGCAAAATTGTTCATCGATATGTTCTAATCTCATCAATCTATTGCTAAAGGGGGATATACGTTAGGGTCACTAGACTATTGATTAAAAGGGAAGCAAGTTGATGTTGTCTGATTGATTTGGTTCATTGCCCGCTAGCCCATGGCTGTAGATCGAAAACTTACAAATCTTAGAGTGGAAGCGAGCAACTAACGTGTGGATTTTCTATCGGCTTATAAAGAGGGGTGGGGGCCACAAAGCTAATGAAGGAGATGCACACTTGGTGAACACAAATCATGATGGATGTCGAGTCAGCTAAAATAAAATTTTCAAACTTTTTTCACTCCATCTAAGCCGTACATTGGGCCACATCAAGATTGAATCAATGGTGGAAATTCAAAGTTTCTAAATGTACACAATCGAGCCATTCCGGTTCATGCGAGTGAATAGTAATGGTGGAGTTGATGGTTTTCTACCGAATTGATGGATTTTTGAACCATAAAATTTTTCTTTAAATATTATTGTTGATTGTCAAAACATTATCAATACATACAGAGCTTATTATAGAGCTATTCGAGCATTTGGCATTATGAAATTAGGGTTTCCTATGTCATGTAACCAGTAAGTGAAATTTACCTCTCTTGAACTTGAATTTACCCTAATTTCCACTTTCAATTGCAATTGTTGTTGCTTTCTCCCTAAACTAGGCTTCTTTAAAGGTTTGACATTCTCTGAATTGCTATAAATTGCGATTTTAGTCTATTCTTTATGTCAGGGCTTTCCTTGATAAGTAAAAACCCTAGTTTAAGCTCGCCAAACCCTAGTTTGAGTTGTATATTACCAATGACACCTAAAATCCAAGAATCTGCATCAAAAGGCCAATCTTCAGAGTCAAAACCTACTATGAGACCTCTGGTTTAGGATTTGACTAGCCAATTGAAACCCTCTACATCTGATAAGACAAAGGGACATCCTATGTATCATGGATCTAGAAATAAGTTCAGTATTAGTGATGGATATTGCACGGTTAAGGATGTTACCTTATCGTATTCTAGATGGAATATCTTCTATGGATGCTGGGGAAATAGGAATTCCAACATTCCAATGTGTAATACATGGAGGTTGTGTTGGAAGCTTTGCAACATGAGCATGAAGTATGGATGATTGTGTTGGTTGTTCCTATGTTGTCATTGATGTCAACATAGTAATAACTACATGGTGATAACACTATGAAAAAATTTCTTGGTTTACCAAAAGTTGTTCTCTATTGGTAATACTCCTTTGTGGTGAATTGGTATGTTGTTAATTGAGTCTGGAACTCATTGCAAAATCTAATATGGCTTTGGTCTCTTAACCATGTTTTATTGGCTCATACAAATAGTTATATCTTGGATCTTGAGATGTCTTTTTTCTATGTATAGAAAGTTATCTCTGACGATTTCAACTTTGTAATCTACTATTATTTTGTGTGAAGTTATAATGTGTGGGAGACTCCACATCCTACTAAGGTGAAAATTCATATACTGCAATTTTGTTGATATCTCTTTATTGGTAGTATGAAGGGAAACTAATGTGCTCTTAGATCTAGAAGGTGTTTTCTTTGAGAATTATTTTTTGGTTTGGAGAATTGTGGTTTAGTCTTGGTTGACTCAACGTATGCAATATATTATGAAGACTAATATTTGGCTTGGTATAATGCACTTCTTGAATGAAATGATTAAATATTGTGTAGTGTTGACCTAATTGATAAATAAGATATACATGTATAAATACAAGATAGATGCAAGTGGAAAGGGTGTGCAAGTGGAAAAGGGAAAAGGTGATGATATGCAATTGTTGAGTGAGGTAGTACTTTGTATTTTGAGCTTCAGTAGAACTGAACCCTGCACATTGAAGGTTTATTCCATTAGTTCATCATTTTGGCAGTGAGCCACCATCATTGTATATTGGCAGTGAACCATCTTTTGTACTCAAACTATGAGCCTTTTTAAGGATAGTGAGTCCTAGCAGTGAGCCCCATAATATTTTGTATCTGAATATAATGTATTGTGAGTTAACCCTCACCATGTTTTTTGCCTCATTGGGTTTTCCACATTAAAATCCTTGTGTTCATGTGTATGATTGATCTATCTTATTTCTATGTTCTCTCTTGATGATTCAATCAAAATTGTGATAATGATTAGGTGGATTTTATTATCGGTTTGTAGAATACTAATTCACCAACCCTCTCAGTATTCTAGATGTTCAACAATTAGTATCAGAGCTTGGTTCCTCGGAAGAAGCCTAATTGCTTGAGGAAGGTCCCAAAATTTGAACATGAGAATTTTTTTCCTCTAGAAATTTCCCCTTTCAAATTTTTAGAAGAAATGGAATCCTTGCAGGACAAGTTGATAAAATAAAATGAGTATATTTAAAAGCTACAAAGTACAAGACTTGTTGTATGTGATCTATTGACCAAAGGACAAGAAATCATCACTAGCTTATTGGAACAATTGGATGAGAAGAGAAGAATTAAAGAATGTCAAGAACTTAAAATTCAAAAGAAGATGAATGAATGCGCAAAGCTGGAATTAGAAGCAAGAATCTTGAGATCTAATCTAGAAAGGGAAAATATTTTTGAAGAAAAATTTAAGATAATATCGGTGATGCTTGATGATTTGATCACCTCTAAAAGACCAGAAATGGATGAGTGGTTTATGGTTTGAAAAAGGTCAGATCTCTAAAGTGAAGCAATTCACTGGTAAAAAGATGTGGTACAAACATAGGCAATTCAAGAAGTGAACAAGCGATACCAGAAATACTCCTATCAAATGAGATGATGCAAAAAAATATTTATACTTCAATGGTGTTTGTCATTTGTGCAAGAGATTTGATCATAAGGAAAAAGATTGCAAAATTAATGTGAATGATTCTAAAGGAAAAATGAATGGATATAAAGATAGTTTGTTGGATAAAAAGGAAAAGGGAAAGAAGAATGTTAGTTGTTGTAAATGCAAAAAATCAGAACATCCTAGCAGTAACAATGAAAGAAAGAACATCTATCTAGCAAATAATGATGATCAAACCTTTGATCTAGAAAAGGAAAGAAAAGAAATGGAAAGGATTTGGAGAAAGAAATTATTGGTCTTATCTATGCTGACCTTTTGTCTAGATACTCCTGCCAATCTCTAAATAAAAGCAACGGCTATGGGAGAGAAATCATCAAAAAATATAATAAACCCCCTTATTGGTTACTTGTATCATATCATGACAGAAGTATATTTAATGTGGTAAGAAGATTAAGGTATTTTATCAGTTGCATGTGTGAAGAATGAGGTTTGCAGAATTTGAAAGGATGAACGCATATATAGTTTTCAAGGAAATCTACCTACGAGTTGGAACATTTATTGCAAAATCATTCGGAATAAAAGGAATAAGTTTAGATGAAATCAAAATCCTATGTATTTTTGGAAAATCGTGCAAAGGAAGTTTGGAAGGGAATTCAAAATTTTAGAATTTGAAGAATGTATCAAATAAATTCAAAGTGAGATCTGGAAGCAAAATATCTATACATTTCTTGTTGACATTTTTAGAGGTACTCCTATTTGCACAATATTTTACTTAAATTATTGATGGATAATTCAAATATTGTGAATTATATGGATAAAGCTAGGTTGAAGAGATATTTGAGGAATTTAAGGAAGAGTCTATTCATGCATTCTCTTGCATCCCTTTGATAGTGTTTCCTGCAACAGATATCTATGCATTTATTTATAGTAAGATTGAAGAATTTTTGTCAGTTCAATTCAATGTGCTTTGGGAAAATGAATTGAGAGAGGATCATGATGCCTATAGAGTATTAATTGAGAAGAACTTGGATGTTCAAATAAAAGTGGGCCTTGGTTTGAATTTGAGAAGAAGTATATTTGGATGGTATTGAGCAAAATTCATGATGAATCTTTGTGGATTGATGAAGCACATCTGATTTCCATAGAAGCTATTAGAGATGTAAATAGTTTGCGTTCCTTCGAACCAGTTCCTAAACTGAAGATTATGAATGAGAAAGAAATGATTGAGGTTATAGGTATGAGTTCTAAAGGAAAATAAATTGGTTTGAGATTGATTGTTGATCCGGTGACAAGGTATGATTTTATGGTCATTGGTCATAAATTTTGTATCTCTAACAATGACTCTATAGTTTCTACTGGTGTGATAAAAATTGTTATTGATATGGTGATAAGAGGTATGGAATATGACTTGTGTGAACTAGTTCACATACATATTTTGAATAATTTAAAGGAAATTAAGAAGATCAAGAAGAATATGTTTCGATATGGAAATTTGGTTGTTTTTCTACTCTTTTACTTTTTGAAAGAGTTTTCGATAATAGGAAGGTTGGAATGGTCAAATTCAGAGCCAATTGATTAATAAATCAAGAATTACATGATAAATCTTGGTATTTGGATGCACAAGAATCTTCCCTTGATGCATTCTTTGCAACATTTTAGATGAGGATGAATAAAAGGTCTAGTAAGTGTTGTAGAAAGATACTCTGGAAGCATAAATTTTCTTGTGTCTATAGATTTATGTCACATGGAAGTAGTTGAATCAAGGTTAGTTTGGATATCTGAATTGAATTATGAATTGTTAGAGGTTGAAATTGATATATATGCAAAAAAAAATTTGGAAAGCCCTAAGCATCTCAATGAAGAAAGAACCTCTGATAGTGTGATCAGGACAGGGAAGAAGAGGAAGAGTGTAGCAAGGCTAGAATGTGGAGAAGAAAGTAATCTTGAACATGAGCATGAATTAATGAATATTCAGATAGCTCTAGAAGATTTGAAGAAGGTTATTCCTGGTGCTAATTTTGATTCATCTATTTCTGTTGTGGAGAATCTTCGTGGCATGATTAATTCTTTGAAAGTCTACATCTTTGGACTTGAAATTTCTATTGGAATTAGGTTTGATGAAGAAAATTTGAATGATATCAAAGGAAAATGTGTGAATGCACACGATCGAGTAATGAAGGAATTGGAGAGTGTACAAGGTTGTAAAATAGAGGCACAACAACTACTTTCCTTTTGTCTAGATTGGTCTGGCAATACATTGAATATGATAAATGAGATAAGGATGAGTGAGTCTTGATTAAGCACTCAAGTAGATACATACAAATTAATAAAAGATAGAGATAATAAAAGGTGGTCCTGCATTGTGCAACTTTATGAAAAAAAATTCTCTCTACAAGATTGAAGAACAAATTTTATCAAGAAGTTTGTGGCACTCAGAGATATGATTAAATTCAAACACACTTTTGTCTCTTATGCTCTTGACTGTATTGGTGAATTATTAGAGATTAATCTTAATCTTAATACTTTAATAGATTGTTTAGATTCTCTAACTAAACTTGAGCTACTTTACAAGACTCTAGTTAGTGCAAAAGGTTCATGGGAAGAAGGTAACATGTCATGGAATTCTATCTTGGAGAGTCTTAGAGGTTCTTCTTTAGGTTAATTCAGTGTTCATATCTTTTTGACTACTTTTTGATGCATATCTACATTTATATTGGACCCCTTCCTTTTTCATTCATGTCAAGGGGGGGAGATAGAGAGATGGATAGATGAAGAGTCAGAGGACAAAATTTTTGGGAAGAACAATTTTTATAGGGGGAGTAGTCAGAATAGTCAATGCAGTATTCCTGAAAATGTTTTTGTCATGCATGTTGCCATGAATTCCAAAGGGGGAGATTCTTGGAAGCTTTGCAACATGAGCATGAAGTATGGATGATTGTGCTAGTTATTCCTATGTTGTCATTGATGTCAACATGGTAATAACTACATGGTCATAACAATATGAGAATTTTTCTTGGTTTACTAGAAGTTGTTCTCTGTCAGTAATACTCCTTTTTGGTAATTGAGTTGAAACTCATCACAAGATTTGATATAACTTTGGTCTCCTAACCATGTTTTATTGGCTGATTCAGATAGCTATATCTTGGATCTTGAGATGCCTTTTTTCTATGTACATATAGTTATCTCTGATAGAGTTCAACTTTGTATTCTACTATTGTTCTGTGTGAAGGTTTACTTTGTGGGAGACTTCACATTCTATTAAGATGAACATTCATATACTGTGGTTTTGTTGATAGTCTCTTTACTCGTAGTATGATGGGAAACTAATGTGCTCTTAGATCTAGAAGGTGTTTGCTTTGAGAATTATTTGCTGGTTTGGATAATTGTGGTCTAATCTTGGTCGACTCAGCGTATGCAATATATTATGAGGACTAATAATAGACTTGATATAATGCACTACTTGGATGAAATAATTAAATCTTATATGGTTTTGACCTAATTGATAAATAAGATATACATGTATAAATACAAGATAGATGCAAGAAGAAAGTGTGTGCAAGTGGAAAAGGGAAAAGGTGATGATATACAATTTTTGAGTGAGGCAATACTTTGTATTCTAAGCTTCAATGGAACTGAACCCTGTGCATTGAAGGTATATTCCATCAATTCATCATTTTGGCAGTGAGCCACCATCATTGTATCTTGGCAGTGAGCTATCTTTTGTACTCAGGTTGTTAGCCTGTTTTAAGGACAATGAGTCTTGGTAGTGAGCCCCGTAATATTTTGTATCTGAATATAATATTATGAGTTAACCCTCACTATAGTTTTTCCCTCATTAGTTTTTCCACGTAAAAATCCTAGTGTTCATGTGTATGATTGATCTATCTTGTTTTTGTGTTCTCTCTTGTTGATTCAGTCAATATTGTGATAATGGTTAAGTGGATTTTATTATCAGTTTGTGGAATATTGATTCACCCCCCTCTTAGTTTTCCAGATGTTCAATAGGCTGGACATGGCCAATTTGGTGGTCCCCAACATGTATATAGATGTTGATCTTTTGAGGGACATCACTACAAACTATGACCCCTTGGTTAGGGTTGTCAAGACTCATGATGGACAGAGTATGGTATGGGTTACCAGGGAAGAAATTGCATATATATTCAAGTTGAACAAATGGAGTAATGACATGGTCAAGATTGATAAGAGGAAGTTGAAAGAAGAATATGTGAAAGTAAAGCACAATTTCATGGTCTTAGTGCTGATTTTTTTTTTATATCAATGGGGAAGGGAAAAGAAAAGAAAGAGATTACTTTGGGACCCTCTAATATTGATCCCGTCCCCATTAAATATTTCCTCTCATATTTTCAAAAGACCTTTTATTCCCTCTACCAAATTTTAGGGTTTGATCTTAGCTCTAGCATGTCAATTTCCGAAATGTACATGGCTGCAAGTATCCAACACCCTAATATAAATTCTTTATATGATTTTTTCACCTATTTAGCAGAGTAAATTCACAAAGGGTTGGTGGCATTGAAGAATGGGGAGCCTAGTGTCAAATTCTAGTGTTTTTCGCTATTCATGAACATGTTTCTTTTTAAGGGTGTGGATTATTTTGGTTAGGATATGGAACTTAAAAGGAATGTAGATGGCATTGAAATTCTAGTACAGTCATGGACTCCTTTATTGGATAAGAATGAGAAGAAGACCAATTTTGTAAATACTGCCAATATTTTCACTTCTAAGTTGAGAAAGGCTTTAATGGTGGATGTCCCTAGGGTCCCCAAATAACTACATGACTTTTTGAGGCTAGCTGAGAGGAGGCCTAATTTAAAAATTTCTTAGAACTAGGGAGATGTAATCTCATACAAGGATTGCATGGTTTTAAGGGTATATGACATAAAACTGACACCTCACATAATCCCCAAGGAAGTCCCTTTAAGGATTGGTTTCTTGGAGGTGATGTGGCAGTTGGGGAATGTTGATGAATTTTACCTAAATGAGAAGAGAAAGGGAACATTTTTCCTACATAAATTGTGTCTGTTGATTTTGTAATGATAACAAATGGATGGAGAGAAATTTTGGACAACTACCTCAAGCTGTATGATATGAAGATTTAGGCATATAAGACATATGATCTTGAGGGGTTTAAAGTCTAATTGATGAACAAAATCAATGGAAGCAGATATGTTCATACTCATAATCTACCTGAAGATCTCATTAGAAATATTTTTGACCTTGATGTCCAGAATGATAGAATGAGGAAGGGTGTTTTTATAAAATTGGAGAGAGTAAAAGGGGTCAAGGAACCTAATTTTCAAGCATTGTCAGATATTAGCGACATAATTTTGAAGATTGAGATAGCTTTGAAATTTTTTTATAGGGTTGTAGTTAATCTAAAAGAAGAAAGGATTGTACAAGGTAATGGGAAAGCCCCTATGATAGAGGGGGAATAAGCCTTCCAGCCTTCCAAGAAGGTGCACATTTATTCGACGAAGAGCATAATAAAAAAGCAGCAAACAATTGCAACTTTTGCACAGTTTGAGGAGTCAAAGGTGCAATATCCACAACAAAAATCACCCCCATTGTCATGACAACATTCTTCTGCTCCAAAAATAATTGAGTTGGATTCACCAACTAGGGACCTATCCTCTCCAAAGGAGCCATTAATAAAAAGGAAAAAGGTTGAAGCTAGTGGCCTTGTTGATTATCCTGTAGAGGAGTCTGATGATGATACTATTATATTAGAGGATGAAATAAGGTAGGGAATGCCATCCCCTCCAAGAGGTATTGAGCCACAAGCTCTAAGCTACAGGTTAAGCAAGGTTGACCTCAATGGAATAAAATCTCTAAGGATGTAAGGTTCCAAGCTTGTGAAAGCTTTATGGAGGATGATGAATTTGTTAAAAAATAAGCATTCAAGGAGTTTATATGGAAAGATATGAAGGATGAATATGCCTTGAATGTACAAAATAAGGTGAGTGAGAGCCCAAATAAGTCTCAAAGGATTATTGAGGCTGAGGTCTGAGATGAAATGAGAGAAAAATATTTGAATATTAGTTCAGCAGAGGGTAGGCTGTATGTAAGAAAGAGGGGAGTACTATTACTCCTAGAATGGGACTTGGCGTCAACCATTTCATTTGATATTGTAAGGAGACATGATGCCCCCATATTCAACAATGAGGAAGAGGTCATATTGGCCTTGCATGGGTCAACCTTCAATCAATAATGGGACACTCTTTCTATTTAGGCTCTAGCCCCAACCCCTAGAAAGCTTGAAGTTATAGAGCTTGCCCCAAGAGTCAGAGGGGGACTGATCATAAAGAGAGTATCAGATACATCCGCCTTGGAGGCAACAACCACGAGTGTCAATGTGGTCCAATTTACTAAGGCCATAGTTGATTCCATTATAGAGGAAACATATGGGTAAAAGTACAAAGAAGTGTCACATTTTTATAAAGGAAATGACCAACATTGTTCTGACTTTTAAACTTCAATCACTAGAAAGTGGCATATATGTTTTGAATTTTGAAATGATGTAAACTAATAAAATGTGTATTTTTTAGTATATTTTATGTTTATATTTTTTTGAAAAAATTAAAAAATTATTTGAATATAGTCTTTTATAAATTAACACTATAATTTAGTTGCTGAATAAATGACATTACATGAGATGTCAGGCTTTATATAGTAAATTTTATTTTTTTTCCTTCAAATTTTTTGTGTATATTTATAACTGGAAACTTTAGGGCATGGAAATATTTTTTTACAATTTTAATAAATATATATTTTTAAATAAATATTTAAATGTGCATGAATTAAAAAATGGTTGTTTCCGGTCGACGCCAAATTTTATATTAAATATTTATCTAAAATAGAAAACAAATTATGTTTTCTTAATCTTGATTCTTTTGTCTAGGGCATCATATTTTTTTAAATAATTTTTAGTATTTTTCTTGGCATGCTAATCAACCTAATATATTGTGTTGATAACCTACTTTTAGTAAAAGATAATAATAAAATATTAAAATAAATATATATTTTAAAACTACACTTATGGATCTACAAAAGGGTATTTTTACATTTTAAAAAAACAATTATATATATGAGTAGGAGTTGTTGAAACATTAAATTTTTCAAATAATGTCATTTTTTTAATAAATTTCCCTAAAAGTGGCACTACATATGTATTTAGCCAACAATTTTAGTTGGAAAAGTTGTGGAAGTATTTAACTTATCTAGAATGAATCTTACTAGATCACATGTTTGACCAAAATTTATTTTTAGTTATAAATACTAAAATTCACTTATGCTGATAAGTTGGCCAAAAGTGTGACACAACTTTGTACTTTTACCTATATAAATTTAGGACTCAATATAATGAGATGGTGGCTGAGTACAACTTCAACCAAAAAAAAATAGCATA
Organism: Sequoiadendron giganteum; assembly: GCA_007115665.2. NCBI lineage: Eukaryota > Viridiplantae > Streptophyta > Pinopsida > Cupressales > Cupressaceae > Sequoiadendron > Sequoiadendron giganteum. Next base: position 629,492,690 of record CM021105.1, on the reverse strand, counting down.
AATGCATACTCAAATGCCTTTGTGGAAACAACGATTCCAATCACTACAATTGGGCAACTCTCATGCCACAATTTTTCCTCCACCTTCTCAATTTTTTTCATCACCTCAAACTCAATCTAAGGTTACTCCCACTGAATCTGAGGATGTGCAAACTGCACAATCAACTCCTGAAGCATTAGATGCTCCTCAAGTTGAGGAGGTTACTAAGGAGGATCTGATAGAGAATCTCAAGAACTATGAAGATAGATTGGATGATGTTGTCCAGCTAAATAATTTGAAAATAGCGACAATAGTTCTTGAGCACTTAAATAAGGGAGTTGAGAAGAGATTAATTAGTATTGAAGCTAATTATTCTTCCATGTTTGATGTTGTAAGGAACTTTGATAGGGACAAGGAAGTGGCAATCCCACTGATGGAAAGGTGGATTCTTAGGTATGAGGACTTAAGGCTTATGGAAGTTGGAGCTAAACATGATGTGGATAAGCCACTTAGTATTCAACCCACTCTCAAACTTGTGGGTGGAATCAAGGAGTGCCAAGGGAAAATTGAACCATTGGTAGCAAAGATTAGAGAGCTAGTGAGGGGGTTTGATGATTTTAATTTTAGTCTACTCTCAGACATTTTAAGTTAAGATGGTAAAGTCAAACCATTGCATGAATGGAAGGACCAGGCAGCTCAAGTAATAACCTCTCAAGAAAAAATGATTTGTGAGGGAGTTGGTTAGGAGTTTTTAAAGAAGAGTATGGATATGCTCACTCATATAGGAATTTTACTTGAGGAGTTTGATAAGGAAGCTAACCAGGTGGTATTCAAGTATGCTCCATACAAGTTATAGGCTAACAAGGTCATGGATTAAATTGGCCTTCTAAGAAGGATTTGCATCTTTGGAAAGATAAATGGCTTGATGTCCTAGATGATTAGGTTGTTGTTTTGGGGGTGGCTATTGCAATTTTGGTATTAAGTCCACAAAAATGGAGAATAACATAAGGGATAATACAATGCATGGCCTGGAACTAAAACAGATTAGGCCTTTGATACAATAGTGTTAAAATTTTGTATTCTCTCCAGTTTGAAATTGATGACACGGATGCAGATGTGGAGATAGTTTGTCCTTTTCCTCTTTCTTCATTTTATTCTTTTCTTCCTTCAAGCTTGGAGTAAGTGGAATGAATTTTGGAAGCACGTGGATATATTGTTGCAACAACTAAAAGGTGCCTTTTGGAAGGCAGGACAAATCTTCATCAACAAATGCAAATGGTTTTTGTCCCATGTGATTTTTTCCCTCCTTTGAGTTGCAAATATAACTGCATGGAGGAATATTTTATATCAGTCAAATAGGAATTAGACATGTGTACATTCTATCATGAAGCTTGTTTGCTCCTTGATTTCTATAAGAGGGATTTCACAACCAAATGTATAGTTGTTGATTGATCATAAGGAAAAAAATTCAATGAGAATACAAATAATAGTTTAGAGTTTTATCTTAGGTTTTTGAGTCTAGTTGATATGCAAATGTAATTTTTGATAACAATACTAGCATTTGAATAGAAAATAGTGTGAATTCAAAGCAATTTCTCTCCTAGTATATTCATTTCATGAACTATTAATAAAATGATCAAGGGTTGTTTTGTTAATCTTCATTATATTCTAATGGATGTGTGGTTTTGTCCTTTTTTTAATTCAAATAATTAATGAAATTGCTTGGATGAATCTATAGGTTCATGTAATTGAATTATTAGGACCTTTATAAGAAGTTATGGTCTAGGATATAAAGTTATGATGTTGTAATGTAGTATTGTAGAATCTTTGTGATGCTAAGTGCTAATTTGTTATCCAGTTATGCTTGTATTGATATTGACTTTGTTTCCTAGTTTAAGGCATTGGTTTGGTATTTGTATTTATGAAGTGATTCTTAATCTTTCATCAGAAAATATAAATTCATAAACAAATTTTCTTCTAGATTGTAATTGTTATTATTTCATATCTAGTTCTTCATTCTCTACTCTAAATGCTAAATGTGTAAAATATTTTCCAAATTCTTGAAAGTTTTCATTTATTGAGCTATGGTTAAGAAAAGGCATTTGTTATTTGTAATGTACTTGGTCAAGAAGTGTATAAATCTATAGGTAGATTGGGGGATCATCCTCCTAGGTTTTCTAGAGCCCAAAGTCACATATCTATATTAAATTAAAGATAAGAGAAAATATTCACAAAAAAAGGGCGGTTGGTAAAAAGGCACACCCCAAAAGTCACATGGGTAGTGCCCAAAAATAGATAAATATCAAGTCACATGGGCCTATCCCAGAAGTCTAAAAGCATGAGAAATTAAAACAAAAAATAGGTCATTAAGCGGCCAGAGTAGTGCCAACAAAGCCAGGAGAGTCTCTATCACCCATGTTTTTCCCTCATACATCAGCAGGGTTTGGAGTGACGTCAAGAGGAGCACCCCAACCATCGTCATCATATTTTTTTATCTATATCTTCTTCCTTGCACTAGGGCAAGATTCCAAGCACCAGTCGCGAAAAGCTTTTACCACTAGTAGGCCATCCAGAACCAGAAGCAGGTGGAGTATCAGAGGGCCACCTAAAACTGCCACCGCCACTTCTCGAAGCACCACCAGAAGGCCATCCCTGACCAACCCATGATGGAGAAGAGCGAGCATGTCGAGGAGGGCGATAATCTCACCGAGCAGGAAGATAGGAATGGGGATGTGCAGAGCCACTCCATTGTCGGCCCAGAGAGGGCGACCGAACACAGGAGGAGGAGGGTGAGTCGGGGACCTGACCCATAGCGCACGGGGCATTGCCCCAATGGTCCAGGAGGACTTGTATGTGAGCCACCTCCAGTGAAACTTTGTTAGCTTACACCTGTATGTGTAAAATAACATTAGAAAAAAAAATTGCTTTAGCATAGAGAGAAACATTAATATCCATTTGAGAAAGAGAAAATATGTAGGAGTTTTTGTCTTTCCAGATGTTGAAGAGGATTTCCACCTTGAAAGTGTGCCAAACCTGGGTGAACTTAGCAGGGATCCCAGGTGGATCTCCCAGCAGGACCATATGCCAAGAAAAAGGTTTTGGGTGAAAGGGCCGAAAGAAGTCATGAATCCAAGTCCAAAGTTGTTGAGCTCTAGGAAAAAACTAGAAAAGATGGTTGAAGCTTTCAAGTTGCCCACAAAAAGGGCAAGGAGGGTCCTGGACCCCCAAGTGTAAAAGTCGAGAACCCACAGACAAGCCTTGGAAAATAATACATAAAGCAAAGTGGTTCAACTTTGGATTAACACTTGCAGACCAAGTGGCAGCAAATCTCTTTCGCCAAACATGAGCAAAGGAGTGAAGAAGCCACCTCTGGTTCAAACTGTTTATCATAGGAAAATGGGGTGAAAGCCACCTATAACCAAGTCGCGGCTTATAGCTCCTGAGAGGAGTATCTGGAAACCATTTCCAGTCTTTCCACCAAGGTTTGTACCCACAAATGCCAATTTTGTGAAGCATTTCTATTGGAATGGTGCTCACCAGCCCATCGAAAGTTGCGCAGTCCTGGTTTTGAAGTCTGTACTGGGCCTTAAAAGCATCTCACTATATAATGTGCATAGTGGGCTGGTGAAAGAGTTGTTGCAGGGTCTGAATGCCCTTTTTGTGAAATCTGAGTACTTTAAGCCAAGGCGATTTAGCCAAGGGCTAACCATTATGCACAAGAAGACAAAAACACCAAATATTTTGTTGATTGAGCAACAACCCATCATGATATCCAACCTCGGCCCATCGAAGCCAAGGCTTAATAGCCTCCCAAGTGTGCCAAATGCTCTTGGACACAAAGGTTCCAACAATTTGAATAGGATCCTTCATAACTAGGAGGGTTTGGAATCCTATTCCTTTCCAGGCAGGTCTGCAAACAAGAAATCTGGGCTGGATACTATGCCTTAGGAGAATCTTCTAGGCTTCATCTCTGGTGAGGGCCTGGATAATCCCCTTAACACAAAGAGCAGTACCTTGCCGTTGAGTGAAGAGCAGAACAAGCCCTCCAAAATCCTTGGGGAGGAAACAATACTCCCATGCAACACGATGGAAACCCTTGTGAGTTTTAGAGGAGGCCCATAGAAAATCCCAGAGCAATTTTTCAAGCTTGTCGTAGGCAGCTTTGGAGGGAGCCCAACAAAAAGAGTAGTAAACATGAGTGGTTGCCAAAACTTTAGAGCACACCTAGAACTTACTAGCCAGAGAAAGACGCTTGGTAATCCAGTAAGAAAGTTTTTTCTCGACCCTGAATGGCAAATCCAGAGGCAAGATAGAAAGTGTTGAGACAAGTAAGGGCAGCAGTGATCGATTATTCTTCTTCCAAGAGAGTGAGAAAGGAATCATCCGCAAAGTGGCCATTAACAAGCTGCTCCTGAGAGTTTGGGAGAAGAATCTCTTTGACACACTGCTGAGAAATAGCATGGGCCAGAAGGTAGCCAAAGCCCTTAGCCGCAAGCACATACAAAGAGGGGGTGAGAGGAGACCACTACCGGATTGAGCGAAAAAGACCAAAAGTAGAAGACTGGCAACCATTATTGGTTATGCAAGTCGAGGCATCAACAAAAAGCATACGAACAAACTAAAATAAATTGGGCCCAAACCCCAAAGCTTGCAACATGACAAGAATGAAAGGCCATTCAATGCGATCATAGGACTTGGCGAAGTCAATTTTAATGAACACAACTTTTTGATTTTAGCACCAGGCCCACTCCATGCCTTCCCAAACAAGAATAATATTATCTAGAATGAACCTAGATTTGATGAAACTAGTATGCTCTGGGTGCACAATATGAGGCAAAAGATGGTGGATTTTCAGAGCCAGAGCCTTGGCAATTATTTTGCCAGAGACATTGAGAAGCGTGATGGGCCTCTTGTTGCAAATATCCTTCAGATCCCCAGACTTAGGTATGAACTTTGTATTTCCCTTGTTTATTAAATTGCCTAGAGAGTTGGCTTGAAAATACTTAAGATAGAAATGATGCAGATCACTCCCAACACAGTCCCACAGGGCTTTGTATAATTCACAAGGGAAGTCATCAATCCTAGGAGCCTTGTCATTGGCCATAGAAAAAATGGATTCCTTGAGATCATCAGTTGTCAATAATTGATCACAAAAAAAAATTGAGCTAAAGAAAGCCTATGTGGCACAATAGTAAGGCAGTCTTGAAGGGATTTTTGTCGCACAGGCTTGGAGTCTTATGCAATGAACACCTACTCATAATGGCACACAAAAGCCTGGAGAATGTCAAGGAGCTCAAAGAGCACCTAAGTGCCATCCCTAATTTTTTTGATGCCTGGGGATGAGTGCCTGGCACGAAGTGCCAATAAAAATTCTTTGGAGGCACGATCATTGATCTTAAGCCAAAGCATTCGAGCTTTGATTTGTGCTCCTCTAGCAGCATAATTATTAGCCACTTCATTTTTGTGCCTTAATTCTGCCACCCTGACTTGATGCGACAAGGAAAAAGGGTTGGTTGCCAAAGCCTGCATAGCTGCATGCAAGTCAATAATGGTTACCTCATAGGATTATCGGAAAAAGATAGCCAACTAGTGCCCATAAATGCACAAGAATTGAGTGGTACGAGTGATGGAATCATTCCACCAAGTAATCCAGCCTGTTTGGCCAATTGGTCTACACTCCAAATTCCACACTTGACGAATGTGGGCTAGAGTGGGCTTGTGGCAGAGCAAATACGTGTTCAAAAAGAATTGATTTTTACACATGTGAGGCTAAAAAGATGTCCATTCAATATGAAAAGAAATTGGGAAGTGATCAGATAGAGTAAGATCCACTAATGTTTTCACTAGCAAGGCAAAGCTAGCAAAAGAAAAAAAATATTGAGCCGAGATCATGGCACGATCAAGGCATTTAAATACTCTGTCATAACTGGCCCTATAATTACACCAAGTGTGCTAGAGGCAATGAGAATGGCGAAAACCAATATTGGGATAAAAAACCCCCAATTTATTATGCATGTAAAACCATGTCTCTGGTTCACCAGCTGCCCAACAGAAGGGCAAGGTGCCATCCTTGTCATACGCCACCTCGACCATATTGAAATCCTTGCAGAGTAACTAAGTGGCAACTGGTAAAGAATCAACAATCCAGTGCTAAAGCAAAGAGTGTTCCACAACATCATTAGAGGCATAAACATTAAAAATTAGGAAAATATGCTAAGGAGAACCCAGACTATCCGCTGAGAAGGATTAGTCCCATGATCCACAATGCAAGAATGCAAACACAGGACAAAAGAGTGACGGATCCACCACGCCCAGCTTCATGCAAAGTGCAAAACATAGCACTGGATGGCCAAATAGAACGACAAGATGAGGCAAGCAAAAACCTTGAAATTTTAACTTATTGGAGACAAAGCACTTGAATACTTGAGTATTTTTGTAAGGTATCTCTAACAAAATACTTTCTGGAGAGGTCAGTTAGACCTCGAACATTCCATGAAAGAAAATTCATGGATGAAACTCTTCCATACTTTTGGAATCCAATTCCTCCTTAACTAGGGAAGAGAAACTATTCTTCAAGAAATCCTGTGGAACTGAACCAATCTGAATAGGGGGTGAAAACCTTCACTTTTCTGGCACATATTCTCCTTCTCCAGACGGTGGAGATAGACTGTGAGACCGTCATTGAGCCCATGTTGTGGGAGGGATATTCAGTTGAGCATACATAATAGCCACAGGATGAGGCATTGCTTTTGACCTGGGCTGCACCGAAACTGTAGTAGCTCCAGAAGGAGAGGTTGTCCCCTTCTTTGAAGAGTTTGAAACAACTTTGGGTGGTTTAGGGGCCTTGGGGGCTGACCCAAAACCAGTTGGCTTATTTTTCTAGTTTGTAACTGTGGTCCACTTTGTTTCAGCCTTAGCAGAAGGCTCCGTCTGACAATGCTTTTTTACATCTCGTGATGGGGACAGTGTACGAGGCACTATCAAAGGGCAGTCCTTGATCTTGTGGTCAGCTGACTGGCATTGATAGCAAGTGTTGGGAAGATTGAAATAAGTGACTTTTTGGGTGTTCCTAATAGCTCCTATTTGAATGTCCATAGAGTCTTTCAAATCTTTGGATAGGTCCACCTCCACACAAACCCGCTTCTGAGGCTGGGCTTGGAAAAACCTATCAGGTTCTATACAAAAAATCCTCCCCATAGAGGAAGTAATGTGATTCAGGAAGGGCACACACGACACAGGTTGACCAAGAAACTCAATCCAGACTAGAACCCACATTTGTGTGTCATTTGAGATAGAAAAATCTTGGGTCCATGCTTGGAAAACCAACAAGGATGACATAACATACCAGAACCCATGGCCTAAAATAGCTTGGACATAATTAACTTCTGCAAAGCGAAATAAAAAGAAACCTTTTGTCAAGTTTTGGACCATATCAAGGCTGGCCCCATGAGGGACCCATGCCTTGCTGACCCATTCTTTCAGTACACTTTTGAGGGGAGTCCTCCCAACAAAATAACCCACAAGGGTGTGTTGTTTAAGCCACTGGCAAGCAGAATCAAAATCTGGTAAAGGAAAAATCACATCAGCTTGGGCATCAAAAATTCTTACCTTGTGAAATACTTTCAGAACAAATTTTCAAGGATGTTTGTTTGGAGGAGGAGCCATTGAACTGCACCGATGAACCATTAACACCAGCATGAATTGTTGGGTTAGAGCCGATTGAAGGCATAATAAACCCCTAAAACCACAGTAAATACAGTCGTACTTAATGAGGGAGGAATTTTCTAGCACAGAAGGCGTAGTAGGACACAAGAGGGGCCAAGGATGACCATAGAAAACAAAAAACCCTAGAAGAGATCATTCACTATCACAACACTTTTAGAATATCTACTATTCCATTCCAGATTCTTGTGATGGATTTCAAAGAAAGGGATGTTACTTTATTAATACAGAACATGGAAATGAGAGAAATAATTAGGTGTTGTATTGATGTGAAATTAATTGATAGGTGTACATATATAATTGTTGGTGTTAATGTGTTCCAAATTTGTAAGTAGGATAGTATGTGCTATGTTATTATTTCTTGCCTTTAATATTTATCAATGTGCGTACAATAATTACCAGAGAGAATTGGTAGGTCCTCCTAAATTTTCAAAGGTAATATTCATTTCCCTATTGAGCTTGAATTTGTAAAGGAGTGTAGGTTTTATGTCAAAATTATTGTGCATGCACTCCCAACTCTCTCGATTGGATTTGCACCTTTCTACGTTTGGAAACTTGTGCAACTTTACCTACTATCCACTTCACTTCTATAAATTGACATCATTTTTTTCTATAGAATATTTGACAATGTCTGCCACTAAATACTGTTAAATAATAAATTTATAGACCATTAAGCATCTCTCAAAGAAATGGATGCTACTTTTATTAATAGATAACATGGAAAAGCAAGAAATAATTGGGAGCTTTGCCGATGTGAAAATAACTTCTAGATGTTGAAGGTATTATTATTTATCTATGTGTGTGCAATAATTAGCAGAGAGAAGCTTTTAAAGACAATATTCCTTTCCCTATTGAGCATGAATTCATAAAGGAGTGCAATCAAAAGTATCATGCATGCACTCCCAACTCTCTCGATTGGACTTGCACCTTTCAACATTTGGAAATTTGTGCAACTTTACCTACTATCTAATTGACAACCTTTTTTTTTTTCTATAGAGAAAGTAAAGATTCGACAATGTTTGCCTATTAAATAATAAATTTTTGGATCATCAAACATCTCTTTTTCACTTCTTCCACAGTTGTCAAACACCATCTAGATGGAGCTCAACAACCTGTTGGAAACTTTCGCCATAATAATATTTATGCTTAACTACCCAACACTATCAGAACACAAAATGTCATATAGCAACCAAAATCGAATGCAGACATTTGTTATTACAAATGACAATGAGTGTGCAACTTAAAAATTTCTAGATTGAATTTTGGGTATCTTTTACAAACATTGTCAAACAAAATTTAACTTGATAATGCTTGTGAATGAAAAGTTGATGGATGGAATTTTTATAATCATATTGATTTTAATACCAATTTTTTAAACATTTTTTTGGTTCCAAATTATATAAATATAACACAATTGAATATTTTTCATGAATTTATATTATTTATAATAATATAAAAAAAAAACTCATAAAGTAGATAGCATGAGTTTTCCACAATCCATGTAATATTCATAAGATTGTTTCTGGAATGAAACACATATAATTTTAATTCAACATTTCAAATCATACATAATGATGCATCAATAGGGAGAGGAAAAACACTTAGTGATCCATTATCAAGAAGACAAGAGTCTCCTCTTTCTAATGATGGATAATTGACTGTGATCCAAAGTTGATTCAAAAATACACAATTGATCCTAGAAGCAATATTTTGAAAACTCATAAAATACAACAATATATTGGTGTCTTCTATCTATAAAAGACTTGTTATAAAACTAACGCAAAAATTTAAGAACATAAAATTTTAGAGGAATTCATGTGAATTTTAATTCCTTGAGCCACACACCCAAGACATTATCCAAGAAAAATAAAATAAAATTGAAAAACAACATGAGAATGACTCTTAAAAACTAAGATACAACACTAATGTATTGTACTACACACAAACATGCACTCAAGGTGTGTTTTCAAGTACAATGACACACAAGTCCTAACATGGATGTTGTGGAAAAATTTCACATCATGTACAACTCAAGACATTGATAAAACTTACTATATATCACCACTGATCCAAAGTATTGATTCAAAAATACACAATTGATCCTAGAAGCAATATTTTGAAAACTCATAAAATACAACAATATATTGGTGTCTTCCATCTATAAAAGGCTTGTTATAAAACTAATGCATATATTTAAGAACATAAAATTTTAGATGAATTCATGTGAGCTGCAATTCCTTGAGCCACACACCCAAGACATTATCCAATACTGTAAATAAAATAAAATTTAAAAACAACATGAGAATGACTCTTAAAAACTAAGATACAACACTAATGTATTGTACTACACACAAACATGCACTCAAGGTGTGTTGTCAAGTACAATGACACACAAGGCCTAACAAGGATGGTGTGGAAAAATTTCACATCATGTACAAATCAAGACATTGATAACACTTACTATATATAACCATTGATCCAAAGTATTGATTCAAAAATACACAATTGATCCTAGAAGCAATCTTTCGAAAAATCATAAAATACAACAATATATTGATGTCTTCTGTCTATAAAAGTCTTGTTATAAAACTAATGCATAAATTTAATAACTTAAAAGTTTAGATGAATTCATGCAAGTTTTTATTCCCTAAGCCACACACTTAGGACATTATCCAAGAAAAATAAAATAAAATTGAAAAACAACGTAAGAATGACTCTTAAAAGCTAAGATAAAACACTAATGTATTGTACTACACACAAACATGCACTCAAGGTGTCTTCTCAAGCGCAATGGCACGCAAGGCATAACAAGGATGGTCTGGAAAGATTTCACATCATGTACAACTCAATGCATTGATAACACTTACTATATATCACCATTGATCTAAGAAAGATGGCATAAGTGGAAGACTTACCTATATTGTGATCAAGCTACCATGATAAACCTATGAGAAATTGGACTACACCACGATGATGATCATGTCCTAACCCATGATCATTTTCGCTCATGAGAATAACACAAGAGTATGATGAGGGAATCATTTTCTTAAAATTCACTCTGTAAACACACTTGATGACACTCAATACACATAGGAAACCTACACAAGGGGTGGAACAACTAGGAGATCAAATCTCCACTAAACGGATGATAACCATTTCATGCATGCATGACATCCTTACCAATAGAACATGGGATATATCCAAGACTCAATAAATTTCCTAAGACTTCAAAAAATAATATATCTTTAGAAAACTCAAAAATAGTTATAAATGACTAGGAGACCAAGGTGGACAAACATTCCTAATCTCTAGAACCTAAGAGAAAGGGGAACTATCGGTGACTCTAAAATGAGTTCAATTACATTAGGGGTGAAAGGGTATGTCCCTTAAACACACCATGAGGAGAACCAAAATGATATGACAACACTACCCCATGTTAAGTCCTTGTGCATCCTACCCAAGACAAGGGAAAATGATACTAGCATACATTAAAGTGATATAATTATTGAATTTTTTCCATAAAATTAGAATAATTTAAATCTCAAATCCTAAATTTCAATAATTTTATTTTTCCAACATAGTAATAGCGATGAAAATAATATAAAAAGATCCAAATTTGACACCAATATCAAGACATAGTAAAAGGAATAAGCATACCATCACCACTTGTGTGGTTGGTTCACAATCCATCTAGTTATGATGTTCTAATGTAATAATAAAATTACATATGATGACTTAAAGGTCTTGAACTATACAATTTACATATCTCTTGTAATGAAATAACTAATAAAGATATGGAGCCTTTTCCCATCTTACATGCCATCCTATGCCCTCTCTGAATGGATCTACCAATCCCTAAGGGTCAACCATGCAATACTCATAGGTCTAAACTATAATGCTAGGAGATAATCAAATGGTAAACCAAACATAGTGGCATGAAATAATGGAGTATGGCTTACACAAACACTAAGCACTTTGCATACAAAAAATTATGAAAACATATAATCAAGGGCATGTGCAAGAAGAGGGGTCCACAAACAGGGGAGTTTCATGAAAAAAATATTGACAAGAATGGGCACCCATTTTGAAAAAATAGGTAACTATTTAGGAATGGGTACTTGTTATGTTTTGGGTACCCATTATGCTTCGTGTACCCATTATGGAATAGGTACCTATTTAGAAATAGGTGCCCATTTCTTAAAGCTATTTAATTTTTTTCAATGACTATCAAGTCATTTTTCCCTAAAATTTTGTGGATCAACAACCAGGGAGAAATACATAACCATTTTTTAAGCCATTTCCACCTCCAAACAACACTTTCTACGTCCTCTCGTCTATGTTGCGAGTTTTGGCAACCTCCAAGTTAGGATTTTAGGCTTTTGTGGGTCTTTTGCTATATATTTAATTTTTTATAATTTGTAATTAGGATTTAAATTTGGGAAAACAAACGAAGTTGAGTCCACAAAAGGTGGAAGTTTCGGCCTTTGTCAAAATTTTAAAATTGGGTTCAACAAAATGGGATCTCGTTTAGGTTCAGGGTCTTGAGCTGAAAATCTAAATAGGATACCATTTTTAAAAATAGAGATCCCATTTTGTATCAGTGTCTCGAGCTGACCTTTAGGAAATGGGATCCCATTTTTTTTAAATCGGGATCTCGATTTGTAAAAATGGGATCATGACTTGTGAAAAATGGGATCTTGTTTCATAAAGCTATTTATTTTTAAAACAAACTAATGGGACCCCATTTTAATAGTTCGGGATCCCGATTAACAATGACCTACAGTGTTCCAGTGACAAGGTAGCAACCTTAGGTATGTCACTAACCATTTTCTTTGCATTTTTTTCCTTTTCTGTTATTATTGATTTATTTAGGTTTTTCTTCATATTTTTGTTGAATTTTTTCATTTCAATTTAGATCTACAAAAGAAATGAACCCTTATTAGAGGAAAAAAAAATGAAAAATTGAACCCTAAATCCTAATCAAACAAAACAAAAAAATTGAACCATAAACCCTAATCAAACAAAAAAAATTATATATAGGGTAAGTGCATTGATCTAAGACACAATTTTGGCTCTTGAGATGCCACTTTTTTTTTTTTTTTCTGAAATCAGCAAAATCTGATTTCCACAAGAAAATGAAGATAGTTACGCTCAAAATTTCAAGATGCAGCAAGAACAAAAGTTGAAGTGCTCCAAGTCTAGTTTCTAAGCTACTATTTTCTTTTTGAAATTAATGAAGATTAAGGGTCTCAAAAAAGGGGGGGACCAAAATAGGTCATGTTTTTATAACAATAATAGCATAGTTCCTGAGAGCTCCCCCTTTTTTATTAACTTTTTCTTAGAATTTCAAAAATCCCAACAATGAGAAATTAGCTAGCACCATGTAGTTTATCCTCATTCTTTCGGATAATCTTTTTAATGAATATATAATATTTTATGAATTTTCAAAGTGGACACATCCTAAAAAGTTGAAATTTGAGCATGCTCCCCCCTAATTTTTTGAAAACTAATCAAAAATTGATTTTTTTTCATCATGTGTAGAATGGAGTCTAGTTTCAAAAAATGTAATTTGTTTCAAGTTTTGATGAACGAGTAAAAATCTATCCTAAAACTAGCACATATTGGTTTTTTACCAAAAACGGAGGCATTTAAAATAGGAGCCATGGATCAAAACCTTAACTAAATCAAAATGAAAAAAGAATTATATATTTAGATAGCTAAGAAAGAGGTTAATGCTAGCACATTTTTTTTATAAACTTGCATTGAAAGACATGCAAATGAGATGGTGAGCACAGACAAAGATATGAGGAAATTTGGAAAATCCTATCAATCAACATGTCCAAAGCAAGTCATTTGGCGAGTGCCAAATTTGGTGCTTGCCAAATGGTACATCACATTTGGCAAGCGTCAAATTTGGTGTACACCAAATGTGATGTGTCATTTGGCGAGTGCCAAATTTGGCGCTCACCAAATGACCTCCTTTGAAAAAAACCTGAATTTCCCCTCTCTTTGGTTGACAACTTTGATAATGCTTAGAGTGCACAGTTTATGATCATAGATGGATAGTTGAGGTTTTACCTTTCATACGCTTTCTAACTCGTTACCCTAATTGAATAACTCTTTATCCATTTGAAGTCTCTCTCTCAGGTTTCACTCCCTCCCACACCACCTAGACTACTCTCTCTCAGTCCAATCCCCTCTCTTAGGTCTCTTTCCCTCCCACCTAGGTACCTATATAAATCTATCTCACTCCAACCCCCTTTCTCACTCTCTCTCTCTCTCTTCCCCTTTTGTCTTTTTGTCTCTCTCACTCCATCTCCCTCTCTTAGGTCGTTATCTTTCTCTCTCTCTATCTCTCTCTCAAGTCTCTCCCTCCTACCCCCTCTCCCTCTCTTAGGTCTTTCACTTACTCCCTCTATCTATCTCCCATTCCCTCTCTCTCACTCACTCTATCTCTCTCCCTCTCTCTCTCACACTCTCTCTCAGGTATCTCCATCCCCCCTCTCTCTCACACACACACACAGTCCCTCTCTCTCTCCCACTCCCTCTCTCTCACTCCCTCTATCTCTCTCCCACTCTCTCCCACTTTGTCTATCTCCTTCTGTCTCAGGTCTCTCCCTCCCACCCCCTCTCTCTCTCTCTCTCTCAAGTATCTTTTTCCTACCCCCTCTCCCTCTCTCTCTTTTTCAAGTCCTCCCCTCCTACCCCCTCTCCCTCTCACACTCACTCCATCTATTTATCTTTGACTCTCTGCCTATCTCACTCCCTCTATCTCTCTCCATCTCTCTCAAGTATCTCCCTCCCACCACCTCTCCCTCTCTCTCTCAAGTCCCTCTCTCTTAGTCCCTTTATCTCTCTCCCACTCTCTCTCCCTGTCCCTCTCTCTCAAGTCTCTCCCTCCTACCCCCTCTCCCTCTGCCAGGTCTCTCTTCGTCTCTCTCACTCACTCCCTCTATCTCTCTCCCACATCCTATCTCTCTCATTCCCTCTATCTATCTCCCTCTCTCTCAGGTATCTCCCTCCCACCCCCTCCCACTCTCTATCTCCCTCTCTCTTAGGTATCTCCCCCCACCCCCTCTCTCTCTATCTCTCTCACTCCCTTCATCTCTCTCACATCCCTCTATCCTAAGTACTCCCTCTCCCCTGAGTACTCCCTCTCTGTCCCACCCTCTCTCCATCTCTCAAGTCTCTCTCTCTCTTTCACTCCTTGTATCTCTCTCATACCTCTATCTCCCACTCTCTTTCTCCTACTCTCTTAGGTCTCTCCCTCCCACCCCATCTCTCCCACTTTGTCTCCCTCTCCCTCTCTCTTAGGTTTCTCCCTCCTACCCCTCTCTCTATATCTCTCTCCTCCTTCATCTCTCTCATCCCTCTATCCTAAGTGCTTCCTCTCCCCCAAGTACTCCCTCTCCCTCCCACCCCTCTCCATCTCTCAAGTCTCTCTCTCTTTCACTCCTTGTATCTCTCCCATCCCTCTATCTCCCACTCTCTCTCTCCTACTCTCTTAGGTCTCTCTCTCCCACCCCATCTCTCCCACTTTGTCTCCCTCTCCTTCTCTCTCAGGTGTCTCCCTCCCACCCTCTCTTTGTCTCCCTCTATCTCCCACTCTCTCTCTCCTACTCTCTTAGGTCTCTCTCTCCCACCCCATCTCTCCCACTTTCTCTCCCTCTCCTTTTCTCTCAGGCGTCTCCCTCCCACCCTCTCTCCCTCTCCCTCTCCCTCTCTCTTAGGTTTCTCCCTCCCACCCCCTCTCCATCCCTCTCTCTCTCTCAAGTCTCTCCCTCCTACCCCCCCTCTCTATCTCTCTTCATCTCTATGTCTCTCCCTCTCTCTCTCCCACTCCCTCTCTCTCTATCACTACCTCTATCTCTCTCCCACTCTGTCTCTCTCCCTCTCTCTCAGGTATCTCCCTCCCACCCCCTCTCCCTCTCTCTCTCTCTCAAGTATCTCTATCCTAGCCCCTCTCCCTCTCTCCCTTTTTCAAGTATCCCCCTCCAACGCCCTCTCCCTCTCATAGTCACTCCCTCTATCTCTCTTCCACTCCCTCCCTCTATCAATCCCTCTATCTTTCTCCTTCCCCCTCTCCCTCTCTCTCAAGTATGTCCCTCCCACCACCTCTCTCTCTCTCTTTCTCAAGTAGAGGGTTTAGGGTTTAGGGTTTAGGGATTAAGGGTTAAGGGTAGAGGGTTTAGGGTTTAGGTATTATGATTTATAGTTTAAGGGTAGATGGTGTAGGGTTGAGAGAGAGAGGGGGCTTGAGGGTAGAGGGTAAATGGTTTAGGGGTTTAGGGAACTTAGGGTTTAAGGGTTTAAGGGTTAAGGTTGTAGGGTATACGGTTCAAGGGTAGATGGTTTAAGGGTTTAGGGTAGATGGTAGAGGATTTAAGGGTTAAGGGTATAGGGTACAGGGTATAGGGTTTAGGGTTTACAGTTTAAGGGTTGAGGGTAGAGGGTTTAGGGTTGAGGGTTGAGGGTTGAGGGTTTAAGAGTTGAGGGATTAAGGGTTGAGGGTTGAGGGATTAGCATAAATAGTTTTGTTGGGTTTAAAAGGGTTTAAGGGTTGAGGATAGAAGGTATTAGGTTTAAGGGTAGAGGGTAGATAGTTTAAGGATTTAGGGTTTAACCTGGATAAGGGTTGAGGATTGAGGGTTTTAGGGTTTAAGTGTTGAGGGTTGAAGGTTGAGGGTAGAGGGTAGAGGGTTTAGGGTTTAACATAGTTCAGGGTAGAGGGTTGAAGGTTGAGGGTTTAAGGGTTTAGGGTTTAAGGGTTGAGGGTTGAGGGTAGAGGGTTTAGGGTTTACAAATTAAGGGTTAAGGGTAGAGGGTTTAGGGTTTAAGGTTTAAGGATTATGATTTATGGTTTAAGGGTAGATGGTGTAGGGTTTAGAGAGAGAGGATGTTCAGGGTAGAGGGTAGAGGGTTTAGGGGTTTAGGGTTTAGAGTTTAAGGGTTAAGGATATAGCATTTATGGTTTAAGGGCAGAGGGTTTAAGGGTTTAGGGTAGATGATAGAGGGTTTAAGGGTTAAGGGTATATGGTTTAGGGTTTAGGGTTTATAGTTTAAGGGTTGAGGGTTGAGGGTTGAGGGTTTAAGGGTTGAGTGATTAAGGGTTGAGGGTTGAGGGATTAGCGCATAGAGTCTAGTTGGGTTTAAAAGGGTTTAAGGGTAGACGGTAAATAGTTTAAGGGTTTAGGGTTTAGCCTAGTTAAGGGTTGAGGTTTTGAGGTTTGAAGGTTGAGGGTTGAGGGTTGAGGGTAGAGGGTAGATGGTTTAAGGTTTAAGGGTTGAGGGATTAAGGGTTGAGGATTGAGGGTTGGGGGTTGAGGGTTGAGGGTTGAGGGTTGAGGGTTTAAGGGTTGAGGGATTAATGGTTGAGTTTTAAGGGTATAGGGTTTATGGTTTAAGGGTAGAGGGTTTAAGGGTTCAAGGGTTAAGGGTATAGGGTATAGGGTTTAGGGTTTACATTTTACAGTTTAAGGGTTAAGGATTGAGGGTTGAGGGTTGAGGGATTAGCATAGAGAGTTTAAATGGGTTTAAGAGTTGATGATAGAGGGTAGATAGTTGAGGGTTGAGGGTTGAGGATTGAGGGTTGAGAGTAAAGTTTTTAGGTTTTAAGGGTTCAAGGATTAAGGGTTGAGGGTTGAGGGATTAGCGTTGAGAGTTTAGTTGGGTTTAAAAGGTTTTAAGGTTTGAAGGTAGATGGTATTGGGTTTAAGGGTAGAGGGTAGATAGTTTAAGGGTTTAGGGTTTAGGGTTTAAGGGTTTAAGGGTTAAGGGTATAGGGTAAAAGGTTTAGGGAGAAAGAGGGGGGGTAGAGGGTTAAGGGTAGAGGGTAGAGGGTTTACAGGTAAGGGTTTAGGGGTTAAGGGTATAGGGTATACGGTTTAAGGGTGAAGGATTTAAGGGTTTAGGGTAGAGGGTAGAGGGTTTAAAGGTTAAGGGTATAGGGTATATGGTTTAGGGATTAAGGGTTAAGGGTAGAGGGTTAAGGGTTTATGGATTATGATTTACAGTTTAAGGGTAGATGGTGTAGGGTTGAGAGAGAGAGGGGGGTGTTGAGGGTAGAGGTAAGAGGGTAGATGGTTTTGGGGTTTAGGGTTTAGGGATTAAGGGTTAAGGGTATAGGGTTTATGGTTTAAGGGTAGAGGTTTTAAGGGTTTAGGGTACAAGGTTTAGGGTTTAGGGTTTACATTTTAAGGGTTGAGGGTTGAGGGTTGAGGTTTGAGGTTTGAGGGTTGAGGATAGATGGTTTAAGGGTTGAGGGATTAAGGGTTGAGGGTTGAGGGATTAACATAAAGAGTCTAGTTTTTTTAAAAGGGTTTAAGGGTTGAGGGTAGAGGGTAGTTTGTTCCATCAAATCTCAGACTATCTTTCTTGTATGTTTCCATCTTGGATCACCTCAAGCTGTTAAACTTCTTCCAAGGAACCTTCTTTGATACTAATTATTAGCAACACAATGGAAGACAACTAAGAGGGGGGTGAATTAGTTGTCATATAATTTCAAACTTATTTAAACTTATTAACCTTAAATGTCATATCTGATTAACAATAGTGAAAGCATGAGTCAACAACACATCAAAAACACACACAACACCACAATTTTTGTGTGGAAACCTTGTTAGGGGAAAAACCATAGTGGAGGTCAATCTATAAGATATACCCTGTTAAAAGTATAAGAAAAATGAATAAGTAATGCACATGCATTCAAGCACACTACCTAGAGCTCACCGCTCAAAGGAATACTCACTGTCTTACATAAAATCTTCAGATTAAATCCATCTAAAGAAATTAAACTAAGAAAGTAGCATTTGCTAATGCCTGATTACAGTTCTAGTTAAGCAGATGAACACTTCTTCACTCTCTTTCACTCTTCTTCACACTCTTCTCGACTTTCGAATGATCGAAAACTTATTCACACATAGCACACACACACTTCACATCTCATACTTCTAGAATGAGAAAAAAATCACTTATATATATCCGCAACAAGAAATTACATTGCTTCATGTCGGCTTCAATAAAATAATAGAATGAATGCAAATTATTGGCCCAAAATAATAAAGATTACAATGCGCATCCACCAAGGTCAGCCACAACATAGTAGAGACCTCAAAAAAATTCCTCAAACACAAAACACCTACAATTAATCTTCCTCAAAGATCCACAACACGTTACAAGCACTCTATTGGCTATGAACATAAAAACATGAACACGCAAGATAAATTCTTGGATTGTGAGAACAATGATCAATGAGGACATGCAACATAGATGGAACATGATCTATAAACATCCACAAGCACTTTAGGAACATACAAAACACTTAAGATTTCCAAAAACACATTATCTTCTTCTATGAAATCCATTTTTCAGTAACAGAATAACTAGCAGTTTACAAAAATTATAACTTTCTCAAATCTTCATGTGCACCTCTGAAACTTATGGAGTAAGAAATTCATACATAGGCAAACAAACCCTTTAATACACAACTTCTCATCATCAACATACTGAGCTTCCCAACACGTTGATCTTCACTACTTCACAAACAACCTGTAACATATTTTATTACAATTTTCTCAATATCCTTGACATATACAGTCTTAGAGATATTAATGCTAATAGTGTTGAAATCAACAACAACCACATATAATAAATACAACCACAACATCCAACAATCTCTAGAACAACATGATGGAAGTAATCTTTGACATGATGATTGATTCTTGAAGAATGCTCTTGAATGCTCTTGTTCAAATTCTATTTTGAACTCAGTTTTCTATAAGGATTTTCTCACAAAAGTCCTAGGTGAAAATGAGTGAAATAACCTTGTATTTATATTCAATTATGCAAGAATTCCCAAAATTACAACACTACAAGCTGACATCAAATCTAGGAGAATAAAATCCTACCAGAAATTTGATTTAAATTTAAATTTTGGTCACTTGGGACTCATTTTCTCAAGGTGGTGAATGAGTCCCATCACACATAATGTATGGGACCAAATGAGAAGTGTCTAGAAATGTGTGATACCTACATCGAGGCCAAAAAGACCTAGGTGGGACTCATTTGCCCAAGGTGGAAAATGAGTCCTAGACATTAAATCTGGGCCACACAAGCTAGAAATACCTAAATTATGATTGGTTACTAATTAGTGTCGGGATTATCCTTGAAAAGATGCAATTAATGAGGCTTGTGGATTCAAAATAAGGCCAATTAAAGCATGAGAAAGCCCAATTATTAATGGAAATCCTACAGAAGTGTAAAAGTGTGTTATATCACTTTACAACACTCCAAATAAGGCAAGATTAATATTAATTATGATTAAAATTATGTTTATTATGTTCAATTAATTGATTAAACCCTATAAAAATGTGAAAGTGTGTTACAACACTTCACAACACTTTAACAAGGCACCATTAAAATACATTAGTTCACAAGAGCCTAAGAGCTAATGTGAATGTGTTATCCACATTACAAGACTAAATCAAGGCAACATTAAGCCAAAATCCACAAGGAGAACCCAAACAAGTGTGAAAATGTCTAAGGAACCATTTTTCAACACTAAATTTAGCCCCCACTTTAGTGAGAGGAGGAGCTTGCTTCAAACTCACGCTAAAGTTGACAAACATGCATCAAGAGGGGTTCCATGGTGCCAATGCTCGCAAGATGAGATGACAATGATCAAGAGGGATGATCAAGCCCCCAGGATCAAGATCCCATGACAAACCAGCATAAGCACAAAGGAACACACATGAAAATGATATAAAAAGCAATGGAAAGGCCAATCATACACTACCAAAGATGAAATAGGGAAAATAAATGAGAGAGAGTTAGATCAAGCTTTGACCATTTATCCATCCTAATGTGGACCAGATCTAGGTTTTTTGTCCAAAAAATGCATACTCACTCTGAGGTGACGAAACTCCTTGTTGTATGTTGGGTGAGAAGTCTTAAAAGGTGAGAAACATAAACTCATGGTTGGTATGTATTCACACACACATGCAAGTGGCTATGGGGAAAGTCATGCCTTGAATTGGGCTTCCCGCTCAACCATACCAAAGTTATACTTCTTGAAAACTTTAATAAGGTGCCACACAAAAATGATTTTCAAGCTTCATGAGACAAGAAAAACTTTATATGCTTGGAGCTCATGAACAAATAGAATGACTCTATAGGCATGCAAGTTGTATTATGCAAGGTGGCCATATGATAAAAAATGCAAAGTATAAAATATTTAAAGGAGTCTTTCTTAGTTCATGCAAGGTCTTTAACTTAGGGAACATTTTGCCTAATGTCTCCAAGAGAGAACCAATCAAAGAATAGAAAATTCACAACTTAGGGGATGCAATGTGTCACATCAAGCCACTAAGAGGAATGAAATATGCTAAGACAGATCATGATCATGAAGGATATTACACCCAATGTCATCCACAAAGTGAAAAATTCCACATATGAAGCAAGAAGGTTGCATTAAGAACCAATAAAAGGAGAAAATACAAAAGAATAATGTCAATGTATGCCCCCACCTTAATGGAATTGCTAAACACCATGTTGTGAGCAATTAATTTAAAGTAGCAAATGAAAAATGAAAACAAGAAGAAAGATGTGAGAGACAACTTGGAAAGCCCTATGCCAAGTCATATGTTTCCAAGTAAAGTTGCGTCATGCGAGAGAAAAAGGAAAGGGAGGGGTTGGCCCTAAAATGAAAACACCAAACACATAAGGGATCTATGGATTTGTGGTCAATATGTTCTTTTCTACAATGTTTTTAGAGAACTTGGAACTATCATCATCCCCCAAATACACATAGAACTAGAAGAATGACACAAAGAGAGAAAAAACAAAGAAAAACATTTTGGGTCAACATGGAAGAGACTTGAATGTCTCAACGGCTTGCGTCATCCCCAAAAGGAAAACAGAAGAAAAAGGATAAAGATGAAATGAAAAGGAAAAGGAAAAAGAAAGCATTTTGGGTCAACATGATGGAGAAATGAATGTCTTGATACCTTTCTTCATCCTCAAAAGGAAAACACAAGAGAAAGGATAAAGATAAAAAGTGAAAGAGATGCGGGTGTTGCCACGATAATGGGTTACACTTTCTGGGACATCCTGATTTTTGCTGAAATCACATTTTTTTAGAAAATATAATGATTTAAGCCTTGGAAAGGTTCCATTTAAAGGATTTTAATTGAAGAGGGTTTGATCAAACCCAATTAAATCAAACCCCCTTGGATAGAAACCCGCTAGTTTTAAACCATACCTATAATGGAGTCTCCTCTACACCTATCAAAATGCTAATAAAAAACCACTTTTGATTTAATTTTTGGGGGATCAAATTCATTCATTTAAAATTTATCTTTTGTAAGCATGTAGTGCTTATTATAATCTTCCCAAAAAGTATAATTTTAAATATATTTAATTTTATTATTCTATTTATTTTTTATTTCTCGTGAATGTAGGTTTTTCAATGAACATCGAGGTCTTTGTTTCACACATACGAAAAAATAGGAAAAGAGAGAAAAAAAAATTCTAAAAAATACATGTAAACTAGTTATTGATGTCCTTATTCCAACAAAAAAAGAATAAGTTAATTCAAATGCATACAAAAAAAGTTATACAGCTAAAAGTATAATATATCTAAATTATAATTACTCTGACTTAGAAAATTATTTAAAAATATAAATGCAATAAAAAATTATGAAAAAATATCCATCCACTAGATATTGGTGTGGAAAAATAGTATTTAAAAAATTAGAATTGTATCCTTTCTACAAAAAAAGTTATGCAGCTAAAAGTAGACATCACTTTTTGAAAATGTAGTTTAGTAGAAAAAATAAGTTAATAAAAATTACATAAAATGATTCACAATTTATTTTTATTTTTTATTGTAAATATAATTCGAATCTACACACAAAATCTTACAAATCACTATTTTGCTTCATCTTCAAATTCTTAATGGTTTAGCTTCTATAGGGGTAAGAAAGTGAAGATCTGGTGAAAAATATTGATTTCAATGTCAAGTTTGGCTAAAAAGTGTAACCCATTATTGTGGGATCACCCATGCACGAAATAGAGAAGAATGCAGGTACAAATAGAGAAATGTCAGAAAGAGAGAGCAAACAAAATGTCACAGTGGATCATATTATGCACATGCAATTACACAAAATAGAAATGAAAAAGAAATGATACGGAAGACTGGTAAGGAAAATGTGAGTCAACCTATGAGAAAATCATCTTCCTCCCAATCATAGTCTGTGTAACTAGAAGGTTAATAACGTAGCTAAGGGACAGTGCCAAATGCATTAATAGGACAAGGGTATCAACTTCTTGCTCCCACTAAGTGCGAAGCAAGAATGAGCTGAGGTGGGTGATTGGAAAGGTCATGTAATAGTGAGAAGAGGATGTTCTACAATTATTACCTGATAGAGGTAGGGGGAAACAAGACTAGGCAATCACACCATGGCATTCATTGCCATCAAAGTGATTTTTTTTCAATATTAATTGGAATTCATGACACTCATCAGTAATGTTTCTGAGTATTCGATCATATGTGTAATGTGGGACCTTTGCATCCTTAGGATAGAGGATCAATATATTCATATATGGAAATGTTATTAATTCTTTGTTCAAAAGCAATTTTAGCTTTCATTCACTTTCAAGTGGTGGATGGGGAGGTTGTAGTTTTTGTAACTTGTAAGGTCTTTTGCACTTGTTAGATTCACCAACTTCTATAGTTGAAGATTGAGGGAGAGGACCTCGAGAGATCCTATCATCCTTGTCTTTGTTATAAATCATTGGCTTTTCTTTAGGAAGAAGAACATTCATATCAAGATGATGATCTAATATAACCATACCATCACTATGAAGCCTTAGATATTCTTTAGGAACATGTTTGTTGTGAGGGGGATCTTGATATCCTATCCCCTTTGTATTTTCCTTAGTTGGTATTTTCTCTAGGAGTTGATGAATTTCATATTCACTTCTTGTATCACATCCTTGTTTGCTCAAGATTGTGAAGAATTTTCCATATTTTTCTTGAGGATTGATGGGAGTGTTTGTTACTTTCTTATTATAAAATGGTTGAGTGTTTTCTTGCCTAGAGGAACTAGGTTCACCTTTTGTAGGGAACATAGATTCAACTTTTGTTTTGGGATGTAAGTAACCAAACATCTCAAGAGGTGGTATGGTGGGGGGATTCGGTTGTTTCATGGATGGGTAAAAGGATGCATTGGCTTCAAAGTTGTTAAGACGATAATTTAGGAACTTATTCATGTTGTCATCATCTTCTCCAATGATGTCAACATCACGAGGAGGACATGCATTATGAGTTGAGTGAGCATGACTGAGTTCAATTTTGTTAGGGTCATTTTCAAAGGCAAAACTTGATATATCCACTAAGAACTTCAATGATATCCAAAGTTTTCTAAAGCACATATCCATTATGCAAATTTCAGATTCTAAACTATAAATGCAATTTTGATTTTTAAGCAATGCACAAGATGAATGAAATTAACCTAGATGTAATGATTTGAATGAAATAGAAAGTCTGCAAGGTAAAACAAAAATGTGACAAAAAAAAATAGAGACTCAGAAAATGAACTACGAATGCCAAAAAATGCAGTGAAAAATATACAAAGGGACTAATTAGCCCAAGGTGGCAAATGAGTCCAGGTACTAATTTTAAAAAAAAAAATCAAAAATTTTGAATTGAATTTTATGCTTTTTATGTTTTTTGATGGAAATTTGAGATGCAAATACATAAATTTACTCATCTTCAATGAAATCAAGTGCAATAATCCAAACTAAATGAGCTTTTCACTAATGCAAAAATTGAAACCCTAAAATGCAAATTAACCAATGTAAAACCTAATGCAAACTAAATCTAGTATGTAAATGCACTCCAAATCAGAATTATGATGCTCTAAATGCCGGTTCACCAAAATAAAAAGAAGAAAATTGTGGTGTTGACTCCCTCTCTTTCACTTCTAGGGTTTTGGACCTAAAAGGAGAGAGGTCAATTTTATCACTCTTCATTCAAGAACAAGCCCTTGAGATTTCAATGCAAAGGAGATTGAAATCTGGCAAACAGACTATTCTAGGGATGAATGATGTCAAATGAGGAGTTCACCACCAAATGTAAACTTGGAAAAGATAATGAGTTGCAAAATATAATGTGATATGCAAAAAGACCTAGAGAGATGAACAAAATGCAATAAAAAGCTATGAGACTAAAAGTGTGCACCTAGAAGACTAAATCACTAAAAAATCTATTGTTGAAGTTGACTGGGACTCATTTGCCAAGTTGGGCGAATTAGTCTAGTTTCTTGGAAAATGCATTGGAGCAAGTTTTAGTCAAAAGGGTATCGAAATCTGCAAAAATCTTGATAAGGCTTGTATAGTGGGACTCATTTTCCAATAGTCATGAATCAGTCCACTTCTTCTCTTTTAGACATTCTTGGCTAGATTTTGTGTCTCTTAGTCTTCTCTGCTCTTTTTGACTGGTTTTTGGATCTGAATCTGCAAAATACCACCCGTAGGTCTTCTCCAAGCTTCTCCAAGGCTTGATGACAACTTTGAAAATTTTAGAGACTTGACAACTTTTCTCCAACTTGGCTTCTTGACAAATCAATAACCTAGACTTGAAAATCACACACAAGAAGAGGGAAAAGTTGTTGAGTAAAGGATTTAACTTAATTATGTTAATTAAGTTACCTTTATTCCTCTCTTAAGATTTCACTTTAGTTTGCATAAATGTGACATTTAATAATTATATTAATTATTAAATGTCCACCTATTAGGGTTACATTTAGGTTTTGCATGATATCCTTTTTAAGGAGTGATCTCATTGTATTTTACTCTCTTTGATTAATACATCTTTTCAGCTTTCAGAGTACCCTTGCTTTTTTGTCTCCAATGTCTTCTTCTGTGACAGGTTATTTGCATCCAGGTGATTTTTGGGGTCTGTGAAGTTGGATTTCACAACTTCTACACGATATCAGAGCTCCAGATCTGTGGCTGTCTATTCGTGATTTGAAGATATCAGCTTACAGAGTTTTTTTTCTATGCAAGGGTTTCAAGCTACGACAATTTTTTGGCCAAATCAGAGAATTTTTCTATCCGTTTTTTAGAGATTTCGACCTTGATTTCTCAAATGGTGCATTCTGGTACAAAACAGACTTCACAGTTACGCTTAGAAGACCCAAAAACCCTTATTTTCATATAAAATATGATAGCGTTTCCTGAAAATTGATTTTTTTGAGTTTTTTGGGTTTTCCTAAAATGTTGCCAGAAAACTCTATACGAACGCCTCGATTTTCATGCCAGTTTACCTTGATTTTTGTGCCATATTTTTTGGCATTCGAAACATTTTTGAGTTGCCTCAGTTTTCATGCCATATTGCTTTGATTTCCGTGCTCCCTCGATTTTCGTGCCATGAAGGTATAGCCGAATATTTTATTAATTTTTTAATCTTTAAATTAATAAAATATTTGATTTAATTCTTAAATGAGCACTTTTTAGTAAAATGGTCATATCTTGGGCATACGATGTCAAAATTGGGCAAACGAGATATCGTCGGAAAGCTGGTTTTGGGAACTATCCAATGGTGTAGGTTTGATTTTCTGAGTTTTCCATTTTGATACATAATTTACCAGTCAAAGTCAGAACACGTTTTTTGCACTCCCGGAGGCATATCTTTTGTGTCTGAACTCTGTTTTGCGCAAATGAATAGGCATTGGAAAGATGTTGCAGTAATCTTTCCAAATCTATAGTCTATTTGATCAGATAATTTACCAGGTAAATTTTATCCAGTTTTGTGTGTTTTTACACTTTGCTCAATTACTTGGCCATTTTGGCACCTACATGGGTTCTATTTGTGTTGGATGGGTTAGATTAATATGATTTAACATTGTTGAGATCATTAGTCTTTGATTTTTTCATTTGTGTGAGTATAATGGGTTTTTCTACTCACCCTTCAGTTGTATTTCTGGATAAGGATAATTATGAGTCATGGGCAAAGGGCATACTTATACATTGTAAGTGGCTCAATATTTTCCCTTATTTATATGGTCTCATACCTGCACCAGACACATCAAGGGGTTTATCTACATGGGTTATTATTCAAGATCATATTGTAGGGGTTATTGGTTGTAGTGTTGATTTTGACACTTTGTGTGCTTTATCCAACATTCCTTGTCCTCGCACACTTTGGCAACATCTTTGGGAAATTTTTGGAGACTCTAATATCTCTCCATTCCCAGAGAACCTTGCTGTAGATTGTCTCATCCCTCTTGCAGATGTAGATTTCATACCCTATGATAACCGTACTCTAGAGGAGCTTGAGTATCTTACATGTCTTACATGTGCTGATGGTTCAGAGACTTGTATTCATGTTCTCACTCTTAAGATTGAGACTTCATCAACATCTCCTGTTGTTCCCGATTCAGTGCAACGGGACATCATTCATCTTCCAGACATAGCTACTTTGGACTTTTATGTTGCAGACATATCTTTCTTGTTTGTGGAGTCCTATATTGCAGATTTGTAGGATTATTTTGAGGAAATTCATCTCCTCTACCTTGACAGTCAGGTTATCATTGTACACCCACCATTATCAGTGCATTCAGAGGTTGCATTTCAGGATTTTCCACATCAGTTTGGATTTGACATCATTTGTTTCAGTTCAGACAAAGAGATTCCCCAACATCTGATCATGGCACACATCTTGAGATAGATTGGTTCATCACTCTTCATAGGGTTTCTTCGACATTGTCCTTTGGATCCGCTTCTTCCCAAGGGGAGGAATATAATTTGTAGCTTTAGGATCTCCTTTTGGATTCTACATCAGGCATCTACCATTACGATAGGAGTTTCTACATTGTGGGGGGGCCTTCTTCTCTCTTTTTATCTCTCCTATGGAGACCATTGTACATGTACTTATATGATAAAATTTGTCTATGTGGGGTATCATGTAATCCACCTCCTATCCTTCTTTCATTAGTACATCATATTCCTTTCTTTGCATTCTATTTTGGGGAGGAGTTTTGTTCCCACCGATTTTTCTCCTTTACCCTGTTTCATTTAGTTTGCATTGCTTTTGTAAATGGGTACCTGATCAGGCCTAGTTGTCGAGACCCATGTTTACTTTCATGCATTGTATTTACTTTTGCTTTCTTGCACATTTTTGTAGCTGCACTCTTTTTCATCTTAAGGGGGGGTGTTAGAGTAAAGGTTTTAACTTAATTATGTTAATTAAGTTACCTTTATTCCTCTCTTAATATTTCACTTTAGTTTGCATAATGTGACATTTAATAATTATATTAATTATTAAATGTCTGCATATTAGGGTTACATTTAGGTTTTGCATGATCTCCTTTCTTAAGGAGTGATCTCATTGTATTTTACTCTCTTTGATTAATACATCTTTTCAACTTTCAGAGCACCCTTGCTTTTTTGTCTCCAATGTCTTCTTCTATGATAGGTTATTTTCATGCAGGTGATCTTTGGAGTCTGTGAAGTTGGATTTCACAACTTCTACAAAAGTGTTGTGGGGTTAGAGAATAGGAGTTTGCCTTGGTCAAACCCCTTGTCGGTAATTAAACCTTGAAATGAAAGTAAATGTAAAGGGAGAATGATGAATGAACAAAATACAATGTTGCAACTCACCAAGCCCTAGCAATAGGGTATTGCAAACATGTGAGCAATGGCTACAATGGATTTGGTATTTGACTCTTGCTTGATAATGATAGATCTTGAATGAGGCACTTTCTTGAATCACAAACCCTACACCACCATTGTTAGCTGTAGAATAACATGATGCAAGAAATCTTTGACATGATGATTGATGCTTGAAGAATTCTCTTGAATGGTTGATGATCTACCCTTGAATGACTTGAATTCTCTTGTTAAAATGCTCTTGTGAAATCAATTTTCTATAAGTATGTTCTGACAAAAGTCTTAGGTGAAAATGAGTGAAAGAACCTTGTATTTATACTCAATTATGCATGAATTCCTAAAATTACAACACTACAAGCTGACATCAGACCTATGAGAATAAAATCTCACTATAAATTTGGTTTAAATTTGAATTTTGGTCGCGTGGGACTCATTCACCGAAGGTGGCGAATGAGTCCCATCACACATAATGTATGGGACCAAAAATAAAAAGTGTCTAGAAATGTATGAAACCTACATCGAAGCCAAAAAGACCTAGGTGGAACTCCTTTGCCCAAGGTGGCGAATGAGTTCCAAACACTAAATTTGGGCCACACAAGCTAGCAACACCTAAATTGTGATTGGTTACTTATTGGGTCAAGATTATCCTTGAAAAGATGTAATTAATGAGGCTTGTGGATGCAAAATAGGGCCAATTAAAGCATAAGAAATCCCAATTATTAATGACAATCCTAGAGAAGTGTGAAAGTGTGTTACAACACTTTAAAACACTCCAAATAAGGCAAGGTTAGTGTTAATTATGATTAAAATTATGTTTATTATGTTTAGTTAATTGATAAAAACCTATAAAAGTGTGAAAGTGTGTTATAACACTTCACAACAATTTAGCAAGGTTCCATTAAAATACATTAGTTCACAAGGGCCCAAGACCTAATGTGAATGTGTTATCCACATTACAAAACTAAATCAAGGCAACATTAAGCCAAAATCCACAAGGAGGACCCAAATGAGTGCGAAAATGTCCAATGACCCATTTTTCGACACTACACTTACATCTCATCAAATCGGCTAAGTTCATTTTAGGAGTCATGTGCACTTGGAAATGGTATATAAAGGCCTCAACAAGTTCATTGAATGAATGAATTGAGTTTTTCGATAATAAGTAAAACTATTCTAAAGTGGTAGCTTTCAAGGACCTAGGGAAAATCTTAGTAAAGAGCTTATCCTCAAGGACACAATCACTACACAATGTGGTATAAGAGGAAACATGGTTAGAAGGAACTCCTTTTCCCCCATATTTCTCGAATCTAGGAATCTCTAGACCTTTTGGTATTAGCATTCTCAATATCTCCAAGGATAAGAGATTTATTTTGACATAGTATGTAGGTTGACCATTTTGATTCTGGTTTATGGTGGCAACTTGTTTTTGGAGGGATGATACAGTTTGTAAAAGTTGGTTTATGACAACATCATTGGTTGTATTTTGAGATGGAGGTAAATATGGTGGCGGTGTATATGTATCCTAAGGAAGAGTGAGTGGAATGATTATGTGAGGTAAAGTGGTAGGAGATATGATGTGTGATGCCACAAAGGTACTAGGGATACTAGCCAAAATACCCCAAGGTAGGAATGAAATTACTAGTAGGTTGCATTGTTGTTGTGACTTAAGGGTTGGTATGGGTAGGAATAGAGGCAATAGTTGTGAGAGGAGAAATTTGGGTCCCTCCTTGGCTTTGGACATTGTTTGAAGGTTGAACACTACTAGTAAGTTTACCAGAAATTAGAGCTAGGTTATGCACAAGTTCAACTCCTTCAGTTTCAATCATGCAGTGTATGTTATCTATAGTAGGGATAACAATGGTTGAAATGTTTTCAGTACTTACTTGATTTTGTAGGTTTGATAAGTCTCTATGGATTTGGATTATGTTTCCTTATGGAATACTAGCAACCATTGTCTAAACATTTGTCGCACTACATAAAGGAAAAGACTTGTTAAGGGTATGGTCCATACCTAGTGAACTAGTGTCAACATAGTAGTGAAAGAGCTAGATAAACCAAGATCCACGATAATTATGTTATCATGGGATGAAATGAGTCTCAAGCTTCATCTCACTATAGTATTAGCAATAGGACACCAAGTTGTAAAGCTCATGCAAGGGGTAATCAATGAAATGCAAAATGCTATGCTATTTTATAATTTCGATTCAAATGAAATTAAGCTAAATGCAATGAAATGAAGAAAATAGAAACTCTGCAAACTGAAACAAAAAATAACAACATCAAACTGAAGCACATAAATAGATTTATCAATGCTATAAAATGCAGTTCAAAACCTAAAACGTGACTAAATCTCCTAGAGATGCGTATGAGTCCCAATAAAGGTTTTTCAAGGGTTTAAATGATGAATAACAGTCACCACAAAATACCCACAAACCAAGAAAAATCACCTATATAGGTACTAGATTGCCCAGAGGGGCGTATGAGTCCCAGATTAGGGTTGATACACAAATTTCAAAAAATTCTAAGTGAAAGTTATGCTTTTTGGTTTGGATGATTTCTAAACTAAAAGAAAAGTAGATTTCAGATGAAATTCAATGATGCAAGATGCAAAAATGCAACCTTTATGCACTTTCACTAATGCAAGATCTAGAAACCCTAGATGCCAATTAACTAATGAAAATCCTAACACAATGTGAAGGCAAGCTAGATCTAGGATTAAGATGCACTCCAAATCAAAATTGAAATGTTCTAAATGCGGGTTCACCAAAATGTAATGACCAAAATATGGTGCCCCACCTTTTAGGAGATGGAGCACAAGGGGAAAGATGCCCTATTTCACTATTATTACACTCAAGGAAACCCTAGAGATCTCAATCCAAAGATAGAATGAGATATAGGGATTTGCTAAAGGTTGTCCTAAGATATGTTTAGAGACTAAAAGGGGGTTCACCACCAAGCTAGGGCTTGGAAAGACAAGAAACATGCAAGATTTAATTATAAAACCTAATGATATGCAAAGCTTGAACAAATGACCTAGAAATGTATGCAAAACATAATAGAAAACTAAGAAATCAAAATGGTGCACCTAGAAATTTATAGAGGCTTTAATGAAGACATGAAATGTTAAAAAATAAAAAAATTAGTGCACATTATGACTCATACGCTAGGCCAGGCGATTTAGTCCTAGATTAGGGTTTTTGGGCGGGAAGAAAAATCTAGCAAAGACAAGTATGGAACACCTAAAAACTACAAATTTCACTATATTGGGACTCATACACCAGAAATGGTGTATTGGTTCTACTTAGAATTTTTGGAGGATCAAAATCCAAATCTACTCTTAAATCTTTGCTTTGTCTTCTCAACACCGGATCTGAATTGTTGAATTCCGCTTTGTAGATGCCTTTTAGTGATCTTCCAAACAATATGGAAACTTTGACTTGGAAACCTCTTTCCAATCTTGCTCTTAAATTTGTCTTCAACCTAGATCTGCAAATCACACACTAAAGAGAGGTAAAATGGTTGTTTTGCTAGTGGAAAGGGGTTTGCCTTGGTCAAACCCCATTTTCATAATCAAACCTTGTAATGAAATCAAATTAAATGGAGGAATGATGAATAAACAAATATGATAAGTTGCAACTCACCAAACCCTAGAAATATATTGCTGCAAACATGTATGAAATGGCTCTAATGGATGTAGATATTGAATCTTTCTTGTATGTTCTAGATCTTGAATTGAATGCTTTCTTGAATCATAAAACCCTACATCAAAAATGTTAGCTCAAAAACAAACATGATGCTTGATACTTGAATAATACTCCAAAATACTCGATAAACACATTTGAAGGCTCTTAA
This sequence comes from Sequoiadendron giganteum, assembly GCA_007115665.2. Classification (NCBI taxonomy): domain Eukaryota; kingdom Viridiplantae; phylum Streptophyta; class Pinopsida; order Cupressales; family Cupressaceae; genus Sequoiadendron; species Sequoiadendron giganteum. The sequence goes on along the minus strand of CM021105.1, from coordinate 629,460,467 downwards.
ATGTTCTTGTAAATGCTTGAATTCTCTTATAAACTTAAATTTTCTATAAGGATTCTTCTTCAACTTTCTATTTCACTTGATTTCTTGTTAGGAGAAAAATAAATGAAATAACCTTGTATTTATACTTGTTTATGCCAAATTTCTAGAAATTACAACACTACAAGCCAACATCAGATCTAGGAGAATACAATCTTGCCAAGAATTCAAATTTAATTTATGTTTAAGCCAAACGATACTTATACGGTAGAAGTGGCATATGAGTCCCATTACACTAGGCTTTGGGGCAATTTTTTCAAGAAATGCTTAGAGCCATGTGAAATCAGGATCAGGGCCCTAAAACTTAGGTGGGAATCATACACCCAAGGTGGTGTATGAGTCCCATATCACTAAATCTAGGCCATACAATCCAAAAAAACATGAATTATGATTGGATATTTGTTCATGTCTAGATTATCCTCAGAAAAATGCATTAATTAAGGCTTGTGGATGCAAACTTGGGCCAATTAAAGCATAAAGAAGCCTGATTTATTAATGGAACCCTAGATTAGTGTGAAAGTATAAAGGTACACTTTACAACACCCTAAATAAGGCACAACTAGGTTCATTAGTTTACAAGGGCCCTAGACCTAATGTGAATGTGTTAAAACACGTTACAACATCAAATCAAGGCAATAAAAAAAAAAAAACATTAATTATTCTCAAATGAGAAATTGTACCATCTCCAAGAAGGGAGTACAATTTTCACATGTGTACACTAACTATTTTCCTTTGGCACTTAATTATTTGTGTTTTTTTTCTTCCCATTGAGACAGATGGTACCATCATCGATGTGGTCTTATATCTCATGATGTAGGTGCATCTAACACTCAGTAGATCATGCCCATGAACAAGATGGTACTGACAGAAAGCATTTCCATCATACCAATTAGGGTAAGGCTCCTTCAAAGGTCGATGATCTCCTGAGGTTATAATCTTATCCTTCAATAAATTTTGCAAAATAGAAGATAAGATTCAGAAAATTTTGTAAACTTCATGTTACACCTAAGGATGTGATCGTTAGTCGTGACAACTACATTTGTAACAAATTTTCCTTTTCTTGAAATGGACATAATATATTTCCCTTTAGAATAGGAGCACGAGCAGGATCACTCAAATTGAACCACAATTTTATAATACTCCTGCAATGCAACACACAAATGTGCGAAAGAAGGGTATTTCATTAGGGAAAATTTCTCCTACCAAGATCATTGTAGGTTGGCTATAAATACCTTCTACACGTCTGAGTCAAGCAATGGGTATGCGATTTTTGAAAAGAGTGTTTGGTATCATGCAATGAAGTTAATTATCTTCTTATGTTCTCCCTTTTTACATCAGATGAGATCCAAGAAGGTCATCTTTAGACCAATGTTAGCTTGGAATTTATGGAGAAACTGATTGATGAGCTATTCAAATGAGAATATAGAATTATCAAGCAAGGAATATTACCATTCAAATTTTTTATCCTTGAGAGATTGAGGGAAAAATTTGGTCATTAGAGTATCGAGGTGAAATAAATACGTGCACATGGCATTAAAATCTAATACATGTGTTTGTGGATCCCCTTTACCACCATACTTTTCAAACTTATGAATCTCCATTCCCTATGAGAAAGGAGTGCTCAAAATTGTTACTGACAATGGACTATGTTGGGATAAGGGTTGAAAGATAGGTTGAGAGGAGGCTTGAGATAGGTTCACCAATTGGATTTCCATTTGGCCCACATTCTAAAGAAGAGCATTCAAAATAGGGTTTGAAGATGAAAAAGCTCTAGTGGAACCTCCCCTAGAACCACCACCTCCATAACCTCCTCTGAAACCACCTCTAGAGACACCATCGTGATGGCCACTAGAGCCACCACTAGAACCTCTAGTATGACCTCTATCGAATCCATGACCATGGCCTTTGCCAAAGCCACCACCACCAACACCACCACTGCTACCAAAGCCACCACCAGCAAGGGTAGTAGAAGGGGTGAAGCTGAAATCAAGGGGTATTCAACCTACCTTGATAGTGTGGGGTTTCTAAGAAAGAGAGGAAATGGTGATTGAGGGGATTTTTTTGGCCATTCATACAAATGTGGTAGACATCAAGACACTTATTTGTCTCTCATAGGCATCGAGAAATTCTCCTTAGGTAGTACCCAGTCTAGTGTTATATGAAGGGATGTATGCTTTGGTTAGATCAAGGAGGCCACATAAGAACTCCATGCCTATCTGATCCTTACCTAGCATGTATCTCACCTCACTAACAAGCCTAGCGGCTCTTGTCATGTTCGATGATTTCTCTAAATGACTCATGAGGTCTAACAACCTCCTATCTAATGCTAAAAGGATTTCTACAAGAATATGTATAGTGTTATCCTCATCCATGGATGAGGCTGTAGGGGACACTAGAGGAGTGGGTGCACGAGTGGTCTTGTCTATGAAACCCACCTTATCTATAAATCTTGTAGAAAAACTAACTTAGTAAAACTAGAAATGACCTTTGTATTTTCCATTTTTAAGTGCCACACACTTCTTCTAACCACATACTCAGAGGTCGTAGATTGGTTGGCGATGCTCATAAAACCTCACAACACTTGATTTTACAATAGTTACCAAGTGTGAGGTAAAAATTCCAAGACACAAAAAAAAAAATAGATGTTGTTCACATCAGGTTCACCAAAATGTAGAGGAGGGGGACCAACCACACTAAGGTTCTAGGTCACAGAGAACCGAGAGCAAAAGGATGCCCTAATCTACCTCAACCGCATAAGTCTTTAAGGTCAAGGATAAAGAATGAAGAGTACTCTCATTTTTTATGTCACTCTAATAATCTAAAAGTTTGAATGGGGCTAAGCGAGCATGCTTCTAGAACCTGAACAATACCTCAAACAACTCTCCACCAGAGGATAGTAGCATAGGTCACAGACAATAGCGCGCCGCACTGGCATCTCACAAGTGTGTTGGCATCCATATAGAAAAAAAGTGTAAAAGTATAGTAAAAGTATGAGGAATCAACTAACAGCTTAGCAAATGAATTTTAAAGTCATGACTAGGGTGGGAAGTGACATAATGATAGAAATAACAAGAGAAATGGCTATGAAACAACAAGAACAAGAAAGGAGAAAACATAATTCATGAAGAGTCTAGTTCACCAATAAGCTCCACATGAGTGTGTACCTATAGAACCAAGAGGAAAATTTTTGGGGCTATATAGGGGTTTGCCACAGTCAAACTCTTGCTTTGGTGTTTCCACCTCCATGGACAACTAGATAGAGAGATAGATAGAAATATGATAAAGGAAATAATGCTAGAACATAAATGCAACCAAATACTACAAGAGACACTATGCTACTCAAATCCAACAACAAATGAATATAAAATCATTATCACCCTCAACCAAAGGCACTTAAGGCCAATGAGAGAGGAATGCAAGTCCATAGATATGGCAGAATTGGCGTAACCGCAATAACATCGAAAGTGGTCTCACAAGACGCGAAGTTGTAGCTTTTGTCATAGATGTGTAGGATGTTGTGATTGTTGGAAATGTGAAGCCAATAGTGCAACAAGTAGCTTGAGTATGAAGGAAAACGTGAAGCTAGAGTGAAATAATTTCCAAGGAGATCTCAGAATGTGAAGAAGCATGAAGAAGATGGATTGAAAGTGAAAGATAGCCATTTGAAGATGAGATGAGAGGGAAAGAGTTGTTCAAAGTTTGGAAGGAAGGCATAGGGGCATTACGTTTTGTTACAAATGGAGAACGTAATGCGTCTACAGATTCTAGAGGCAAGAATCCTATCAAGATTGAAGCACGTCATGTGTGTGTCCCCAATAGAAATTCCCCCAATGACACTAAAAAAAATGCGCCAAGTGGATGGGGTATGGAATGAGGACATGGAATTACTTGGTTGAATTTTATTTTTCTAAGGTGGAGGGTGTAAAAGGGTAATTTGCAAGAGGGGTGCAAATTCACTCCTGTACAACCATAGGTTGAGAAAAGGCCAAACAATAATAATTGATTGAAATACAATAATGAAGGACAATTTTATCTTAGCTTGAAATCCTTGATGAAGTGATGCCACACCATAACTTTCGACAAAAAATTCTTGATGAATTCTTGAATAACTTGAAGACCTACAATAGGTTAGTCCACAAAACACAATAGATTGTTATAAATAGCATGTATAGGATAACTCACACTTCTTCACAAAAAAGGAATGATTGATCATAATAGCTCCTTGTTCATAATTACTTCTTTCTTCCAAATGTCTTGCAAGGATGATCTTGAAAGATAAAAGCGCTACAATAATCTTGCTAATTCTTTCTTTGAATTTACCTTGATTGCTTTTAGGTTTCTTAATTATAATTCCATAATTGTTAGCTCTTGTATTAGGATATCAAATGGTGAAAAAGACTTGTATTTATATGTATTTCTTGAATTATGCTAAATTAATTACCAACAATGGACAAATGAAATTAGATTTTAAAATTTTAAAATGTCGATAATGACATATTTAAATTGGGGCCAAATAGGCTAGAGAGGGGCACTAGTGCCCTAGTCTAGACCTATTTTGGGGATTTTTTTGTCATTAAATAAATATTAAATAATAATTTCCAATTTACTTTTTATTTTTTGGAGATGACCATAAAATGGGCTACTCACAAGCATAATTCAGTCCAATCACATATGGGGCAACTAAACATAGTGCGAAATTGTCAGTGGTGAAAATTTATGATGAAACAAATTTAAAAAAAATATTACCACTACAATGTCAATGATAGAACCATGTTTTTCATTAACTATAAATTTACATAAATATGACTTCTAGCTAGAATGTTAGAGAAAAATATAATAAATACACCTTTATAATGCTTTAGAGTTGCATAGTGATCATTGGGTTGATACAAAGCTATGAAACTAGACGTGAATTTCTAGTGCTACTCATAGTAGAGAAAGAGTAGAAAGTTGAGATGGGACTACTCATGGTGGAGCAATAGTGTTGGATTGGGATAGGAAAACTAAGACTATTTTGAAAGATAAAGTCAAGGGCCACTAAGAGTGGCTAAGTTGTTAAGAACCATGAGATGATATGGAAAGTGGAGAAGCCATGGGTTAGATGAGTATATATTTTAGATGGTTTTTTTATGATCATGTCATGGTCATGAAGTGAATCAACCTTGCTACACACTTACTAATATTTTTAGCTTCTTAATGAAGACATGTCAAAATTTTGGCTTACCATCCAATCCAAACATCATGATTTTGAATTATTACTATGAGGCACACAATGAGATTTTTTTTGGAGGAAAATGCTAACTAGAACATTTGAAGTGGCCAAGGATAACTTAGCGCCTCAAAATATATTATCTAGGTGAAGAGACAAAGTTTCTACATCCTATAGAGGATAAGAATAAGCTAGAGTTTAAATACATGGAATCCAACATAATTGAAGCCTTAAAGTGAAAGATTAAAATAAATATTAGGCTCATCTTCTTGAAGAGAGAAAAATTTGAATCACAAACAACTACCAAAAAAATAATATAAAAAAACATGATCCAAATTTTGGATAGGACATTAGAGGCTAAGGAGGTCCCAAAAATTAGGGTGAAGATTTCAAAATATATAATATAAGACAAAAAATCAACCAATTTTGGTATAGGGCAATAGAGTCGAAGCCCTCTCTACAAAAAAAATGATATTTTTTTTAAAAAATGTATGGGTATAGATTTGTAGGGTACAATAGGATAATTGCAATTACAAAAAAATAAAGTTATTAAATTTTATAAAAATGAAATATTTGTTTTATTTCTTAGGCCTTCTAGAGTCAATGGCAATATCTACTTAGCTCTATAATGATTCAATAATAGGGTTGAGTTCTAGATTCACAAAAAATTAGGAACTTGTAGTTCATGGATTCCATACCATGTTGGAGTAGACAAGATCATAATGGAAGAAAAAATGTTTACTTCCACTTGAGAATGAACACAAAATCATGTCTATCTTAAAAATAAGAGACTGCCAAATAAAATGAGTTTCCTTTTTTAAATACAACAAGAAGGAAGGAATGTAGGGTTAAATCACTAACTAACCCTCCAAATATGAAACACATATTAAATCACTTGGGAAAATTTTGATGATATGTGTAAATTCTGTATGAAGTGAGACAAATAGATAAATCACATCTAGGTAAACCTAAGCTAAGTGTGAATGGGTCAACCTAAAATAGGTGATAAACTAACTAGATGGATAATGAACCTATTTACACTAACACTAACTAACCTCAGATAATTGGTGGTAGTTGTTGTCATTGATGTCAACACTTGATAATATTGTTACATGTGTTTGTGAGATTGTTGGTACTGGTTGTTGGCAACACTTAGTGAATTATGTGTGGCTTTAATTCATGTCAACACTTGAGAAGTAGGGAGATCAAGTTGGAATTTGTTATCTTTGGTTGATAACACTTGAGATATAAATGTTGTAGCAGTTGTACTCCTTAGTAGGTGTGATGCTAAATTTCATGGTTTGACGTTAAATTTAGTTCATGGTTGTATGCCATGCATTGTTTGATGATATTTGAAGTTGTATGAAGTGCGGTTGTTGCTAGCAAAGTTGATTTCATAATGATATATTCAAATGAGGATTAAAATAATTTCTGATGGTGAAGAGATGTTGTTGAATGTCTACAGTATGTCTTATGCTCTCTCCCATTTATTCTAATAAAGCATTAGTTTTTGAAAGAAAGTTTCGGCCCTCGCAAGTTGCTTATGTGTTTTTGGTTAAGGAAGTTGTTATGAAGACTGTTTCACATTCCTCCACTATTAAAAATTTCGTCTTACATTTTGGGTTTCAAAGTTAGTGCTTTGTGGATGTTGCACTCCTATTGTTTTAGGTCACTTATGTTGCCGAGGAGAGTTTTGTGAAATACAAAAGATGGTAGTGTTGTTGGTTGTCTGGACTAGTCTAGAAAATTCTTTGTATTCTCCAAATCAATATCTCTTCTCGTATAGCTTGACGAATGTTCTCTTAGTGTTTGTGTCATGTCTCAGTTCCAGTTTCAAGTTTTGAAGTGGCCTGCAAGTTAATCTACTAATGCTACATCATCTAGTTATGTATTTTATCCTTCTCGATTGAAGTGTTATGTTCCTATTTGGTCTATAGTGCTAGTAGTAGAATGATGGTATGAAATACTTTTCTAAAAATGTTTTAGGATGTTCATGGAACATCCCCATGTGACCTGCATGTTGTATATTGATCTCTTTGGTGTTGCATTGTGTCTTGAGTTGTATTTCCTGGTATTTTGTGGATATCTAGACGATAGGGCTTATTCCTTTGCTTGTGCTATATCCTTGGGGGTGTGCGCCAACAATTAAAGATGTGGTATTATGGATTTGGTTAATGGCATATCTTGTTTAGGACCAGGTCAAGTTAATTCAATTGGAAGTATGTTTTTGAGTTAACTAGTTATGTGCTTCACATTTCATCTACATGTTTCCTTGATGTCGAATTAGATTGGATCACATTCAAGGAAGTGATAATATTTTTTTGGTTGTCTCTATCATCCAGATACGACCACGTTATGTTTTGGTGGTTGATTTGTTGAATTCATTGTTTATCCTCTTCCTGGCCTTGATCTAGTTGAAGTTTTGAAGAGTTGTGGTGGATATAAATGTAAGATAATTTGGGATGCAATAATATTGAGAAGTGTACAAGTGCTAAAAAGTGAGTGTGTGGAATGAATTGAATATCCAGTAGAGTTAGTGCTACTCTCTGATGAAGAAAGATCAAATTCACCTTAATGCCTCAATCAACAATGTAAATTGTTGACAACTATTGTAATGTCTTATAAAAATTTTGTATCCTAATTTGAGATAGTGAATCTCATCATATCCCTATATCTTGATCCTAAATTTGTGTTTTCTTCATTTCAACAAGTCCTTTGTATCTTGCTCTAAGGCAATGAGCCTCTCTACAAGTCCTTTTTGACAGCGAGTATTTATATTGTTTGTTAACTCTCATTATGGTTTTCTCTCTTTGGGTTTTCCATGTAATCTGGTGTATCCTTACGCATGTGTGTGTTATCTATTTCTTTCTCATTTTTGTTGATCTGATTAAGGATAAAACTGTTATATCTTTCAATGGTGAATATTACTGATCTTGCTAAGGTTTTTAGTTGCTACATCTATTTAAGGGTTTTGGTTAAGTTAAGAAGTTTGCATTGTGCTAAAGAGATTCCAAGTTTTGGAAAGGCTTGAGTTTTTTATATGACTGATTCACCCCCCCTCCCAGTCTTGGGGTATGTTCAAAAATAATTACCCTCTAGGTTATCATGTGGCATGCGTTGTTCTGGGATGACTTTGATAAATTTGATAGTCCAAATTTTCATATGTATCAATTTTTATCCTAGGAAGATAGAGAAAATGAGGGAGAGAGAGAGGATATGGAAATATTTCAGCACATAGCTAGGCATATTGTTTGTTCCTATGGTTGGGAAGCAAGCTTATATAAAAATTCCTCCATGACTTTCATGCAACTCAAGGAAGCTTCCTCATGATAGTGTTGAACCTAAAGTTACAAAAAGGTGTTAATTTAGTGTAGTGCAAAGGTGTAGAATAGAAAATTTCCTAAATTAAGCTATGTTCCAATAAAATAATATTTACATACCAGCTAATTAGGTGGGTTTATGCTTGAGTAAATTCTCTAGCACTAATGTCTCCTAAAACTTTTAACATACAATGGTCAAGTGAGCTCTATTAAGAGATCTAAGAGCCTAAAAGTGACAAACTTTGATGAGACAATATGAAAACACTATTTCACATAGAGATTAATTTATTATTCATATAGTTAGAAATTAATGTCATTTTAAAAATTATCTCTCAATTTTATCATCTCAAAGTGGTTTTCTATTGCTAGTGTTGAACTAAATGTTCAAGAGGTGACAATTTTGTGTAGCATCAAGGTGTAGAATACTATGAATGTTGAAAGGATACTTTTCACCTTAAACTCATGTTTCCAACGCATCTAATTGGGTGGGTTTATTCTAGAGAAGGCTTATTTTTACCACCAAGTACTCTAAAATTTTAATGCTACAATGATCATATGAGGCCTCTTAAGAGGCCTAAGAGCTTAAAAGTGACAAACTTTGATAAAATGGCATGAAATTATTTTAGTATATAACTCGATTCTTGTTTCTTCCTATAGTTAAAAAATTTCCCATGTAAAAGACACTATATCAGTTTCATCTTAGACAAATAATTTTACTTGTGGTAGCACCAAATTGAATGTTTGAAAATGTGGTAATCTCATGTAATCCTATGGTATAGAATGAAATATTTTAATTTAATTTTGAAAAATAAGAAAATTGCCTCTATGAACTATTGAACGCTTTCTATGAAGATGCATATCACATATTAGCATAAGAGAGCATGGATGATTTCCCAAACTAGATATTCAAAATACTTGATATATATTTATGTCTATAACAAAAATAAAACCCTCTTGGTCGTGGCTTGTTGGTCATAGAAGTAGGAGTCACAAAATCAATATAATTTTTTAAAGGATGAAAATTAATTATAAATGAACAAATATTTTGGTTTGGAATATCTAAAGCTCATTTAAACTTCTATCTAAGCTGATGAAAATATCAAATACCTATTTCATAATTTTGGCTAAGTATAGATTTTTTTCCCATTACAACAATTTGGCCAATCATGATCTTGCATTCTTTTTGGTTTTTTTTCTAATACTTATTGTTGAGATTATGTTAGTCTACCATGATGACCTTAGTGCTTATTCTAAATAAAGAGTTGGTCATTATAAATAATTAGAGTTGATTTTCAAATGGTGTCATGAATACAATATTTTATTAAATTCCAAGAACATGTTAAAGAAGGTAAATTATTAGAGGATGGGATGAGGATAGATCAAAAACGAGTAGAATCCATTAACATCATCCTTTATCCTATAACAATTAGGGATGTTCAATCCTTCTCTAGAAAATTTAACTTTGTTAGAAGGTTCATCTGGAACTTCTCTCAGAAAACTAAGGCAATCTCTAAGATGTTGAATGAAAGGCAACATATCATATACAATAATGAACCTATTGATTCATTCTTAAAATTTAATCAAGAAACAATCTTAGCAATTTATTATTATTCTATGGCTTTCCAACTCTTCTCTTTTGCATCATTTTACACCGTAGTTATTTTTATACTATAGAATAATAAGGATGAATATGAACAATCCATAGAATTTTATTATCAATTCTTTATGGGGTTTAGAATTAAGCTTCAATCATGGGAAAACATGCATATTCACTTGTTAATATGGTTAATAATATTAGGTCATATTTTATACATGTAAAAATTATTCTTTATGTGTCACATATAGTTCACATGGACATCATTACTTGGTAGGATGCCTCTAAAAAATGTATATGGATAAACAAGATCCAAGGGTATAACATTGACATGTGTTGGCAAGAGGAAAAAGGGGAATTACAATCTAGATATTTGTACCCTAACATCCCTTATGTAGTATTTTTATACCCCAAAGGACAAATGAGAGAAAAAGAGTAATTGTGAAAGGGAAAACTATATCTAAATATATTCCATCTATAGCTTAAATAAGAACCACATTCATTCATAACACATATATTGATCAATCCTTATATCTCCATATATATATAGTAGTTACAATGGCAGGTCTTAGTATCTACTTTGTATTATCATTATCTTATATTCTATTGTCTTAGATATATCTTACATCTATTGCATATACACATTTATACATGGTCTCTTCGAGAGACATGACCTATATAGGGCACCTCTTTCTTAGTCTCTTTTGTTTCAGTTGGGTTTGACAAGTCCTGTGCGGTAGATTTTGGTGTTTTCTTGTGACCTGCTAACAATGTGCAAACAATAACATTGGCTAGACGACAAGGCCTAGCTAATATCATGGCAGATGCAAACCTAGATGCAATTGAGTAAATGTTGTAAGTATGGATATTCAAGTTGTTTCCTATGAGAGATAACCCTTGATATAAATATTTACTTTTTACACAAAAAACGTGAATTAAGATTTCAAAATGAATGAGAACCAACAAAAAACAATAATCTATAGTCCCATTTTTTTTGTTGATTCAAAGAGAGTTTATGAGAAGAAGCCTAATGGATTGTTTCTCAAGTTTCTCAACCAAGAATAGTCCAGTAAAGTAATGAATGAATATCGTCAAGATATTTGTTGTTGACATTTCAAGGTAAAGATCAAGAGACCAAAAATGCATTTTTGGTTGGAGTAGGCCTAAATTTAATTTTAGAAATCTGAATTTGAAATGCTTAAGTCCATAAATTAAGGTTCAACCCATTTATCAAGTAGAAATAAGCCTAGGTATAAAAGGGGCCAAACCATAGTAGATAAGAGATATATCTAAATATGTGCTTGTATAGATATAGTTAATATATAGATGGGGTGAATGTGTCAAATGTATATGGATATGTGTTGCAAATATATAGATGTCACAAGAGAATAGACCTGATTTTATATTAAAAATAAATAAAAAATTATAAATATATCCATATACTAAAATGATTTTCTCAAAATAAACATAAAGTTAAATAAAAAATATCGTATATATATATATATATATATATATATATATATAAAAGCCTGTTGCTCCCGCTGCACGGGTTCGATCTCGGTCAAGGTGCAGAGAAAAGAAGAAAAAAATATAATATTATAATTTATATGACAGCAATAAAATGTTTTCAATTAGAAAACTTTGGTTAACTCAAGAGAGAAAATATATTATATATATATTAAAGCCTGTTGCTCCCGCTGCTGCACGGGTTCGATCTCGGTCAAGGTGCAGAGAAAAGAAGAAAAAAATATAATATTATAATTTATATGACAGCAATAAAATGTTTTCAATTAGAAAACTTTGGTTAACTCAAGAGAGAAAAATATATTTTAAAATAAAGTTCAGGCCTGTCCACACCGTCCATATGCATTTAACCCATGTGATGGGTTTTCAAAGAAAGGGATGTTACTTTATTAATAGAGAACATGGAAAGGCAAGCAATAATTAGGTGTTGTACTGATGTGAAAATAATTGATAGGTGTACGTATATAATTGCTGGTGTTAATGTGTTCCAACTTTGTAAGTAGGACAGTATGTGCTATGTTATTATTTCTCGCGTACAATAATTACCAGAGAATTGATAGGTCCTTCCAAATTTTTAAAGGTAATATTCACTTCCCTATTGAGCCCGAATTTGTAAAGGACTGCAACTTTTATGTCAAAAGTATTGTGCATGCACTCCCAGCTCTCTCGATTGGATTTGCACCTTTCAACGTTTGGAAACTCGTGCAATTTTGCTACCCACTTCACTAGTATAAATTGACGTCGTTTTTTTCTATAGAATATTTGACAATGTCTGCCACAATACTGTTAAATAATAAATTTCTAGATCATCAAGCATCTCTCAAAGAAAGGGATGTTACTTTTATTAATAGAGATCATGGAAAAGCGAGAAATAATTAGGAGCTTTGCCGATGTGAAAATAACTAGTAGATGTTGAAAGTATTATTATTTATCTATGTGTGTACAATAATTAGCAGAGAGAACTTTTTTAAGGCGATATTCCTTTCACTATTGAGCACGAATTCATAAAAGAGTGCAGTCAAAAGTATCGTGCATGCACTCCCAGCTCTCTCGATTGGATTTGCACCTTTCAACGTTTGGAAATTTGTGCAACTTTACCTGCTGTCTAATTGACAATTTTATTTATTTATTTATTGTTGTCTATAGAGAAAGTAAAGATTCGACAATGTTTGTCTGTTAAATGATAGATCATCAGACATCTCTTTTTCACTTCTTCCACAGTTGTCAAACACCATCCGGATGGATCTCGGTAACTTCTTGGCAACTTTGGCCATAACAATCTTTATGCTTAACTACCGAACACTCTCAGAACGCAAAATGTCATATAGCAACCAAAATCGAATGCAAACATTTGTGGATTGAATTGGGTATCTTTTACAAACATTGTAAATAAAAAAAAAATGATAACGCTTGTGAATTAAAAGTTGGTGAATGGAATTTATATAATTATATTGATTTTAACACTATTTTGTTAATCAAAATTTTGTTGTTACAAAGTATATTATAAAGATAAGACAGTAGATTATTTTTCATGAATTTATATTATTTATAATAATATTAGACAAAATAAAATATTCATAAAGTAGTTAGTATGAGTTTTCCACAATTCATGTAGTATTAATAAGATTGTTTCTAGAATCAAATATAAATAATTTTGAATCAATATTTCTAATCATATGTAATGATCTATCATCAAGGAGAGAAAAAAACACTTTGTGATTCTTCATCAAGAAGAGGAGAGTCTCCTCTTTCTAATGATGGATCATTCAGTGTGATCCAAAATGTCGATTCAAAAAATACACAATTGATTCTGGAAGAAATATTTTGAAAACTAATAAAATACAACATTATCTTGTTGTCTTTTGCCTATAAACAACTTGTTATAAAACTAATGTGTAAAGTTAAGAACTTAAAATTTTAGATGAATTCATGTTAGTTGTAATTCCCCGAGCTACATATTCATTACATTATCCAAGAAAAATAAAGTAAAATTTAAAAACAATGTAAGATTGACTCTTAACAACTAAGATACAACACTAATGTTTTACTCTACACACAAACATGCAATCAAGGTGTTATGTCAAGCACAAGGACACACAAGGCATAAAAAGGATGGTGTGGCAACATTTCACATCATGTGCAACTCAAGACATTGATAAAACTTGCTATATATCACCATTGATCTATGAAAGATGGCATAAGTGGAAGACTTACCTATATTGTGACGAAGCTACCATGATAAACCTATGAGAAACTGGGACTACACCATGATGATGATCGTTTCCTAACCCATTATCATTTTCTCTCATGAGAATAACACAAGAGTATGACAAGGGAATCATTTTCTTAAAATTCAATTCGTAAACACTTGATGACACTCAATACACATAGGAAACCTATGCAAGGGGTGGAACAACTAGGAGATATCATATCTCAACTAAATGGATGGCCACCATTTTATGCATGCATGACATCCTTACCAATAGTAGGTGGGATATATCCAACCCAAAGACACCCATATGCAAACGAAAAAACCTCCATAAGAGTTCCCCACAATAGGAGGTACAAGCACTCCATCAATTTCAGTGCTAATGAGCTTTTAATGTAAGGGTGCACTCCCCAATACAAAATATAGCTTAAATTATAGATATTTACAATTCTATATGAAGTGGTGAAATGTGAAGACTTAAAACACCAAAGGAAACAACTTTTGTATATAAATTTTCCATGAGAAATGTTTGGAAATACATGTTGTTCAATGAAATAAAGGACTACAATGCATCAAAGGACTACAACTCCAAACAATGAAATTATCATATAGATAGGGCACTAACACCTTAAAGGGACATTAGTACACCAATACTTAGGTTTCCTAGTCTAGAGCTAAATTATATTTTTTGTGTTAAAGTTCTACTTTAGTAGTGGAGTCTAAAAACCATATTGCAGTCCTATTTTTGTTTTGTATTAATTTTGGTTTCTTGTATTCCTAACCAAAGACCAAATTAATAACCATTTCCAAGACTCAATAAATTTCCTAAGACTCAAGAAAATAATACATAACTTTAGAAAACTCAAAAATAGTTATAAATGGCTAGGAGACCAAGGTGGACAAACATACAAATCTCTAGAACCTAAGAGAATGGAAGAGACACCTCTAAGAGCAAGGAGATCTATTAGTGACTCTAAAATGGGTCCAAATATATTAGGGGTGAATGGGTATGTCCCCTAAACACCCCACATGATCTCACATTATGAGGAGAACCAAAATGATACGACAACACTACCCCAAGTTAAGTCCTTGTGCATCCTACCTAAGACTAGGGAAAATGATACTAGCATACATTAAAGTGATATAATAATTCATTTTTTTTCCATCAAATTAGAATAATTTAAATCTCCCATCCTAAATTTCCCTAATTTTCTTTTTCCAACACAACAATTGTGATGAAAACAATATAAAAATAGATGCAAATTTGACACCAATATCAATACATAGTAAAAGGAATAAGCATACCATCACCACTTATGTGGTTGGTTCACAATCCATCTAATTATGATTTTCTAATATAATAATGCAATAACATATGATGACTTAAAGGTCTTAAACTATACAATTTACATATCTTTTCTAATGAAATAACTAATAAAGATATGAAGCCTTTTCTATCTTACATGCAATCCTATGCCCTCTTTGAATGGATCTACCAATCCCTAAAGGTGTTTGAGTGCTATCCAACCATGCGATACTCATATGTCTACCCTTTCATGCTAGGAGATAGTCACATGGTAAACCAAATAGTCACATGAAATAAGGGAGCATGGCTTACACGAGCACTAAGCTCTTTGCATACAAAAATTTATGAAAACATATAATCAAGGGCATGTGCAAGAAGATGGCTCCACAAAGAGGGGAATTTTCATGGAAAAATACTAACAAGAATGGGTACCCATTATGAAAAAATAGGTAACTATTTAGGAATGGGTACCTTTTATGCTTTGAGTACTCGTTATGAATAGGTACCTATTTAGAAATAGGTGCCCATTTATTAAAGCTACTTAATTTTTTTCAATTACTATCAAGTCATTTTTTCCTAAAATTTTATGAATAAACATCAACCAAGGAGAAATAGGTACCCATTTTTTAAGCCATTTCCACCTCCAAACAGTGCATGCTACCTCCTCTCGTCTATGTTGCAAGTTTTAGCAACCTCCAAGTTAGGATTTCAAGTTTTTATGGGTCCTTTGCTATATATATAAAT
Organism: Sequoiadendron giganteum; assembly: GCA_007115665.2. Taxonomy (NCBI): domain Eukaryota; kingdom Viridiplantae; phylum Streptophyta; class Pinopsida; order Cupressales; family Cupressaceae; genus Sequoiadendron; species Sequoiadendron giganteum. Next base: position 629,444,525 of record CM021105.1, on the reverse strand, counting down.
TTTTATAGTTTGTAATTAAGGTTTACATTTTGGTTATATATTTAACATTTATGTTTTAAAATTATGGTTTATATAATTTTAGGTTATTTTAATTTTCATAACTAGTATGAATTTTATAGCTCGTAAAACCAATTTCTAAATATATCATCAACCTAACCAAAACCTAACTAGATACAAAAACTAAAATCCTAACACCCTAAACCCTCTCTTATTATTATTATTAACTAAAAATAAAAACCTAAAACCTTAAACCCTAAACCTTGAAACTAACTAGATATAAAAAGATGAGATAAGAATACGAGTTTACCTAATGCTCAAATTACACACATATTGATAGGATTCATAATATGAAATATATACAAAGCTATCACTAGGACATGGATATGGGCATGGATAATGAACTCTCATGTGATCATATTATAAAAAATTAGGCTATTTTACGAATTGTATGATGTCATTCTTTTGATGTAGTTTATCACACTTAAATTAAAAAATGTTTCTTTTATATTTTTATACTCTAATGAACCCATCTGACTTAAATTTCCAATTCTAATTTATTTCAAATTAGAATTACATTTTTTTTAAATCAAGGTTATTTTTATATTCACCTGTTTAATTTTATGATTACTTGCCCATATCCTTCCCACTTGCATCTTTGATCCTTATTCTAATACTAATCCATATCATCCTCAACCCTTACTCAATTCCTCCCACAATTTTTACCTCTTGATACCCCTCATAAATACATGATCATACACTTCCTTGAACCCATTTTTTTTTATACATTGAACATGAGGATTCTAAAGACTATAAGAAAATAAAGGTTGTCGAGGCTTTCATATACAACATACTAGATTCAAGAATTTTATGATGATCACTTGAATAATCCTATTGATAGTATTTATTCTATAAATAATATGTTTTATTATTCTATTATACATGTATATATGATATTGGTAGTGTAGAAAAAAATAACACTTTTTCACAATTAGTATGGGAATGATTAACATTAAAATGAACCTTATGTTGCCTTGATCTAGATTTGTAATGTGTTTTACACATTCACATCAGGTATATGGTCCTTTAAAGCTAAATAGACCTAATTTTCCCTTAATTTAGTGTTGGAAGGTGTATTTATTTACACTTTCACATTAATTATTGGACCCTCTTGCATTTATGAATTTCATATCATTATTAATAGGCCCTTAAGACCCTTTATTATGCATCTCAAGGATTATTTCAATCGAGATCCTGACATAATCAACAAATACACTTAATATTTTAATTCCTTGACATTTCCTTTACCTAAAAATCCCTAGTGAGACCCATACATCACCTTGGGCATACAACTCCCACCCAGATGGAACCTATACACCACAAGTGGTGTATGAGTCACATTTGGCCCATTTTTAGGGTTTTGAGCAGGAAATCCGGGTTTTGGATTCAAATTTCATGAATGTTAGCATTTGGGATCTAATAAATGGTAAGTTAGATGGAATGCCTATATAAAAAAGGTTTCAAATAATTATTTCACCTAGAAATCAAGATTCAAACATCCTAATAGTTCACAAGAGCATCATAGAGTATTCAAGAGAATTTGTAAGGCATTCAAGGGTAGATTTATTCATCATTTGAGGCAGCAATTCAAGATCCATCATCATGTCAAAAGCATAAGGTATCAAGCATATTTTTGAGCTAGTGTTGTGATGTAGCATTGAAGATCCAAGTTGATCATTGTTCCACATCCAATTCAAGATCAAAATATACATTCTTTATGGCCACTTCATGTTAGATTACAAAATTACATTTCAAGACATCATTTAAGGTATCATTATTCATGTTTCATGTTTCGTTGTTTCATTATAAGGTTTAATTACCTAAATGGGGTTTGACCAAGGAAAACCCCTATTTCCTAGCAATCAACATTTTTTCTTATCTTTGGTGTGTGATTGAAAATATAGGTGCTTTTAGGTTTGAATATCCTTTGAAAACTAAGTAGCAAGATTCAATAAAGTTTTCAGGTTGTGAAAAAGTTGCTATCTTCACGAAAAGTCACCTACAGGTCCTAATTAAGAGTTTCAGACCAGAGGACAAATTTTTGAAGTAAGAGCAAGGATAAAGGAATAGATTTAGATCTTGACCTTCCAAAAAAGAAGAATGGGATTGATACACCACTTGTGGTGTATGAGTCCCAATACAATTCTTTTTCTAGATTTCAGCGGATTTAGATCAGTCACTATGAGATTCCAATTTCTACACAAGAACCCTAGTCAAGGACTAAATCACCTAGATTGGCATATGAGTCCTAGTGAGATTTAAATAGAAGGATTTCAAGGTTTTGGAGCTTTTTCTAACAACCTCACTCTTCTAGGTGCACCTTTGTTCATTCTTAGTTTTTTATCTTGATTTTCAGTTTCATTTCCTCGGTCATCTAGTTAGGTTTTGCATGTTACATTCATTTCTTGTCTTTCCAATCCCTAGCTTGGTGGTGAACCCCCTTTTTAGTCTTTAATCATACCCTAGGACACCTTATTGCAGATCTCTTTCCCTTATTCCATTATTGGATTGAGATCTCTAAGGTTTCCTCAAATTAAACTTGAAGGAAATCAGTTGTTGTATGTCCTAAAACATACAACTACTATTTTCTTTGTTTCAATATTGTCTCAACAATTCAACGCAAAGCATTCTAAAATTAATGTGCAATCTTCTATGTATGCATTATATTATAAAAAACCTTGGTCTTTTGTTTAAAATCCTTCAAATAATAATATACTTAGTTAATTGTATTCATATTAATCACTTCCTAATTATTTGTATGAGTTCCTAAATATGTTTTCCATTCATTCTTCAACCCTCACACATTTATTTTCCAATACACTTGGTGATTTTTTTTAATTTTCATCATGCACAAGTTATCAAGAATTTTTAAAGCAACACAATGCAGAATATCCTAATATATTTAATCCAACTCACTCTTGGGTATGTCCAGGATCATGATGTGCCAAAAAGTGGCAATATGTAAGTGATATAATGGCCCATGTGGTTGACAACTTTTTTTACCCAAAATTCATGAAACGAACAGGGTTTTTAAAGGAGATTCTCAGCTTTACACCATTATGAAGTATGCTTTACTTTGAATTTAAGAAATAATTATTATTCATTTTCTATTTGAATTACGACTAAAGTCCTGATTGATAGGATGATTGAAAAACATCTATAGCTTTCAAACGGTATCACATTTTTTGAATCTGAAACATGCTTCACATATTATAGGATTAAAAAAAAAGGAATTTCATGAAGTTTTGACCAAGTTAAGGTGGTCGAACATATGAGTTTTTATATTTTTTAAAATTTGTAATAAAAAATTCATAGTTAATTATTTACTTGGAAAAAAATTACAAAAAATATGGATCACATCGGGACATGAATCCTCTACTTATATCTAAAATGTTATAAAAAAATATTATCATTTTATTGTGGTTAGGGTGGTTAGACAGACACCTACTTCTTATTTTTCCCTGAAATTTAAGTACTACTGCATTGAAATTTCAAATTTTCATCAAATAGATTTTTTTTAAAAAATAAACCTATTAGTTTTGAAACTACATTCAATTTTCTATAGATTCTATTCTGACATATTTTTGAAATAATATAGATAACTTATTCAAATTTTTATGTCAATTCGTCTAACTCTGATTTTCTGAATTTTCATCATCACTTAAGGGCCTACTTTTTCCATGATGATCTTGCACATACCCTCTTATCCCTTATAAAATTCCTTCCAACATCAATTAAAATTTTTCTAACATCATGCCTTATCTTATTATTAGGGTTGCTCCACTTATTAATCCAATAATAGTATGTGGGGCTCCTCTCCAACAATATATGATCTCCATATGTTTGAAAGATATACATAGCTAGATCCCCCCACACTAGGATGTGGATATTGTTGGAAAAATAAGGATAGACAATAGAGAGGGGGGTTGAATCATTTGTCATAGATTATTCAAACTTATTAAACCTTAATCAACTTATTCTTAGATCTAATGAATGAACATTAAGCACAAACAATCACAACATCAAAGACACGAAGAACACCAAGATTTTATACATGGAAACCCTGTTAGGGGAAAAAACATAGTGGATGTCAGTCCACAAGATTATACCCTATTAAAATTATAAAGATGAATAATGGGAATACACATGCATTTAGGCACACTGCCTAGAGCTCATTTCTCAAATGGGAAGGCTCACTACCTTACAAAAAAAAATAGATTAAAAACATCTAAATAATTTGAACTGAGGAATTAGCTTCTTCAAAAGCCTGATTGTAGTTTTGGTTAGGCACAAAAACACTTCTTAACACTTCACTCAATCTTCTTCACACCTTTCTCTACAATCAAATGATATGATATTTATTCGCACATTTCACATACACACTTTTCACACACTCTTCTCAAATGAAGAAAACAATCACTCTTATATATATGCTTCATGAAATTATATCAACAACTTTGTTGGCCAAAGATAAAATAATAGATGAATACAAACTATCGGCCCAATTCATGAACAATTCTCTATGCGCACCAATCAAAGTCAGACACAACATAATTAAGACCTAAATAAACATCCTTGAGTGCACCAAAAATTCAAAAGTTAATCCACAAGGATCCGCAACATGCTACAACCCCCATGTCGAGGAAGAACATGAAAGACCCGAACACACAAAGAAAAATATTCGATAACGAGAACATCGATCAACGCGGATGTGAAATAATATAGAGCATGATCTAGAATCACCAATGAATGTCATAGGAGAATACACAACAACTCAAATTTCTAGAATTACATTCTCTTCTTCAAGAAAACACCAACTATAGTGACAAAATAACTGTAGGAACACAAAAAATCACAACTTTCACAAATCTTGATGCACACCTCTAAACATTCTGGAGTAGAAACTAGATAGGCTCAATAAAAAACCTTTTAATCCACAACTTCTGAATATGAACATACTAAACTTTCCAGCTTGGTGAACTTCACAACTTCATAGACAACCTTCAACATATTTATTATAACTTTCTCAATATCCTCGACATTTACAACCTTCAAGACACCAATTCTAATAGTTTTGACATCCATGAAAACCACATATGAACAACACAACCAAAAAATCTAACAATCTCCCCCTTTGGCATTGATGGAAACACATGATGTGAAAAATATACCACAACGCAACTAACTCTTCTTCAACAATCTCTTCTTTACACATTGCTCTTCTCCCCCTTTATTCTAGTCTACTCCTCCTTAGTTTTTACCAATTTTTTTACATTAATCTTCTCCCCCTTTGAAATTAATGGCAAAGGTACACAAGCTCTAAACCACATATCTGAATCATCTAACTAATCTCCCTGAGTAGCAACCACCACAACATCAATCTGAATCAAGATATGACTATGAATTCATGGACTGATGCAAAGAATTGTATCTTTAGTTTTGATTAGGAGGGGAAATCACCCATAACTTCCCTCTGAGATACTCAAAAGTATCCTTAAGAAATGGCTTAGTGAAGATGTGTGTAATCTATTCCTTAGTAGGAACATACTCCAGTGTGTCTTCTTTATCACTCAATTTGTCTCTCAAAAAGTGATATCTGATAGATATATGTTGTCTTTGAATGTGGCACCAGATTCTTAGAAATTTTTATAGCACTTGAATTATCACAAAATATAGAAATAGGCTCATCATACTCAATTATGATATCTCTCAGCATCTGCTTCATCCATATTACTTGAGTACAATTGTTTGCAGCAACAATATATTCAGCCTCAATAGTAGATAAGGAAATAGAATTCTTCTTTTTACTTAACCAAGACACCAACTTCTTCCTCAAGAAGAAGGTACCACCACTAGTATTTTTCCTATCATCCACATCTCCTGCCCAATCTGCATCAGTAAAGGCACTCAAAGTAAGATCATCATCTTGAGGATACCATAGACCAAAATTAATTGTCCCTTTCAAGTATCTAAAAATTATCTTTATAGTAGTCACATGGGATTCCTTTGGATCAACTTGATATCTAGCAACCATACATACAACATTCATGATGTTAGGTCTAGCCTAAGTCAAGTAAAGTAATCTACCGATCATTGACTTGTATCTTGTCTAATTTTCCTTAGGAGAATCATCATTTTGTGTTAACTTGCATCTAATTACCATGGGTGTACCAACAGGCTTCGAATCTTCCATACCAAACTTCTTTAGTATCTCTCTAACATATTTGGAATGAGATATAAATATTCCATTATCTAACTAAGTGATTTTCAATCCCAAAAATAACATCTCTCCAATAATAGACATTTCAAATTCACTTTTCATTTCATTAGTAAACTTCATACATAAGTCATCATCAACTCCAAAAATGATGTCATCAAAAAAGACTTCAATAATCAACTCTTTATCATGATCCATCTTGAAATATAGATTATTGTTAGCAATACCTTTATTACATCCAAGCTTCAACAAGTATTTATCCAGTCTAGAATACCAAGCTCTAGGGGCTTGCTTTAGTCCATACAATTCTTTCTTTAATCATAAAACCATGTCTTCCTTATCAGTCAGTTGAAATCCATCTGGTTTCTCAACATATACTTCTTCTAGCTCACCATTTAGAAATGTTGACTTTACATCGATTTGATAGACTTTGTAGCTCTTAAAAGCAGTATAAGCAAGAAACAATCTTACAACTTCAATTCTAGCAATAGGGGCAAAGGTTTCTTCAAAATCAATACCTTTGATCTGTGAGTACCCTTTACATACCAGTCTTGCTTTATTCCTGACCAGTTCACCTTGTTCATTCAACTTATTCTGAAAGACCCATTTGGTTCAAATCACATTTTTGTCTTGAGGTCTGGGAACAAGAATCCATGTATCATTTTTCTCTATCCGCATCAATTCTTCCTTCATTGCTTCCATCCAATGTTCACCTTTACATGATTCATTGACATTGTTAGGCTCAGTCTTGGACATCAGACAATACTCTTCTACAATTCTTCTTCTAGTTTGTACACCTTTGTTCTTATCTCCTATAATCTAATCTTTAGAATGATTTAGCTTTACATACCTCAAAATTTTAGGATTCTCTTGAACTTTTGATTCTTTTGTTCTTTCTTCTGCACTTTCACTAGCTTCTCCTTCTTGATTCTCTTGATTCACCGAAACAATTTGAACTTGATGAGTCTGAACATTTTTTACTTTATCAGTACTATCAAGTTGGTCATCTGAATCATATCCACAGTATCTGGATGATCTATCAATGTCTTCATCAACTATGACATTTGCACTTTCAATCATTTTCCGCAATCTTCTATTATAGCACTGGAAAGCCTTTCTTTTAGTAGAGTAACCCAAAAAGATTCCTTCATCAATCCTAGTTTCAAAATTTCCTATATCTTCATCTCTCTTGATATAACATCTACTTCCAAAGATTTTGAAATATCTAATAGTAGGCTTATAACCAAACCAAATCTCAAAAGGAGTCTTACCAGAATTACCATTGGCATTTACTCAATTGATAGTATACACAATAGTGCTTACAAATTCTCTCCAATAGATATGAGGTACATTACCTTCCAACATCATAGTTCTAGTAGCATCTAGAATTGTTATGTTATTTCTCTCTACAACTTCGTTATGTTGAGGGGTCTGGGGAGCAGATAATTGTCTTTTGATTCCATGCTCTTCACAGAAAGTAGTGAACTCCTAGGAAGTGAATTCACCACCTTTGTCTGACCTTAAGCATTCAATCTTCAAACCTGTCTCATTCTCTGCCATGGCTTTGAACCTTTTGAACTTCTCTAATGCTTCATGTTTTTCTCTCAAGAAAGCAACACATATCATCCTGGAGTAATCATCAATAAGAAACATAAAGTACCTTTCTCCTTGTAGACTTTTGATTCTGGAGGGACCACATAGATTAGTATGCACCAACTCCAACACTCCATTAGAATGATGTTGTTTGCTCTGAAAATAAACTATAGTTTTATTTCCCATTTGACATTCCTTGCATATGGTGTTAGTAGGCTTCACTAGCTTAGGAAGATCTCTTACTGCTTGAGTGGAACTTATCTTGACAATGTTATCAAAATTCACATGACACAACCTTCTATTCCATAACCAACTTTTGTCAACTTGAGCAACTAAACAATTTTCACTAGCAGCACTTAGGTGAAAAATATTACCTCTTGTCTTTGTACCTGAAACAATTACATTTCCAGAGCTTCCTAGTATCCTGCACTTTCCATCTTTGAACTAAATATTGTATCCCTTGTCTACCATCTATCCAGCACTCAAAAAATCATGCTTCAAGCCTTCTACATAAAGGACATCATCAGTATTATGTTTACCAACAAGAGAAATTGTGCCTCTACCACAAATCACACTAGCATTGTTATCTCAAAATATTACAACACCACCATCATATTTCTCCAAGCTTACAAACTTTTTTTTTCACCAGTCATATGATGTGAGCATCCACTGTCAATCACCCACTCATCCTTTAATTCAATTCAGGCTACAAGAGCTTTCTCAACATTCTTATTACTAGAAAAATCGTTGGACACAAGACCATTTTCCTTGATAGCAATGAATACCCATCCATCCTCATTTCTATTTTCTTTATCAGATTCATCATCAATAACACCTTCTTCAACATAATAACATTTCTTTTGAAATGTAGGCTTGTTAGGTTTGGACCTAGGAACTCTTTTAGGACACCTTGATTCAAAATGACCTATATTATTGCAAGAGAAACATTTAATAGGAAACTTTCTTTTGTACTTACCTTGTCCTTTGGTTTTTGTTTTCACAATCAGTGCTTCCAATTCTTCTAGCTCTCTTTCTTCATCTTCAATTTGTTTCATCTCATCTTCATACTTGAATTTCTTTTTAGAACTTTCTCCTGGATCATATCTATGTTTGTTTCTTCAAGATATAGTAGCTTTAAATGCAGATTTTGTCTTAGGGGTAGATTCACCAAATTCACTCAACTCAAAGGTAGCAAGTTTACCAATCAACACATCTCTTGTCATATTTTTTATTGTTTTGGGCTCTTCAATAGCATGAGCTTTTGATTTGTAAGAAGTAGGCAATGATCTTAGCACTTTATCCATAATCTCTTCTTCATCCAAGGTTCCACCAACACATCTAATACCCATCACTAGTTCATTTAATTTTTGCATGAAAGAAATAATGTTTTCATTTTCACCCATTTTCAAGTTTTCCCACTTGCCTTTCAGACTTTTTAGCTTAGCAACTTTCACTTGTGCATCTCCTTCATATAATGTTTCCAGCTTCTTCTAGATCTCATGTGTTGTTTTCAGATCCATCACATTTGTCATCTCTGAATTTTTTAGAGAACTCAACAATGGTTCTATAGCCCTGCTATTATTTTTAGCTTCTTTGACCTCATGAGGAGTAGAGGGACCATTCTGAGGAATAACATATCTGTTCTTTGTAATCCTCCAGAAGGGTTCACCAATGCACTTCAAATGACACTCTGTTTTGGCTTTCCATATAGAGTAGTTTGCTCCATCGAATCTAGGACTACCCTTCTTGTATGATTCCATCTCAGATCACCTCAAGCTATTAGAATTCTTCAGAGGAATTTGCTCTGATACCAATTGTTGGAAAAACAAGGATAGAGAACTAAGAGGGGGGGGGCGGGGTGAATCAGTTATCATAGATTATTCAAACTTAGTAAACCTTAATGAATGTATTCTTAGATCTGATGAATGAACATTAAGCATAAAAACTCACAACATCAGAGACACAAAGAACACCAAGATTTTAGACGTGGAAACCCTGTTAGGGGAAAAACCATGGTGGATTTTAGTCCATAAGATTATACCTT